>VWZF01006294.1:448476-957479 GCA_013396755.1 Sclerurus mexicanus | reverse complement strand
CAGGGTTGCCCCATCCCACGTGCAGAATCTGGTACTTCCCGTTGTTGAACTTCCTATGGTTGGTGATTGCCCAGTCCTCTGATTTCTGGAGGTCTGTCTGCAGGACCTCCGTGCCTTTGAGGGAGTCAACAGCTCCTCCCAGTTTTGTGTCATTTGCAGACTTGCTCAGTATCCCTTCTAGTCCTGTGTCCAAGTCGTTTATGAAGACAGAGCCCAGTGGAACCCCACTAGTGACAGGTCACCAGTCTGATGTCACCCTATTCACTATCCCCCTCTATGCTTGACACATGAGCAAATTGCTCACCCACCACATGATGTGTTTATCCAGCTGTGGGCTGGACATTTTGTCCAGAAGGATCCTGAGACAATATTGAAAGCTTTACTGAAATCCAAAGAGATTACATCCCTGGGCTTCCCTTGCAACTACATGGGTTACCTTGTCATAGAAGGAAATCAGGTTTGATAAGCAGGACTCTCTTGAAGCCATGCTGGCTGTGACTGATGACAGTGTTATCTTTCAGGTGTTTTTCAATACCTCCCAGAATAATCTTCTTTTCCAGACACTGAAGTGAGATTGATAGATAGGCCTGTAGTTTTTGGGGTCCTCCTTCTTGCCTTTTAAAATCTTGACAATATTCCCCAGCTTCCAGACAGCTGGGACCTCTCTGGGTTGCCAAGACCAGTCAAAAATCATTGAGAGAGGTTTTGTGATGACATCAGCCAACTAGAGAAGAATAAATGTCAATCTCCATCGGTAGCATCATCTTCCCTGCTTCTGTTTAGAGAAATACTTTGTAGCAGCTTTTTCATGAACTCTGTGTGATATTCAAATTTGACCCTAAATTGCTACATGAAGAGTGTTTATCAGCACTATTTGTGCAAGTGCCTATTAAGTGTTGAATGTTCTTAGTATTTGATTTAGTAGTGCTACGTCTGGAGTTCTTCCTTTATGCCAATAAACCAGACTTATCTGGAGCTGTTGGCTCTGATCCACCATTTCTGTGTTAAATGTTTAGAACTTGTAAGTGTTGTGACCCTTTTGCCAATGCAAGTAATCCTAATTCCAGCAATTTCCACTTGTCGTTTTGCTTTAAACTCCATTACCGCACAATGAAGTTCTTCACAAAATGGCTTGGAGACCACTTAGCAAATAACAAGTTTGAGACAGAAGGGTTTTGTCCATTATGTGACAGTTACTTACTTACCAGGATTTTGGTTTTGTGTTGCAGAAATGTGACCTGGCCCAGCACAGCATTGTTCATATTGTTCAGAGTCCACAGAAGAAGAGTCAGAACAAGGAGGACACAGAAGATAACTATGTCGGAGGTATTCTAAACACCTTGGAAAGAGAATCTGAAAGCCTAACTCGCATAGATCTCAGTACCAGCATCCTCCCATCACTCTCTGCAGGGTTGGCTGTTATTCTGGATCCTGGAAAAAACAATGTTTCTCTTCCCTCGGAAAAGTCAGGTAATTCAGTGATTTAGTACATTTCAATATACATATCTAAACATCTGTCTGTTTCTTTTTAAGGGTGAACAGTTCTAGTTCTACACCAAAGGAGAAAAAAAACACACAATATGTGGTTTCTTTAAGTTATTAAACAAAAATACTACAGTTTTAAGAGGTGATAAGAATCTGGTGTGTCTTCTAGCAAAATAATTTTGCTTTTTGCGTAAAATGAACGATTTCTTATGTTGTTCCTGTCTCTAACTTAGTATTTTTACAAATTATTGTAAGCTCACAAAAACCCCAATGGTCTATGAGAAGGTAAAAAAAATAGTCTTTGTAAAATTTCCATTACAGAAATTTCCTTAACTGGAAGGCAGTTTATGCATTGCAAATGTGTTTAATTCACAGTCTCTTGTGATATTTTCATACCCGTACATTTTGTGAAAAATATTTACAATAAATTTATTGTTTATTAAAACATGGCTGGCACAACACAGATGATGATTCATACAATTGATTTTCATAGCTCTTCATCCACCAAATGGTTACTGAGAATATTTTCGTCATGAAAAATAATCTGAGGCACAAGTTAAGGTAGAGCAAAATGGGTTGTGCTGTAATATTTCAAACTATTCATGAGAGAGAAGCTCAAGTCAGAAGCAAATATAAGAATCCCTTAGCAATTACACGAATCTTCTCAGAGAAACCCCTCCTCACACCGTCTAGCTAATCCTTACTGACAATTGTGTTATCCCCAGTTAAGATACTTCATTCTGTGCAATAGCGGATTCTGTTGTGATTTATCATAATAGTCCATCAGAGATGTCATTTTAGAAAGAACAGTACACAAATACCCTTTTTACACGATACCGAAGGTAATACTAAACATACAGATCCAGATTACAGAAGATAAATTGTGAATATGAGAGAATACCCCTGTGACTAACCTGACCACAGAAATTATCATGGCTAACAAAATGGCTACTAAAAGTGTTAAAATAAGTTCTAGAGAATTTATTAAGTAACTCATGCAGAAAATAAACAATCCATGGGAGGGTCACAGATGTATTCCACAACTGACTTGGTCAACCTCTCACTGCCAACTAATGATGAATGAGTGCAGTTTAGGAGCAAATTAGTACCCAGTTTAATGATCCACATCTCCCAGTCTGAATGACTGATGAGATAAGAGGGGCGCATGCTGATTTAACTCTGGTAAACTAAGGGCAGGCCTTCAGCCCAGGCTTACTGTCAGAAGCAAGGCAAAACTATGAGCTTTTACGTGTTACCACAGATTTATTTTTTCACTACTGTACCTGGTAGGTACAGGGATTTAATAGTTGTGCTTGACTTTACAGAATATTTTATGCATGTGTAAGGACTTTTAAAATTTGTCATGTGACATGTTTGTCCGCAGACTGCAAACTCTGTGAAGCCAAGTGCAAACTGATGGGTGTCTTCTATTACAGCAAATACTTTCATGGCAGGATGAAAGCTGAGAAAATAATTTATTGATAATATATGTGGACTAGTTTTATCTATGATTAAGTTATAAATGTTTTTTTATAAGAAAAAAAAAGAAGAGCCACTCTAATGACTGATAATTCTGTCTGGAAGGATGTTAATAATAAGTACTTTTTAAAGGCCTTTTATCTTCTTTCCTTGTTTTGATTCTCGCTATGAAAGCTTGTCCTTTTGTCTGCTCATCTTCACTACTTTTGTTTAGTATAGGGAACTTTAATGGGGTTTTTGTTATGGGTTTGGTGTGAGTTAATTTGTAGTCACTTAATTCCCCGGGTTAAGGAGTAGTCTGGGTAGTCTGGTAGCAAGGAAAAAAAGAATCAAAAAAGAAAGATGGATTATTCCAGAGATCAGTTTTCCAAGAAAGTTTACTGTGTAGTGAGGATTTCCTTTGGCACAGATGAAATGACTAATAGTAGTGGGAATGAGTGGCTGAGGAAGGCAGGTACCATCACTGGCAGCTGAAATTATACTTATCAAGCTTTTGTCTTAGGAGGTGGATAGTTGTGGTGAACAGTCTACTCTAGCAACATATATAGTTGAACCGAGTATAATCTTTTTTCTTCTGTGTCTCATAGGTACTGTCTGGTGAGTTGTCAACAAATTTAAAAGTACAACTTAGAGGCAAAGGATTTATTAATTGATTAACTTATTATTGTTTAGTCTAACATGCTACACAGCTATTCCGTAATTGTAGCAGGAAACACTGACACTTCCTGTCTTCTGAAGCCCAAGTTATTTCTGCTGGTTACCACAGGATGCTGAGCCCATGTTTGTGCCCTGCTTTTGTTTCATTTGTCCTCCTTTGAATTCTGAGAAAAAAGGTTTGTGGTAATTTTTGCAGCACAAAAGCTTCTCCCAGAAGTTTTTACAGCATTTGGCTGCAAACGTGGTAATTTTGAAGTATTTACATGAACGCTCGGAGGTCAAAATGTAAAATTTTAACAGACAAACCAGGAGAGAGGCAACTCTTGTTATGTTGTACTGCTCTTATATAAATAATATTCTTAAGTAGAATAAACTGCTGCACTTGATGAGACAAAAGCCCTTATAGCCTGGCATGGTGTCTCCACTAATGGGTATTATTTGGTCCTTGCAGAGGAGTATAACAGGGCATCCACCTCTGAGCTCACCAGCACTCTAGTGTGAGTAATGAAATGAACTCGACTGGTCTGGAGAAGCATCTTGCTTTCTTTGTGTTTTTAGAGTACAGTGTATGAGAAATTCAGAAGTTTGAAAGTCTTAATAGGCTGAAAAGAATACCAAAATGGATTCAAATAATCTCTGCATCCAAGATTTACAGGATTCCTCTTTCTGCAGACTAAGGTAACAAAAATGCCTTTTCCTGTTTTTCAGGTTTTTTCCCCCCTCTTTTTTCTTTTTCTGAAAACATCGCATAATTTCTAATGGACATGTGAAAAAAATCTCAACACAGGACTTTCATCTGGTCTCACCATCTCCTAGTTTACTTGTGTCCAATGTCTGGGACAAAATATTTCTTTGGCAAACAAGATGTAGGCAAATAAACTATGTTCCATAATGGTTGCATATCAGTAGATCCATGTATAGAATGAAGGGATAATGGTTGACTCAATGATCTTAGAGCTCTTTTTCAACCTTAACAATTCTATGATTCTCTCATTTTTACCTGAGAAACAGTGAATCTAAAAAAAACATAAGAATTTGTATGGCTCATCAGCTCAATATGAGAATGCATCATGATGCCAGGTCCAAGAAAGCTAATACAATCTTTGGAAGTATAACAGAAAACAGTGGAGTGGAGAAGATATTTTTTCTCTGCTTTTGACACTTGCCTAACTAAACCTAATATAACACACTGTTTTGATGTCTAATCTGTTAGAAAGTTCACAAGAATAGTCATGAGAATCCTACAAAAGTGCAGGTTGTGATTGATTTGTATTTGTTGGTATAATCTTGTGGCCTTTGTGGGAGTGGAAATTTGGTAACATGGGAGTCTTAGATCTTATCAGCTATTTTAGGCTTTAAGCTTTCATTGTCTAGAAAGTGCAAGCCAGCAAATATAAATACCACACATAGATTTTACACTTGTCAGGAGAACAGCCACCAGTGCAGGTTATCCTGGCTTATAAGAATGTGTCATATTTAACCATTTATAAATAAAAATGGAACATTCTTTTCTGAAACACATGTCCATCAACAAAGATTGGACTTCAACCTAGTATGGACAGTCTTACACAGGTGCTCAGACTGCAGAGTCCCATTGCTTCCCTTCCTAAATGTATTTATCAGGTACCAATGTCAAGCACATTTGTAGATCGAAAAAAATGAAAATAAAATAGTTTGACAGCATCTGTTTTCTGTAAGATGATATTAATGTTGTTACTTATTTAATTTCCAGTTTAATCCACTATCAGCTAGTTTATTATTTTGTCTGAATCAATTTGATGTGGTCATCATTACTTATGGCTTTTTCTTTACGGTTTTAAATAAATTCTTATCTGTTCATTTCCCCAAAAATCCTTGTGTTCTTTAGCTAGTTTTTTACAAATGCTTGCATGCAAGGCACCTCTGTTTCTTTATCTTTCCATGTTCTTCTTTTCACAGAAGAGTAAATAAAGTACTGGTATATATTGACTTAGGTGTGCCAAGCTGTAAGTTCTGGAAAAGAGAAGGATTGATTGTTTTCCACTCAGTTAAGAAATGTTTTACCAAAACTTAATATATGTTCAAACTTGTTGTCTTTGCAAATATCACAAGTAGGATTTAGAGCAGGTGAAGAAACTGTCATTACCAAAGCCTCAGTATTGTAAGTGATGCATAAAGTAATTCACTGATTCCCATTCTATCTAAGAGTTTGACATAAGAAAGAGACATTTAGAAAGCAAAGCCACAATTTAGGGTTTGGGTAGTCAGAACTGTGCATACTTCTGAGAGAAGTTCTGATTAATAAAAACAACCCATATCAGTTTAACCAGGGAAATTGCTGACACTACAAATAGTTTTTCAGTAGCATTCTGATGACTGTTAAAATCCTGTGCTCTCTAACTGATATCTCATTTTATTATGATTCTTCTACTCAAAAAGTCTAAAAGAATGAGAATTTTTGTGTCAGATCTGTTTGAAGTAAATGAGTAGTCTAAACTCCTGAAGTATTGTAAAATTACTTCACAGCTTTATAAAGTTTTGTAAAGCTTATAAAGCTTTTAATGTCGAATTAGTTCCAGAGCGAGTAATGGCCTGGTGTACATCTACCTCCCCATTTCAGTGTGGCATTAGGCTGAGTGCCACTGTCCAGTACCAAGCTGAGTGCAGCTGCAGCTATTTCTTATCCCCTTTATGCCATCAAAACACGAGCACTCATCTGTTCCAAGTGGCCTCCAGTGCAGCAAGAACATTTCCATTGTCACTCAGAAATGGGAAGATCTGTAAGTGTTGAGCAACTGCACCAGGCAAAACTGAGACAACAATGAACTTATTTTCCCGTGATCTAATATTGTTTTGCTGTGTGGCAAAGCCGAATATGTACTATTTCCTTAATATTTACTGTTGTATTAGAAAAGACAAAAAGTAATTCCTAAAGTTTCTCTCCTGCCATTTAACTGCACTTTTTCAAAGGAAATTAATCAGTATAAAGATTTTTTTTTCCCTTTGGCATCTGTACAAATCATGTGTGGATTAATTATAACATAAATTAATTAAGTAAATGTACCTTAGGCCCATGGTATTGTAAATCAGTAGTTTGAGGAAGGAAAATCAGTATTCTGTGCAATTTGCATTCAGTAATGAGGTTCTTTTTCCCAGAGATATCAAAATTTTGTTCTAAAAACAAATTACCAGAGTACTTACACTGACCTTTGTTAAATTTGCTGAAATATTAGTATACCACTTCCTGGTGGTTACATGATTCTTATGATAGTTCTTTCTTACGGACATCTATTTGAATAAGATTCATACTGCTATACAAGAAAAAGTAGTAAATTACTTAATATGCAACCAATGTATTCTTTCAGTAGACACATTCAAGTAACTAGTTATGTTACTACGTATTTTCGATTTGATGCCCTGACAGTTTACTTTTGTATTAGGATTAAACCATTTTTAATGTAAGTGAAAATGAATTATGCAGCACATTGTGATTTAGCCTATATTTAATTCAGATGTTTTATAACACATTATTTTACAAACTTTTAAATATTAAGTGCAGAACTAATTTGAGCATTAAAACTTTTTTAGAAATGCAGAATAAAGTACCAACTCAGAAATAATATACTAGTCCTGATTTAGGCAAATAATTTCTGGGAAGCAAGGTTGCATTTATTTTCATTACACACTGTGTAAATTTACTGTATGAACAATTCTGTTTTAAGCTTCAAAACAAAACTTTATAAAATTTCTGCTTTGACAACATGTGCTTGTGGTTGGTTCCTGCCCATGGTGAATCATTATCAGTACACACTCATTATATACACAAAACTGTTAGGCTTTAATTGTCAGACCTTTTATCTTAAATTTCCTGTCAGTGTACAATATCACAGAGCTGATGACATTTGCATTGCACTGTGTTGTAGTCACTGAAGTTCGGTTGATCAGAGCTCTTTGAAAAGAGAAACTGGAACTAAAGTAGGCTTGTCTTCCTTCCTCCTCATTTTTCCTTTCTTATTTGATATTTTGATACTACTTGTCCCCATCCTGAATGAGAATCTCCTCTGTGTTCCTCATGACTTTCATTGGTTTTTGTTTTGCCAGCCACCCTTTAAGGATATTACATACTTGGAAGGTGTTCCCCCCATTTGCGGTCCCTTGTGCTTGTATTGATTGGTTTTGTTTTGCTTTTACAACCTTGTGTCACTTGGATGCCTCCAGACACAAAGATGTGTGCAACTGCACACATCCTTGTCCCTTTGGTGGTCACACTGCTCTCATATTTAATGCAAAATGTGTACACATCGTGCCTGACTTAATCATCACAGTGTTACATATTTTTCAGAAGTAAACATCTTCTAAGTATGTGCATCTGAGGTCTCAAAATCCGTGTATGTATTAAGAGTGTGACAATAACATTCTCATATGGTACAGTAAGACTGGATTTCATTTTAACTCAATCCCACAAGTATTTCCTATGTGTTGAATGAGAACTTTTCTGAAGTTTTTAGTTTCTAAGCTGTTTGGTATATGTTGTATGGCAGAAGTTGTTGAACTGTGATCCGTGTTTGAAGCTGTGAGATCCAGAAGGGTGCTTATGATGATCCATTGAGATAATGGTTACAGTGCTTTAGCTCCATTTGTTTTCAACTGCTAAAATATATTGCAATCATAAAATCATCGAATTGTTGAGGTTGGAAAAGACCTAGAGATCACTGAGTCCAACCATTAACCCAGCACTGCCAAGTCCACCACTGAACCGTATCCCCAAGTGCCATATCTGAACATATTTTATATACCTCCAGTCATGGTGACTCAACCCCTTCCCTGGGCAGCCTGTTAATGTCAGTATACGTTAAATTATCCCTCTTGATGAGTTGCTGTAGTTCCTTGGATTGTTGTCTATGAGTATATTTGGAGGTAAGGGAAGGCATGCCCCTAAGACAGTGCTTACTTTTGAAAGTTATTCATAATATGGTAATGTTTCTGAAACAGTACTCTGTTTTTTGATACACAGCAAAAAAAGAAAAAAAAAAAGAGGTTTTTGGGCACAAATCATATCTAAGCCACAAAGGAGCTAGTAGCTAGTATGCAAGATGAAACCAGTTGTCTAACTTCAGTTCTCATCTTTTAATACTTGTCTGTTTTGTATCCAGTACTTCAAAAGAAAAACATCCCTATTATATAAAGTTTTATTTAGAGATAAATATTATTCTTTTCAAGTAATCACCCCTGTGCACCTGTTTGATTATCCTTCATCTCTGTTATCTGGGCAAGTTGACAAGAATGATAATGGCATTCTCTAATCTGACCTTCAGGAAAAACATTTCCTGAACAGTCTCCAGTGTCAATTCACGGGTTAATTGGAGAACAGAGGGAAAGTTTTCAGCCCAGCAATTAACTCGTGGTAATTCTGACAACATTTCTTTTGAAATAGTTAATCTCAGAAAATTATTCTGCTTTTTCTGATTCTAGTAGGGTTACGAATATTTGTCATTACAAAGTCCTTGGAAGTTTACTCTTATGTATATTGTATCTTCTGTTAGGGTTATTAACCCATGACGATTCACTGCTGCAATACTTCTACATTCTATATATAAAAACTGATATCCCCTCTTCACCTTCCAGCAACAGCAAAAAGTGATTTTATAAGACATTAGCATAATGGAACCTTTTCAATAAAATGATAAATTGAGCCCATTTCAGAAAACAGAACACACACTTGATAATTTATTGCAGCCAGTGTTGTGCTGGAGACCTCATTCGTATCATAGGCTTTTAACACTGATGAGAATGGTGCCATTTTCCCACACCTTGCATGTCTGTGAAATTCATTTGAGAGGAAAAATGTAAAAAATATTCTTTTCTAATAGATGCTAAAGTACTTCTGGGAATGCTCAGCTTTACATGACAAAATTATCTCTCATAAACGTGTCTAATTACTTTATTGTTTTTAAAGGCCCTTTCACGTTCATTGAAACCAGTAGCGTTTGCTAATTCCTGTGTGTCAAGGGGTGGGGTGGTACTGTACTACTTACAGTAGTGTTCTTGCACTGTATTTTGACTTTTTATGGGTGACAACATGGGTGGACTTTCTTCTGCAAACACATTGCTCACATCTTCATGCCACCAGCTGGAGGTGACATTTGTAGGTGGAAAATGTTCTGTGTTGATTAAAGAAAACTATACACGTGTTTTCCAAAATAATTGTTGGCATGAATTTATTACTGATGCCATGAAGCAAAATAGGAAAATAGCATTAGGAAACATCTATTATTTGTAAAAATATGGCAATAGAGTTTTTTAGGGTAATTATTTTTTAACGGAAAGATTCTGATTATGAAGCACAAATAAGAATCATAGAATGGTTTGGGTTGTAAGAGACCTTAAAGATCGTCCAGTTCCAACCCTTCTGCCATGGGTAAGGACACATTCCACTAGACTAAATTGCTCAAAGCCCCTTCCAACCAGGTCTTGAGCACTTTCAGGGATGGGACATCCACAACTTCTCTGGGCAACCTGTTTCAATGTCTCACCACCCTCACAAGAAAGATTTTTTTTTGTAATATCCAATCCCAACGTACCCTCTATTATTTTAAAGCCATTTTTCCTTGTCCTATCATTACATGCCCTTGCAAAAAGTCCCTCTCCAGCTTTCTTATAGTCCTGATTACTGAAAGGCTTCTGGAAGGTTCCCCAGAAGCCTTCTTATCTCTGGGTGGAACAATCTCAACTCTCTCAGCCTGTCTTCATAGGAGAGGTGCTCTAGCCTTCTGATCCTCTTATTGGCCTTGTGGACTCGCTCCAACAGGTCCATGTCCTTTCTTGTCAGGGACCCCAGAACTGAATGCAGTATTCCAATTGGAGTCTCATGACAGCAGAGTAGAGTGGTAGAATCACCTCCCTTGAACTGCTGGCCATGCTTCTTTTGATGCAGCTGTACTTGTGTTTGGAGTTGTCCTGACCCACGTGAGGGACCTTGCACTTTGTTGAATTTCGTGAGGTTTGCATCAGCCCATCTCTCAAGCCTATCAAAAAGTCCTTCTGGATGCCATCCCTTCCCTCCAGTGTGTCAACAGCACCACACAGCTTAGTGTCATCAGCAGACTTCCCGAAGGTGTTCTCAGCCCCACTGTCTGTGTCACTAACAAAAGTGACCCCTGAGGAACACCACTTTTCACTGGTCTGCACTTGGACATTGAGCTATTGAACACAACTCATAGAATACAACCATCCAGCCAATTCCTTACCCCCCAAGTGGTCCATCCATCAAATCAGTGACTCTCCTGTTTAAAGACTAGAATGTTATGTGGGGCAGTGTCAGATGCTTTGCATGAGTCCAGGTAGATGATGTCAGTTGTTCGTTCCTTACGCAGCCTAATCCAGTTACTACCAGATTTGTAAGACATGATTTGCCCATAGTGAAGCCATGTGCTCCCTGATTTTCCATGTGCTTTTGCATAGTTTCCAGGTGGATCTGCTCCATGATGTTGCAAGGCACAGAGGTGAGACTGACTGGCCTGTAGTTCTCTGGGTCTTTCCTGTTTCCCTTTTTCAAAAATGAAAGTTACTTTTTCCCTTTTCCAGTCAGTGGGAACTTCACTGGACTGCCACGACTTCTCAGATACGATGAGTAGTAACTTATCAACTTCATCTGACAATTCCCTCAGGACACATGGAATACATCTCATCAAATCTCGTGGACTTGTGAGCTTTCTTGTTCCGTAGATGTTCTCGAACTTGATCTTCTACAGTGGACAGTTCTTCATTCTACCAGTCCCTGCCTTTGCCTTCTCCTACTTGGGTGGTGTGGCTGGAGCACTTGCTGGTGAAGACTGAGACAAAATGTTCTTGAGTACCTCAGCTTTTCCTATGCCCTGGGTAACCAAGTCTCCCATTTCTTTCTTGAGAGGGTCCACATTTTCCCTAGTCTTCCTTTTATCACTGACCTACCTATAGAAGTTTTTCTTGTTGCCCTTGGTGTTCCTGAATAGATTTAATTCTATCAGAGCTTTAGCTTCCCTGACCTAATCCCTGGCTGCTCAGACAATCTCTGTTTATTCTTCCAAGGCTACCTGTCTTTGCTTCGACCCTCCTTAGGCTTCCTTTTTGTGTTTCAGTTTGTCCAGGAGCATCTTCTTCATCCATGCAGGTTTCCTGGCGTTTTTGCCTGACTTCCTCTGTGTTGGGATATTAACTAGCTTTCTTGGGCCCCTCTTTCCTCCAGGGTTTTATCCCATGGTATTCTAAGAAGAATGCTTAAAGTTCATCAAAAAAACAGTAGTTGCTGCTCCTGTGAGGCTTAGTGCTTGCAGTACCTGGTCTCTGTTGTGAGCTCTTACCACTCAAAATGACATGAAGCATAGTCTTCACTCAAGTCATGTGCTCAAGATTCATTAATGTCACTGGGAGTTCTGTGCACACCGAAAGGACATTGGGAGAACAGACCTATTAAAAAGGCTTGATCTACAGAAAGTATGTACATGGAACAGATTAATAAATTCAGTTGTTGCTAGAAGATAAAAAATAGCCAGCAAAACACACCCTGCTCTCTCTTTATAGAGACAGATAGCTTCAATGGCACTAAATTTGAACTTCTGTGAAAGCAAAAGGTCGTTGCATTTGGCAGGAGAAGACAGATTCTATGGTGGTTTTTGTTTGTTTGTTTAAAGAATAGTTGTGGTCAGAAAATGGACAGTTAATTCAGAAGTTCTAATTCATATTCACAGAAAAGCAGAATTAGTCAGTGCATGCTCCTGCATTGCTATGGCAAAAGTTTTTAGAATTTTGCCATCAGCTTTGTTTTGGTGAAGGTTTTGTGGCTACCTGGGCTACCGTTGTTAGAGATGCCAAGGTAGTGGCCTTTGTGTCCATTCAGGCTTCTCTTCAAAGGCTGCCAGCTAGGATTTGAGTTGGTTTTATTCATCCTTTGTAACTTTGGGATTTTCTGTGGTTTTGTTTGTTTCTTTCTTTCTTTTAGAGACTATCTGGCCATAGCAACTGAGCTTCTCTATCAGCTTTATGTGGAATTCCAAAAACCCTGCAATGCAGGGGTTCTTTTCTCCTGCTCTGAGGTACACTGAACTTTTTGCCTAAACATTGGTCATCCTTACACATTTATCCTAAAATAACACTGCCTAAATTATGCCCAGCAACTAAGGTTTTATCCAGTTGGAACAGAATAAAAGATGCATGTTTTGCAGCAATTATCATAGTTTGTAATTATTAAATATTTTGTACAAGTTTCTGGAATGTTGAAATTCTATTGGATTTATTGGCACTGGACAGAAAATTTAGCTTAGGTGGGATCACAGCATTTTTGATCAAATTATCAAACTGAAAAGAAAATAAATTAAGAAAATACTTTCCTTGATCTGCCTCTCACTTATGAGACAGAACATTACAGTGTCCTGCAAGTGAAACTGTCTGAAATATTTTTGAGCTGGATTACATGTGCTGTGGCACCAATTTTTGTACAGCTACTGTGTCAGACTCACAGTTTTCTTAGTGAGGTACCCAGGATCTGGAAGACCCTTTTTAATCGTTAATGTTAAGATTGAAAACTAACCTTTTCAAATGCTAGTTCAAAAAAAGATGAATCTTTGTATTCACTGGTACACCTGAAACTGTATCTTACAAGCCTATCTGTACCGTTGACATCTCTCTCACTACTCAGTATTCAGTCTTAGGTCTTTGACCTTGGGAGCATGTCAGATTCTCTGAAGATACAGTATATGTTCAGTAATATATTATTAATATATTAGCAGTTATTATCAACTGCTACCATAACTGGTATGTGCAGATGAATTCTTCAGATTTATTTTTGACAGTCTATCTGTAAAAATTTCTGCATTTTTGGAGTAGAGTATCTGCAATTAAATTTACACCTAAAATTCCAGCCCGTATGGTAGATATGTATGTGTGTATATATATGTGTGTGTGTTCAATTTTAACTAGCCTCTCATACAGCAAAACAAAGATTAAGATATTGTCCTAGTTCAGCAGGTGGGACCAGTTATCACTGTGTGGGGGTGATCAAAGCTATGTATTCTACCCCTCTCTATTCATTTCCCAAGAACAATGGACCATTTGCAGCAGCTGCCCAGGGAGTTGTTAGCACCTTCACACCCAGCCTGAGGGGGTGTGGCTGCTAATGGGCCATCCACAGTTCAACAATACCCCATGACTCAGAGTTAATCACCCATTGTGTGAGTCCCCGCCCTGGGGGAGGGACTGGGCGCTCCCTGAAGGTACATAAGCAGGTGTAAGAAGACCTCAAGTTCTACTCATTGGATCCAGAGGAGCAGCAGGACCTTGAAAGGAGGAAACTGCCACTCTCGACCAGACCCCAGCCATCATCTGCACCAACAGGTTTTTCACTTCCTTTTGCTTTAGACTCGGGGGAATCACGTGGGTCTCAGCACAAGGGCTAACAAACCTCTTTGGGCTTGTGCCCCGGGACACTGGGTTATACTGCTGGGTTTTGGTGAGTTGAAAGCAGTTTTCTCTTTGTGTCAGTGTATTTATTGCAATACCTTTCATTAAATTGTAACTCTGACTTATAATCTCTCTTGTGGTGGGTCCATTTCTCCTGCTGGTTTACCCTTAAACCAGCACAGATATCAAAGGTGACAGCTGCATCCCAAAGCAAAGTGCCCCCGGGATCCCTGGAAGGCAACGTGTTTTTTGAGCATCAACATGCTCTTTCCAAGCTTCCATGATGCCGTGCTGGTGCAACAGTCTGTTCTGTGGGTCTTGATATTTACCTGTCAAAAGACAGGAATACAGAAAAAGAAAGAAACATATGGATATGGAGATGGGGTCTTACGTTGAGCCTGTTCACCATATACTGTAGTCACTGATGTTCAGCTTCATGCAACACTGCACAGCTTGGCAAGGATTTTGTTATAAGCCCTGGTATTCTGTTTTTTTAGTGCTGGGTGACATTATGTTATTGCTTTTTTACTATGACGGTGGTTTAACCAAAATTGTCATAAAAGATCAAAAGTTCACTTGAGCAGCCAAAGTACTGGGAGCCACAGGTCCTCCTTTTGATCACCACAGTTTTCTCTTTAGCTTTGCTTTATGATTTAAAGGTATATCCCTTGGCAATAAAAACTTGAGTTTTTAATCTACTGCAACTCTTCCCAGCTTCCACTAATTATTTTTGGAGTAGCTGAATCAAACTTCAATGGTGTTTTAAAAAAAAAGTCTGCACTGGAGATATAGCCAGGTGAAGGTCATGATTAACATTATCAGGGACTTTTCCCAAGCAGATTTTAGTTCTCTTGGGAAGAATGCAAATAATAGTGAAATAAACAGCAGAATCTCCTCTGTCTTCAGCTGTGGAAGTTCAAGATCTAAACTAATGATTTGAAGCATATTAATGATTATGGATATTGTACTTTTATCCTTCTTGTTACCTAATCTGTGATGAATTGCTATAGATCTTCTTATCCTGGTTTCTAAACCCGGTAACATTGTTCACACTGATTTTCAACTTGTTAGGAACACAGCAATGGCTGTAGATGCACTAATAGTTGACTCATCCTGAGTACTATCTTCTTTATAATTTTAACCATTGTGAAATATTTAGGACAGAGATGCAAAAAAAATTCTGTTTCAAACAGAAATGTTACTGCTCCTCCACATTTTGTCTCCTAGTCTGTAATAGAAAATTTTAAGGTACACTAAATCTAGTAGTGTAAATATGAACAAATATATTTTATATCTTCCATCCAGGGACAAAGATGGGTATTTGACCAGCAATATCTAGAGAAATAAAACATCTTCATTAAACATTACCATATCTAATAATAACTGTCATTTTGCAATTTCTCCTTGATCTCCCATATTCCATTTTATTACCCTTATTCTCCTGTAGCCTCCCCAAAGTCTCTTTCTCTGGCTAAATGACTTATACTCTAAATGTGGCAGAACTGCAGGGTTGATTACGTTCTACACAGATACATAGTAGAACAGGAATCTGAGTACGGAGATGTAGATATGCTATCTTGATTTTTTCCTAGATTATTATAATCTTTCATGAGAATCGACTAGAAATCAAATGGTTGCTGATGAAGGAAGTAGGGAGGCATTGAGATGAAAACTTCTCTCTTTAGAGGCTGCAGGAATGTCTTCTACTTTGTAGTGTGACTTAGGAATTCAGCAGTAGAAAGGAGAGCCCCCCCTGCACAAACATTTGTCAAACTGTCAGAAGTATTGTATGGAAAGACAAAGGCAGCTAGGAGAAAAGGAACAGGCTTTTGTAGCGATTAAGTACCTCTCATGTTGAATGTACAAAATAGTCTTTAAGCATTTCTGTTTAACTTCAACAAAACCGTTCTCCGAAATCAATTTGCTTAATTGATTGGTGTGGCTCTATGGGGAACAGCTGAGAGTTAAGCTGGCAGCCACTGGTTCGGTGTCATGCTAACTGGTAGTAGGGTAAGAACCAGGTGCTAGAGTTCCGTGCCATACACAGCATGGTGAGGAGTGCAGAGTAGATATAGTATAAAAATATCTAATAATTGATGAAAAAGAGAATAGATTGATTAATGAACCATATATATGTTGATAATATCTGTCACTGGGAAGGCTCACAGGGCCTACGTATTGCTGTATTCTCACTTCGTCCTAGGTTTGCATTAAGGGGAAAAAGGGGTAATTAAGAGTTATAGTGACAGAGATCTACCTATAATCTTAGAAACTTCATTGTGAGTTATTCTAAGTATTTAAATATTTAAATATTAACTTAATTCATTGTGATAGAGAAGCTACTTAATTCCTTCTGGATAATAAAGTCTTTTCTGTTGTTTATGAAGATGATCAAGCCAACAGTTTTTTTGGCTCAGGCCTCCCTGAAGGGTCTCCCCAAAGCACAGTGTGGAATGGTCCTGAGCTTTCATAAGTAAAATTATGTATCTTGGCACAGTAAGGGATCTCACTAGATGGGAGGTACCATCACCTCACTGTGAGGTATCTGTAAGAGTTGCAGGACTAGGAATAGTCTGTATCACTGTTTCAAAGTCTGAGACTATTATTTCCATGCTTCTTATCAAATAACAGACGTAGATGCTCAGCAGACTGTACATGTAAACATGTCAGTGAGGATTACTACGATTCCATTTTCTGCACATTTAACTTTAATGCGATGAATCTTGCTGCCTCTCAGCTAATCTGTGGATGGGGAATTCTGTTGGTTAATGCAGAGCTAGAGGAGCTTAGAGTGCAATTACAAGTGAACTCTGTCTTTCTCATTGTCTGTCTTTCCTTCTTTTCTTGAAATAGTTTGTTCTGAGTTTTCCTTCCTCCACAGGAGGAAGTTAGCTCTTTGCTTGTGCCAAAATTGAATATACTAGTATGTATTGCTTTAAAGAGTTGCTATTTACTGCCCATTGCTTAAATACTTAGGGCTGGTTTTAGTAGCCTGGAAAACCAGCATCCCTTCTCACAACGTTTTGCTGAATGGTTTAAAGAAATAAACCCCTTGACTTAGGTTTATATTTTCAAAACTGTCTTTTAAAAGCGAGAGTGTTGCAGGATAACCAGCATTTCAGTTTAGAGCATATGTGAACACAGTATGTGAAATTCTAAGTTGACTTTTTTTCTTAAAATATCCCTGCTCTTCACAACATAGTCCTGGTATTGCATTTATGAAAGTACTGCAATGACCATGCCATTGTGTTGAGACAATACAGCACGGTGAAGTGTCATTTTCACACAATCTTTCCTATTTTTCTGGACAAACCTGTAATAGAAAGGTTGTCAACTAATATAAATCTTTCCATCTCTTTAGGAACAGTTAAGGGTCTTCCTCAAAATACTACCTTTACTGAAACAGTAAGTTTCCCATGTCATTAAATAACAAGGTTTGGAAACTAATTAAAAGTATTAGTACTGGTATTTTATGTCTATATAGAAAAATGTTATATCAATAGTGCTATAGATACATCTTTCCTGAGCCATTTTCTAGCTCCCTATTATTTCTAAGAGAGTAAATTGCGATTAAAATCGTAGTTATGTGTGAGTTTCAGAGTGAAGAGCCTGACATGCAGGGCATTGAGAATGAGAAGTATCATAGATCAATCAAAAAGATGGCTTCTGTGATACACTGTTATTGTGCAACATTTTCTTACACACTGAAATAGTTGTTAGAATAAAGCACTGTCAAGTTATTTAGTACATTCATGGACAGTCCTGTTTTCACTAATCATTTATTTTTCTTCTCTAATAATGATGTAGTGCTTGTTGAGGAAGTGGAAAGAACATGCAGCATTGGCTGTAGTCACAAGATAAGCAGTTACTTGTCACGTTTTTCTGCACTGAAATACGCAATGGTTATGTACAGTATAACTAAAAAAGAATAGCTTTGACTTGGAGAGATCTCCAAACAGACCATTAAGTAGAACATCATATAAAGAGAAGTATTATTGTAACATTTTTGTAGTATGACCTTTCCAGTAATCTTCAGAAGGTCTGAAGATGGCTAGTGTTGTGCTCAGATGTACAATACCATCTGTGTAGCTGATAACAGCAATTTTGTGTTTGTCCCTGTATCACTGGCAGAGATCCTTGAAACCAGTGTCTGAAATCTTACTGAACCTGCAGTACATTCCCTAAAGCTGGAAGGAGGCAGAGAGGATTAGTGTGGCATTCAAGCAGGGATGATATGCAAAGAGACAAGTTTTGTGAAACTTATTTGTTTTTTAATAATGAAATAATGCTTTTTTCTTCTGTGTTTACTCATTCAGGCTGGGAACTTGCTTTTAGTCTGATGCCTAAAATGGAAGGAAAGAACTCAGTATAGATAAAATAGAGAGCAGGTCCTTTCACGAAAGCACTTTCAGGTGCAGCAAAATACATAGGTGTACCATACAGTATGAGGTTTTTACAAATTTATAACACTGCTTAATTATCATATTGAATGGATGCATCCAACCTGAAAATTGTCTGCTTCTGGAACCATCCTTGGATTTGCCCCTTTGGAGCTTCTCCAAGGGTTTTGGGCCTTCTATCTTGCTTTGGCTACAATATATCTTCCAGGTGCATGTGCCCCAGACAAGATGTCCTTGCTAAAATCTTTTTCTGTGAAAAGAATGTTAAACAGAATTTCAAGATTGTAGCACAAACCTTGCAAAACAGGTTTAGTAACTTTAAGTGCTACTCTAAAGTGGCAGAACTATACAGCTCCATTAAAATCTACAAATATATAACAAACATCTTAAGGATCTTAAGGCATCACGTCAACAAAACATGGAAACCTTGACAAAACCTTTTATTTAGTTTATCTCTCGCTCAATATTGGACATTGTGGTAGGGAAATCGAGCTGTTTGGTTATGATCTCCATTCCTGCTGGCCTTTGCACCCAAATTTTAGGGTAGACATCCATCTTGTAATTTCATTCATAGCTTCTAGTGTCACTTAGGACCATTTCACAGTAACCCAGCAGTTAGCTGACCAGATTATATTATCAGTCCCATTTTAATGAAAGTTTATAGCACCTTCTATAAATGTGGTTTCCAAATATTTATCATTCTTTTTACCTGGATTTTGGCCTGTCAGTAACTGTGTGTTTTTTTGTTCTAAGTGCTTATTATTTTCTGAGGTCTGTATGATATTCTTGTCCTACATTATGATATTTTTACTGATTTATAAATATAGATTATAGGATCATTTTTTAAAATTAAAACCTCTTGAAATCTGCATAGTATTTGAAGCTGAAACTCTTTTAAAAACATACATATATGTGAAAGTAGTTTTAAGACAATTTTAGAGAACAGATACAATGCTGGAAGAACTTTCTTTTTTTTAATTCCAATTACATTTAAAATCCTTTTTATAGCTTTGTTTTCTTGTTTTGAGTGATGGAATTTATAATGTATCATTTATACAATGATTTTACTTTTTCAGGACTTGATAACTGTCACTTGACATATGCTAAATTAATATTTTAAAAAGCTTTGTGTTAAATTTTAGCCAGATTTATATGAGTGTAAGTGCTTATATGTATCCGTATGTGTGTAAGCACAGCACCTTTAATCTGTTACTCAAGTCTACATACATCTGTTGCCCACTTTTTCTGCTGATTATCACTTGGCCTCTTCTGCAAAAAGACAATGAAGAGGGAAAACAGAAGTTTTACTAAATTCTAGCTTGTAACATAGCCTTGAATTTCACTTATTTCCATTTACAGAAATATCTGTTTGATCTCTTCTATAAAAAAATATTATTCTATGAATACAGTCAAGAAGTTTGGCTTGCAATTGTGATTGTGCAAGTCTTTGCATTCCTAAATTCCACAAATACATCTTTGACATTTTGATCCGTGAATAACTCTGTACAAATAATATGATTTGGCAAATTCAATTTTTTTCTAAGTATAGAGTTTGCCAGTTTGTATTTTGTCACTTGCATTTTATTTGTATTTGCTTTTTGTCATTTCCTCTGAGACTTGACACAGGCTAGTGCAATCATCAATTCATGTAAATGTGTAGAATTTAGACAAAGTATTAATTCCCGTGTTTTCTAACTATTGATGAAGCATATTACATTTTGCAGTCATGTCTCTTAACCTGAGAGGGTGCATGTTGAATGCTACTCTGCTGCAAAATAACTAACGTTCTGTATGATCAGCCACCAAAATTAGCCATTATTACCATGTAATTTGGTATAGGTTTCTTTACATAAGGTGAAATCTCTTTGAAAATATCTCTGAATATAAACAAAAGTATTCAAAATAATGTTTCTTTAAAAAACTAATCTTTACAAAGGTAAACAGAACAATGAAAAATAGCTGGAAAGATCTTCCTCTTTTGAATGCACAAGGGATCAGAACTAATAAAAAGACTGAAAGCTCTAGCAAAAGAACAACACTGGTGTACAAGTTATGATAACTTTGTAATCAAAACATGAAGACACTTAATACTTTAAAGGATATTACTGTGAGAGAAATGTTCTTCAGAAAATTAAGGTGCAATGCAGAACAGTTTTTAAAGCCTAAGATGACAGCTTGAAATTGAAAAAAAAGGTAAGGGAGTTCAAAGAAAATACATAAACATTTATAATTTATTATTTTATACTCACAAGACTTGTACAAAAGCCTGCTGTCATTGAATTACTAAAGTATCTGATACAACAGAGCTAAATATCTTCAGTATTTTTTGGTTCTTGTTGATAAAACTAAGCGCATAAATATCTATACTTTGAAAGAAAAGTTTGAAAATCATTTGGTAAAGAGTTGTGGATCAGGATTTTTTCATGGGCAGGAACACACAATGCCTCCAGCAGAGAACATGGTCTGGACTGCACAGAAGGAGGACTGTCCTGTGTCTTTCCCATGGAAGCCTGTGGGTTAAAATAGATTGGAACACTGGATCTGTAACTACAGAGCCCAGCTCCTGGTTTTGTGAAGGGACACAGCAGCACAGGGAAATGTAACAGATCACTTCCATCTCTTTCTCACATGAAATCTGACAGTGGCTACCCCAGCTCAGATCAAAGATTCATTTAGCACAGTGCCCTATTGCCAGTCCACAGGATCTGCCAGTAGCTTATATAAATCAGTCTGGTAATGGTGCTGTCCAGGATATTGTCCCAGTCTTGGTTACTTTCTCTGTGTTTCTTACTGTTTCATAGATGTCCCATGTAGTCCATTTAACCAATTTTTTGGGCCAAAAAGTCATAATATAAGTGATTCTGGCATGAATGTTATTGATTATCCATTCCCTCTTTTCTGTATGTTATCAGTTCTACTATATCCTGCTCTAAGATGGAAAAGGCAGAATTGCACGTGGTGCTGACAGTGGACCCCACCATGGATCTTTAAAGCATTTATACATTTGTTTTCTGGGGTGGTTTTTTATTTGATTCTTGTTTGGGTTGGGTTTTCTTCTTATTATTATTTTTTAATTTCTCCATTCCTTGCTTAATAATTCCTAGCATTCAATTTACTTCTTTGATTGCTACTGATCATTAAGCTGGCATTTTCACAGAACTATCTATTATAGCCCCAAGATCTTGTTTCTGTATGGTAATAACTAGTCAAAACCATCACGGTTTGGGTAAAATTATTTTTCCTATGTACCTTACGTCACATTTATCTACAATGAATTTAATTTTTCAGTTTACTATTAGTCACTCAACATCCTGCAGTCTTCAATGTCTTTTTCCAGTTGGCCTTCATTTTTACTATGCTGAATAAAATCATATCACCGGCAAACTTTGTCATTTCACTGTTCATTTCTCCTTTTCTAATGGTGAATACTCAAGTCCTAGAACAATTTTCTTTTGGGGCTGTACTGAGAAAACTGATCATTTTTTCCTGACCTTTATTTCCTGTGTTTTAACCATTCCTTTGAACGCAAGAGAACTTTTATTTTCATTCAGTACCAGTATAGTTCCTATTAAAAAAACCCAAAACAACAAAACTGCTGAGGAAGCCCTTTAATCATAGAATCATGGAATTATTTGGGTTGGAAGAGACCTTAAAGATCATCCAGTTTCAATCCTTCATGTGCTTAGGTTTAAACCCCTAAGTCCCTGCCTTCAACTGCAAATAAACCAGTTCTAGCCAGTTGTTATCACCACAGGTCACACTCAGTCCCTTAAATTATGTAAAAAGCGGCTCAGAGTGGTGTTTTTGGGGAATATTATGGTTGGTGCATAGTGGTTGCCTCATACAAAAGGAGTACATTTTCAGGGGGGGCTTTTGGTACCCTGAAGTCTTGAACACTTTGTTGGTGTGCAAGGTATCAGTGTTTCTCTCCCATGTATTATTTGCCAAGATTACAACAGTTCCATGAATTTTTTTTTTGTTGTTGTTGGTTGGTTGGTTTTTGGTGTTTTCCAGTGTTTTGCTGTCTAGCAGAAAAATCACAATTTGTTTTTTCTCTTTTTGCTGCTTTCAGTCCTTGTTGTTAATAGAAACTATGCTAGTGTTAATGTTGAATTTTGCTCCTTTGTCTGAAAATCAGAGAGAAGGCTGAAGGGGAGAGAAAGGTATGTTGTGAGAAGTAAGAGAAAGGTAAAGCCTGTGTAGGGGTGAGGAAAGGGAATGAGAAGGGGAAAAGAATAACAGAAGTTATCTGGGTAACAAGATAATGAAAGATTTGGGGAAATACAAAAGAAAGTGAAAGTAAATAATACCGAGGCTCAGAAAAGTGAAGCAGATGATTCTTTCATGGAAAAATGCCTCTTAAAATTTTGTCCTACTCCATTCTGCATTCCAGGAATTTAAAATAGATCAAATACTGTCCTTTTTGCATTTTTTTTTATTTCATGGAAGTCTCCTGATTTTTTTTCCCCCACAAAAATTTTTGACTGAGTAGGTGTTAAAAAGATAAATGTGCCCCCTTGTCTTTATCAAGTATGTCTGATACTCCACCTCTTACACAGGCATTACACCCTCTTAAGCCAAATTTCAATTCTTAAATTTTTTGAACTTGTTACAGTGACAAGTCCATTTGTTTTTTCTAAATAGCTGTCTCTTCCATATACTTTAATTACCTGAGGTCCACGCACATTCTGCAGATCGTATTTGAATCTCAAAAAAAAGGATTATGGTGGGGTTTTTTTCAGCTTGAGTCTATTTCATGGTTATCCATACTTCAAAATACTGCAGCTCTTTGTCATGAGTTCACGTCCCTTAATTTTAGAGGTTTGCAAGTAGACATTTCTACCAGCCCTAGTGGTTCTAGTTTCCTGCAACAGAGAAAAACAGACCCTTCTAGACGCAATTTATCTGACATGTTTATATCTTTTTATGTCTACTTTAGGATGAATTGAATCAAACCATGAAAGTGTCCATTTTTCTCACTAGAATATAGCACAACCAGTTTAGATGAATCTAGCTGTTAAATGAATGCCATTTTCATGTTCTAAATTAGATAGGCATCATAAAGAATAAGTATAATAACAGGTACAGAAGTTTTGTAAATGTGTGCATCTGCATAGATGGGTCTGGGGAGGAAAGCTGGGTGCTCTGTGAAATCTTTGCAGGTAAAGAAGAGTGGTTAAAGAAGAAAAGTTTGAAGGCAGAATATACCAGGTTTTCTGGAAAGTGAATGGGATCTTATAAGTAATACCCTTTTTTTCAGGTGCAGAAGTGCATCCTCCAAACTCTTTTTTTTTTTAATAATTCAGCTTTATGTGGAAATTTTCACTACTTTGAGACTTCTGGGCTTATACTTTAGATGTTTTTTTTCCTCCTACTGTGTTGAATCAAGCCAAGTCGTTAAAGTGAAGACAGGTGGAACAATATTTTTTGTTCACTTCTAACTGTGTATTTTTCATTACGTGGGTGCAGATTGCTGAAATAGTCTGAGGTCTCTGACAGTCAGTCTACATTTTACAAATCACAACTACTCTAAATGTAAATATAATGGAATCTGAAACAATGCTAGCTTTATGTAGTTTTCAATCTGTTGGAAGACTTCCTGTAGCTGTGTCCTCTTTTAAAGAGCTGATTATAAGAAAGACTCAGTCATCATTATCATCTATATGAAAATGCAGTTCAGATGAAAACAGTAGGTTAGCTACTAATATGCCTATTCAGATTTTATTCACTTAAACCATCATATAGATGATAATGGTGTTTTGACTGATAGAGATTTCAGGATCAGGTCTATAGTCATTATGACTAATGTTTTCTCATTAACTAGTCATGTGTATCAAAATAATTGGTCTGTGCTATCACTAACATGTACAAAACTACCACAGCATGGTCATCATTAACAGCACAGAAAAAAAAAGAAGTAATTCAGGTTCTAAGGAGCTAAAAAACCTAAATAGGAAGACAGTACAAAACACTGGGATACACATCAAAGAAAGCTACTTTCTCTTTTTATATAAAGCACTAAAGGGAGAGAACAGTTTTAAGCCTTTTTTTTGTGATGGGATATTTGTGAAGAAATTAGCTTTGAAAAGGTAGAAAAGAGAGAGCGTGCCTCACTGGAATGAGAAGACATGTCCTGACATAGATCATAAATGAGCAGACTTTTGCATTCATATCTTCATACATGTTTTTTTGGCCAGTAAAAACAACATAATTAAGTGAACTCCACAGAGAAAACCAATGAGCATTTTACTAAAACTAGCCTATAATAAGTGGCTTTATATGATAATATTTGAAAGTGAAAGCTCAAAATAAGGATTGTTTTCTGAATTCTTATTAAACTTTTTGGGTTTGTGTGGCTAGGTTTTGGTAGCAGGAGGTCTACAGTGATGGGTTCTGTGAGAAGCTGCCAGAAGTGTTCCCCGTGTCTGACAGGGACAATGCCAGCCAGCCAAGGCTGAGCCCATCAGGAATGATAGTAACATCTCCATGACAGCATATGTAAGAAGAGGGGAAAAAAGCTATTTGAGCAGATGAAAATTGCAGCCAGAGAAAAGCAGAGTGAGACCTTGTGACCAACAATGCAGACACCCAGGTCAGTGGAGAAGGAGAGGCAGGAGGTGCTCCAGGCACTGGAGCTGAGGTTCCCCTGCAGACCATGGAGGAGAGCCCCACCAGAGCAGGTGGATGCCCAAAGGAGGCTGTGACCCCGTGGGAGGCCCATGCTGGAACAGGGTCCTGGCAGGGACCTGCAGACCTGTGGGGAGAGGAGCTCACACTGGAGCAGGTTTTCCCTGGTGGGACTTGTGGCCCTGTGGGACCCACACGAATAGGCTGTGCCTGAAGGACTGCACCCCATGGAGAAGTGACCCCTGTGACAGCAGTTTGTGAGGAACTGGTGCCTGTGGGATGGACTCACACTGGAGATGTTCATGAAGGACTGTCTCCTGTGAGAGGGACCCCAGTTGGAGCAGGGGAAGGATTCCTCTCTCTGAGCAGTGGCAGAAACAACCTGGGATGGACTTACCGTAACCCTCATTCCTGTCTCCCTTCGCCCCTGCAGGAGAGGAGGTAGAACTTGGGAAGGAGAGGGGCATGGAAGGAAGGTGCTTTAAGATTTATTTTACTTCTCATTCTCCTGCTCTGATTCTGTTAGTAGTACATTTAATTAATATCCCCTTTTAGAGTCTGTTTTGCCCATGACAGTGATCACTGAGTCATCTCCCCCAGTCCTTATCTGAAATCATGAACCCTTCATTGTATTTCCTCTTCTCTCCAACTGCAGAGGACAGTGATAGAATGTCTTGGTTGGTACCTGCTGTCCAGCCAGGGTCAACCCACTACAGTTATACACCCAAAAGGTGTGTGCCTCATTCATTTATTATATGGTTAGTTCTGCAGCAATTTTAGTGACTACTGGCACAGTACCATAATTACATTTTTTGTAATTATGATACATCAGAACTGGTGCATGAGACAGATTTCCTCGTTCCTGCTTCTTTCAGTTCCCCTCTGAAAAGAGATCCAAGGGGACGGAGTCTCAGCCAAGGGCCATATTAATGTAGGCGGTGACATGAACAAGTCAGTGAAGAGTTTAATGCTGGCCATCAGTACTGTGCTCTTAGCCGTCTTTCAGCATTTGCGTTTTTAGTTCAGTCTTTGTTTTTCCTGGTGATGCTGCTCAGGACATACACCTAACAATGTAACTGCATTTTGTGGGAATGTGATCAGCACATCTGCGTAAAATAGTGAATGAAAACTCCATTTAACACGTTCCTTCTAAAATCAGTGCATTTCTCTTTTCATGCTGTGCCTTTCCTTTTTCTTTGCTATAGCAGACATTTCAAAAGTCTCCGAATAGATCTGTGCTGCTTAACTGCTCCAACCCATTAGATTATAAATTTGTGTCTCATGTTTCAAATTTGTGCATAGGGGATGTGTTTGGAGGGACTTTTTATATTCATGAAAAAGGAAAACAAAATTGAAAGTGCTAAGAAAAATGAATATTGAGGTAATGTAGTCTATTTTTGCACAGAGCAAATATCAAGCTAATGCATAAGATTTATCCTCTGTAGTAAATCTGCAATATGTGTCATTTTCGGCCTCTCCTATAACTACTATTTTTTACTGCAGTATTCAGTCATGCTGATTTATGCCATACTATCCTGTGAATATTTTGCAGAGTATTATCAATAAAATAATTTTATCTTTCAGTCCAGATGGAATGAGCTTAGAACACAGACACAGAGCATGATTCCTGCCTCAAGTATTTTAATGCTTGAAATAAACTTGGCATAAAATGTGAGACAGGGACACAAGACATCAGGGAGTGGAGGACTGGATCAGGAAAGGCATCAGCCAATTAACAAAGTATTTTATGCTGTAAGGCCTCATGTACTCAGATGGTTCTGTTTAGCTGGAAGGGTTTCATTAGAGTCGTGGCAGGAATCCTTCTGGCAGGAATCCTTCTGGAGAGTAGGACCAAACAAGGACAGTGAGCAGTGGCACCACAGAACTACTCAAGGATAAGTGTCTCTACATGTGAATAGAAGCAGCAGTTTTAGTAGTCCCATTAGACAACCCATGTAAGAAATTGAAACAATGGGAGGGGGTTGGTGGTGACAGAATAGGTAATGGGCTCTGGTCTCACTTGCTGCAGTTTGAGATCGAGTCAGGAATAAGTGACTGAAATCATCCTGTTTGTTGTAGGCCTCTACTGGTTTGTATGTGTGTGAATGTATGGATGTGTGGCAATTTTCCATAACAACTGAATTCAATTTAAGTTCTGTTATGCTTTATGTTTTGGTGTGGTGATTATCATTCTCCAGGGAAGAACAGTGAAAATACTAGTAGGTCAATTGACTAAAATTAGTATTGGAAACATCACTGATGCACTCCTATATAGTATAAGTTTCTGAAAAAGTGAAGAAATACTTCTAAATTTCTTTTTTCAGCAGTGTATTTATTCTTTGTAGACATCTGCACACTTTTTCATAGTAAAAAAGGTTTTCTGGATGTTAAAATTCTCTGAGGTTGAGCTTTGGAGCCTGAAATTACATTCGAGTTACATTCATATTATATTTGAGCACATTTGTATGAGGACACCCACAAATAGGTATAACATGTAATTGATAGGCATTTCGCATTGGCAAGACACAGGGGCTGACCTTTACCATGTGAGAAACATGTAAAAATAGAGTAAGTGAGCCATGTTTGAAAATATTATTCCAGGTCATGTTTACTGTTTTAATGTGTTAGGGTTTAAATGTATATAAACAGTATATTGCTGATGAACATAGGGAGAAACAGCAGAATGGGGAGGAAGACAGTGAGAAAACTTTTCATCTCTAAGAGACTGCTACTGATTCTGAATTTCACCACTGTCAATGAGTGAAATCTTTATTCTGGTCTTAGTTCAACTTCTGGTAATAAGCTTGAGTCTCTGAACTGGTAGATGTATAGTCTAGATTAAAACCATGCCATGGATATTTCAAAATTTTCTAAGGAATATCAGTAGCCTGTTTCACTCAAAACAGTGATCAGCATTGCCTGTGAAATCAAATTCATTAGCATTGCCCTGGGCTTTCACAATTCTCTGCATATTGCATTCTGTTCCAAAGTTTCACAGAACAGAATGCGTTTCATTTCATTTTCCTTGAAAATTTACTTGGCCTAATATCTTGGCAGCAGTTTACAAACTTTGCTAGGTTTTATGACTGCCAGCAAGGATAAAGAAGTGGCTCCCAGTCTTCCATGAATAAAAGTAAATTTGCTAGATTAAATATTTGGGTTTTTCTATGGTATCAGTCAAACTCATCTTTTTAACTTCATCCAAAGAAATTTTCATGCAATTTGACCTCATAAAACTTCCAGCTAGACAAGTAAGATGCAAATTATGGAGACCTGGGGTAATTAATATAATACATCCATAGCCAAACATTACAGTTGGTGCTCCTCAAGGGTAAGCTCAAACTGTAGATGGGATGCATTTCCTAGGAGTTATGGTGTAGTCCACATACAACTATTGATCAAGAAGCAGGAGTTTCTGGAAGGTGTTAAGAACTAGACCAGGCAAGGTAAGATGATCACCATGCTGTCTTCAAAACTTAAAATTATTTTAACTTATCACTTACAGAGTCAACTGGAAACCTTTCATGACAGTTGATTACTGATTTTCACTAGCCATCAAAAGTGGTTGTTTTCTGTTTGTTTATTTGTGTTTTCCTTCTGACAGGTGCAGCTAGTTACAACAGTTTTTATGTTTTTTGCAAGAATTTCTGCCAAGCTGTGAAGCCTGGGAAGCTGAGGGTCCGCTGCAATGTGTGCAAACAAGGAACCCTGACATTGGCAAGGGTAAGCTTTTTGGATTTCTTTCAAGGTTTTGGAGTATATGGAAGTGATATATCTAGCTTTTTCTATTTGCATACGTTCACCTATGTATATGTGTATTCCTACTTGCTTTTCTTCTTTCTGTTTATAAATGAGAAGAGTAATTCAAAGGCTTTTGAAAAATTTATTTCCTTATCTCCAGTATTTGCAGCATATGCAAGGAACACAGTGTAGACTAGAACTCCAGTCCTGGAAAGACATACTTAGCTCTTTATTTTAAGGACTAATGATTAACCTGGTGGTATGTACAATGTATACAGCTAAATGTGTGCTAAAAAGATGGGATTATAGATGCTTCTTCACAGCTTGGAGCAGTTAAGGCCACAGAAAGACCTGAACTTAGATCTAGCTTGTGGCCATTATGGAATGAGACTCGAGGGTCTTGAGTGGCTGTGCAAATGAGAATATTAATCCCTCAAGACCAATTGCTGCATGTAAAGTCAAAGTAAAGATATTGTGCCGGGACAGAAGTTAGTAGATCTATGAAGCTTGGTTTGCGTTCTACAATGGGACATGTTGTTTGACTTGAATGTGCAGCAGTGTAAAGTTTCAGAGGAGTTTTTTTAATTGCTACTAATTTTGCTGGTTGTGTTACTGCTGAGTGAGAGTCCCTCCTCTCATAAATCAGTGTTTATCAGCCAAGTTTGTGATGTGAGAGGCTCAGATTTGAAGGAGACTGAGCTGTACCATGCTATAGCTTGGGGCAGGGACTTTTAGATTTGGCACATGTTCATATGTTTAGATTTGTCTTTTGCTGTGGTTTAAAGTGGTTAGTTACAGCTTCCTGTTCTCAACGTAGCACAGTGCTTCAATGTCTTTATATGTAGTAACATTGTAAGACCCTTTAAAAACGCAGCTCCTGTATTCTCTTTGAAAAGAATAACTCATACCATGCTTACGCACATCTAATTCCAAAAGCTATAACAACAAATTCCTTCAAGCTTTGTGTGCTACTCCTGTATTACCTGACTGTCTCTGATTTATTTCAGAGGTTTTGAAGTGTTGTATTTAGTGGTCTTCCACACATCTAATGGGATTATTTTTTCTCTCAAAAGCTGCTTTTAAATATTAGTGATTAGTATAGGATTGAATAACATATAAATCAAGATACAAGAGAAGTCACCATTAGTATACATTTCCAATGGTAGGATTGATAAAAATACAGGCAACATAGTATTCAACTGGAATAGAAGCAGTCAGTGCTGCTGAAACACATTGCTGTTACTACTGAATCTTGTGCATCGCACTGACAACACACAGCATGAGTCCTTTGCTAGATCCAGTGTCTTCTTTTGGCATACCTGTTTTTGACAATGATGACTTTCACATCTGTGCTGTTTGGTTTGGAATCACTATGTTCCTTTTATTTAGTAAACTTTAATAAATTTCCAAAGTTTTCAGCTTTTACATTATCTGCTGAAAGCAGTGGTTTTTGGTTTGGAGATTTAAAAAACCCAAAGAAAGAAACAGACAAACAAATAAATCCAACTCTTTATTATCTCCCAGGAATTACTCATAACTTCGTGATGGAAACCCTATTATAAAAAGTTCCAGTATGGTGTACTTATAAATAAGTTCTGATTGCCTGGAATGTACATGGACTTTCATTCTTTTAGCAGCTACAGGGTTAATGACACAATAAATATACACAAGCTGATAAATTCAACTGAATGAGCAGATTACAGCTACTTCTTTTTTCTATTAGCATATTTTACAGTAAATATTAAAAGAGAGTAGCTGGAAACTTGTAGTGGAAGCTGTTCCAATTTTCAAGATTGATTCAAAAAATTCCTTCTTTCATAAGACTGAAGAAGGTACTTCAGCGTAAAAGTACAGAAGATGAAAGGGAGCTATCTTTTGGAGAGTATAAAATTATAATTTTGGTCTGTTTCAGTTTTTAGATAGTGCTTGTCTGTGAAATTAATTTGCATGTAAGATTCTTGTTACTTTTCCCCAAAACAATGAAAATCTGTTGTCTTTCTTTTTCTCTCAAATTCAAGCAGAGCACAGTAGTTAGGAACGGTGAGCATGCTGTTCCTGCAGTTTGGGCTGTCAGTCCTTTGGACTTGCGAAACACAGTGTTTGCAATACGTGCACATTTAGTGTCATGAATATGCTGTGCAACAGTTAATTTGTTTTACAAACACATAGCATCTACCTCAGTTCTGTGGTTGTAAAGATTAGGTACAGATTTGGCCTGTGCCTGGCCTTTGGTGAATATCTTTTCTTGTCGTTTTTTGATCCTTATTCCAGGGAGACAGAAAATATTTTCAGTGGGGGAGGCTTCTAATATGTAGTGATTCATTTATTTTTCAGTACTATGTAGAGACCTCTCTGCATTAAGGCCAGGTAGAAGTGTGGCCCTCACAGTAAATGCAGTGTGTCTGCCCTGCTTACTTCAATGCATTGCAATCTGCAATAGGAAAGTTCTGTCCAGCTGAAAATCTTACTGTCAATCAATTGACCTTTATGCACATTAAAAAAAGTTCAAGTTCATATGTTATCCCAAACCCTCTATCTTTCCCCTCCAATCCCACTGGATTGCACCAGTGATTGCTGATATACATCTTCTTTACTACAATTATTTTCCTTTTATAGGGAAATTAGTCAAAATAACGTTGACATGAACAAAGAATAAAAAAGCTTGTCTGTACCACTATACTACAGATTTATTTTTTTTATCTCTCTTTTTTTTCCCCTCCATTCTCTGTTAACTGTGCCTGACCTTTACATGGCAACACAGCAAGTTTCTCGAGGAGCTCTCTTGTGCCATAAGCACCAAAGCACTGTGTAAGCCAGCATTTGTTACACTAATTCTTTTATTGAGATGAAAGTGAATACCTGTGTCAAACCCACACAAAGCTTTGGGCAGCCTTCACTTACTCTACATGCTAATCCTTTTCCTACCTAAGCCACAAATGACCAACCTAATTAAATTGAGCTTTCTTTTTTCATGGTGTGTTGACTGACATTTTAAATTATTACTTATTCATTTAAACAGTCTTATTCTAAAACCTTATTTAACTGCCATGCCTATTTGCATAGCATTTTAATATATGATGCTCAGAGTAAATTTATTATACTATATTTCTATGAAATTAAAGAGCCCACTGTTTTTATTTTTACCAAAGACATCCAGCTACATATTAAATTTGTAATTTTCCAGTTGACACTAAGGCTGGCGTTTTATGAACATTTCATGACCTAATGCTTTATGGGAGATATATACCAGGTTGATTTAATTATAAGAAAAAATCAGTCACTGATCAGTATCACAAAACCAACAGGCAACAGAAAACCCCAAATAAACATGAAAAATCCTCACTAAAACCAACCAACCAAACCAAACTAACCCAAACAAACAAAAAAACCCCAAACCCACAAGACCAAGTCTGATTATAGCAGTCACATTTGCAGTTCTTCTTTTGGACCCATAACAGTGTTAACATTCAGATTGTTAATTCTACATTGAAAAGAAAAATGTGTATCTGTGAATGTATCTGTGTATCTGATTCTGCAAACTGATATGCACCAGCCTATATACAAACCCGGACTTTTTCACTGTAAGTGACTCTGTCATGTACTCCTGGTTCAAAAGATAGTAACACTTGATTTGGTATCCATGTGTCATAATACTGAATTCAATCAGAGTAAGAGTCTGGACTGAAGTGTGTTAAATAGACTTTGGGTTTCCCGCCTGAGCCACAGGTGCTATGGTGAGGCCATTTCTAGTGTGGGCACTCATTACTGTTTGGTTGTTCTTCTGGTTGTGTCCTTGGTAGTTCATACTGGTTGAGTTTTCAGTCTGTCCTCTAGTGTAAGCACCCAAAGAAGTTTGTCATACCTTCTTCTGTACTTTTCAAGTGTTCCTTGTGGTCCACATCATTATATCTGATCTTTTCAGACATGGGGAGTTGTACTCAGATGTGATAACTCCCTGCAGCTGAGATAAGAGATTCTGTCACTTAGAGGACATCTGGTGCATACAGTCTTGTTGCTGTCCCTGCTGTCTGTGCTCCAGTAGAGCCTCCACAGGTTTTGTAAACTGTCTCTGCCACAGAACTGCTCTTCTATCGTTCGTCATACTAGGGACGTTTCTTTCATCTATTGCTTTTCATCTTAAACCTAACAAAGAATTTGGCCTTTGCTGAGTTTTGTTTCTCTGGAACCATGAAAGGCTTGTCATTTAGGGTTTGTCAGTTAGCGCAGGCTGTGCGGTACATCACAGCTCTGTGAGGGAGGAGCGCTACACTCTCCTGAGTGCCTTTCAGGGACGGACAAATAACAGGTCATAGACGTCCTAATCGATGATAGTGTGGCATTTGGAATTTGATACGAGAAAGATCTTTAAGATAATAGTTTTCTTTGAGTTCTTACTTCCTAATTCCATCTAAGTTACTTAAATGGTGTTTTCTTTTCAATGAATATAAGCTTAGCAGAGATTTTCAGTAATATAAAATAAAAAGGTAGTGTACTTCTACTTCTTTTTTGTATGTACCATTGTGACACTCCATTCCTCAGTGTAGGACCCCTCAACACTGCTCGTTTCAGATCACTTTTTCCTGGAATTAATGACTTGTATCCTGGCTCAGTACTGCTCACTGCTTTGGAGCAAGGCTGAATGACAGAGAAAGGAACAACTAGCACCTCTGAAATTATGCAGCCCTTACCACTGCTGAGTCAGCTTCTCCCCTCTGCTGGTTACAGTGCTGGGGTAATATTGCACTCAGGTAACAAAAAATCAATTTGTCCTTTGAAGCTAAACGGCAAGATAAACACCCATTGAGGTGTATGTGATAAAGTATGATCTCATTTACAGGGTAGGGAAATATTAAAAATGTGATTGAATTCTTGAGACTGGGTGACGTAGGTATTTGTCTCAGCAAAATTACATGTCTGCTCTGAGGATAAAAATGGTTTTGATATATTTTAGCTAACAAGTGACAAACACTATGTGTTAAATTACTTCTGCTGAATACTGTGCATAGGAAAGTTACCACTGTAATGTGTGCTCCTCGGTCACACTAACAAATGTGAAACAACCATTTATTTTTGGGTTCCTGCTAATGAATGTGTTAGTACAAAAATAGCTTAATTTCCCTGCATTTGGCTGACAGAAGTGGTACTTACAGGAAATTACATGTATTCAATATATGTACTTCGTTCTACATAAATAATGGGAAATGTCTCAATTCTGACATCTAAATTACCACCACTGGGCACTGATGTTAATGCTGCCCTGAGAAGACTAGTGTAGAGAAAATGAGCTCTCAGAATAATTTTTTCCAGGGTTTCCACAGATTCAGGAAATCCTTCTGCATTACTTATATTAAGTCAGTACACTTAATCATAAGCCTACTTGTTGTTTTTAAGTGAAGCAGTGTTTTTTGAGAGTGAGCGAACATCTTAAGATACAGATGTGTTATTCTGTTGTGTAGGCCAAGCCCATTTGTGCCAAGATTCCGGAGAGAAGTCAGGCATATTCTGATCTGCACAGGGAAATGTACTCTTTTGTGCACTTGTTTTTCTTATGAACTGCTCTGATGGTGACAGATCAGTCATGAATATGTACTGCTGACACCCTTAGTGCAGAGCTGTACTTTGATAGTAAGCTCTGTCTCCTAATGGTGTTTGTCGTTCATGTCCAAGTCCATGCTAGATACAAAACCTCTGTCTTTCTTATCCATTAGATAGTTTGAGCATTTTCCAATGACAAAACCTGGATGGAATATTTTTCCATCATAGTGAAGGAGAAGCTACCAGTAATTGGCCTGATCAAGGAGGCCAATATTTTTGGTATTTTTACTGTAGTTCCACAGGTGCCATCCTCATAAGGAATCCTTGTCATCCACTCTTCCATATTGTTCTCATATTGCTTGCAGTGACCTGGTGCAGAGCATCAGCATTAAATAAATTTAGTGCTGAGCTGACTCAGAAATGGAATTACTGGTGGAACTTTCCTAAGAATGACTCGTGGTGGGGTCAGCAGATCTGATTCTGCCATTGCTTATCCAGTGTCTTCATTGCTTTTAATACCATGGATATCAGAAGGAAAAAACCCCACAAAAAACACCTACATTTCTACCTTAAGAAGTCTGTTTTCTTTGATGATATGTTAGATTCTGCCGAATCCAGTCACACCCTGGGGAGGCTGCTCCAACAAATGTTCCTGGGGCCTGTTTAAGATACTGTGGCACTTACAGAAATAAGAATGCTCAACATTGCATGACTGCAAAGTTATTTTAAAGGCATTTTATTCTTTCTTCTCCACTTCTGTCTTTGGCTCCGAGTCTCACTTCCCACTGAACCTCTTAAAGGACAGCCTCCCTCTGGCACCTGTCTCACACAGTGACACTGCCGTTGTGGCTGGTCTCCAAAGAGCTCAGCTCCATCTGAAGAGAACAGTTGGGAGGATTCAGAAGACTTGACATGGTTTTATTCAGGCTTTTGGCTATCTCTTTATTTTTTAAATATGCCTTAAGAAAAAAATTAGTTATATTGGACATCAATTGTAATATACAGTAAATTAAAACAAATAGATATTTGATTTATGGGAATAAAATATTCCATACCTTTCAAAAGACAGGAACAGCAATTCTTTCATGCAAAATAAACTTGGCAAAGGAAAGAGTTTTGCCTTTATATTGAAAAAATAGTATAGGTTCTTCATTTTAATGGGATAAGAAAGTATATTTTAACTCCTAATTCTATTATAAGCTCTGAGATATCTATGCATGATTTATGATATTTATTGCAGTATGTGTTTTCAGTGGGATTACATGTTATAAAGTATCTTAAAAGCTGCCAAAAAAAATCCCAACTATTGGAGACAGGGAAAATGACTTTGGTATTATGTACTGCTTCAAGTCATGCTGTGAAAATAAAACTGCCTTTTAATACGGAGCCTAAAGTGAGCTTTTCCAGCCTGGATGACAACAGTCATAAATGAAAAAGAAAACAGTTACCAAATTTACTTTCTGATAAAACTTTTACATGAGATTCTGAATCAAGTGTCTAATAAAGCCATTTGGCAGAGAGGACAGATTTATGCCTAGTAATACAGATGGTGTTCGGTGTATCTTGTCCCTGCAGTTGCTGTGATATCAGAGAAACACAGACTCACAGAATGGCTGAGGTTGGAAGGGACTTCTGGAGGTCATCTGGTCCAACCCTCCCTGCTCAAGCAGGGCCAACTGGAACCAGTTGCCCAGGATCATGTCCTTTTGAATATCGCCAAGGATGGAGACTCCACAGCCTTTCTGCCAGCACACAGTCACCCTCACAGTACAATGGTTACTCCTTATGTTGAGGCAGCACCTGCTGTGTTTCAGTTTGTGCCCATTGCCTCTGGTCCTGTCACTAGACACCTCTGAAAAGAGACTGGATCTGCCTGCTTTACATCCTCCCTTCAGATATTTATACACAGAGGAGGTGAGATCATCCCTAGCGTTTAATTCAGTGTATCATGGAAGGCCTGGGACTAGTAAAAAATACCATGCTCAGAGTATCACTTGTTTTGTCAAAAATATTAATTGCGTTTGAATTGGTGTTGTGTAACATTACACATTCTCTAAATGCATAAATGTAGATTAGATTGTGAACTTTAATTTGTTTCACTCTTTTATACATCTTGTGCTATTTCAATTGATATTTTTATGTGTTTTTTTATTTTATTTATTTAGACATATAACTTTTGGAGGAAAAAAAAGAGAGTATCTACAGATGTGATATAAGTAAGCCTTACTCGGCTTTAGTTTTGAGTATTCTTGGGGGTGAAACATAACCAGAGAGGGAACACTCTTTCCCTCTGCTTGCATATTGCACTCACAAATGTATATTGTTGGCCAGGGAAATGAAAAGTTACATTTTTTTGCATATTAATAATATGCAGCTCTGACATTATTGTCTTAACTACATGTGAAGATGGCCTTCTCTTCCATGCAGTAACTCCTCCCCTCACAAAGAAAGGCCCTCTTTCTAAAATTTCTTAGCCTTTTATGCTGAAAGTACATACAGTGAGTATTCGTCAGCATTGTAAACATTACAGCCATATTTACCCTGCTGACATCTTAAGTTGCATATGTAGGGAAATCCTTCTTGATCTCACCTTCCTGTCCCCCTCTCTCTCACACTCTAAATATCTGTCTCTTTTAGATCCCCTTTTCTACTAAATAATACCAAAATGTGTTGTGGATGTGTTGGTGGAATGTATTAAGGTAGAAACAAATCATGGGCTGTGACAGTGGGGCTTTTTTTTAATATGGCAGCTGCCACTGAGATTCAGATGTCCCTGTGCATAACTCTTGTAATTTGCTTTCTTTATTAAAGTACAGCCAAACTTCTGTCTTCCCAGTATTATTCCTTAGATAGCTGTGAGTACAGAGAGATCATGCTAGCACTACATTATTTCAACATTTTTCATAATGATGAATATTAAACAATTCTAAAGGGTCAGTAATTTTCTTTTTAATTTTTAAGATGGTGGAATACCTGAGTCACCAGCTGATTCGAGGGAAAAATAAGTGTATTTATTTAAGGTATCATAGTAGCAGAAGTAGCAAATATCAAACTAGTTTCTTACAAGTGCTCTTTCATCTCCATTAAGAAGCTGATCTATGTTCTAAATTATTATTGTTGTCTATACTATTTTGATCTAAATTATTGATACCATGGTTAATTTAAAACATATTAAAGGGACTGTTAACCTCTAAAAGAATAATAACAGGTCTCCATTCTACTTCTTTTTGGAAGAAAGCCCTCCAAATCTTCACAACTGGAGTGTCTGAGGTAGGCTTTTCCTGGTTTTGGACAGAATTATTCAATAAGAAAGGTTCAGGATACTTAAACATTACATGAGTGAAAGCTCAGACTTCTGTAACTAAAAAATCAGTTAAGTTATATTGATAGGATTGTGATCTAAATGTATTAAGGTCAAATTCATTAAAGCTTTCCTCAGAGCTTCATTGCTGTAAGATATCTTTATCATGATGGAATCACAACCATGGTAGTTATATTGATTTAACTTTCTTGGCAGAGGTGTGCAGTGTTCTGATGACAGTTTTCCCCTTTTTCTTGGCGGTGATGGCCAGTTAGTAATCCACAAATAAATTGTTAATACTCATTTAAGTTTTTCTGCTATAGGCAGCTGAACAAAAGAAGACATCTTTGGTTCACTGTAGTAACGGTTTATGTTTAAGTTGTGCTCCCTTATGCAGAAAAAAGAGTTTAGTGGTATATTCTGAATGTAGAAGAGGTTTATGTTTGTTTTGGGGTATTTTTGAAACGTAGTATGTGCTCCTCTGTTAAGAACCTGATAATCTTAGGAGTCCAATTGTTTGGTTTTTTCCTGTTTTTAACTATACAAATATCCATGTAACATTGAACTCTGATTTTTTTCTTGACTTTATTTGCACACTGTCATAAAAGATGGCTGAAGAAAGTATCAGCGGTATATTTACGTTGATTTAATCTGCTTGTGCACATCAGCTGTTTATGATCTGATGGTGGAAGTATTTGCAGTTTTTTTGAATTTGTACATCCCCAAGTTCGAGATTTGGTTGCTTTCTTTAAAGGTTTTGAATTCAGGCTTTATTAATTAGAATCAGTGTATTTTGCATGTCCTTATTTCCATAAGTGCTGTCAAAAAAGTCAGCTCAGTTGGCTGAAGTTAAGTTTTTCAGAGTAAGGCACTGTGTTTTCGCTGATGCCTCAGGTTCTCCCATAAAGAGCACCAAGAGATGTTTTTGCTGGCTTTTTTTCTGCTTACCTCTGCACAGAGCATGCCAGCTGAAAACACTGCTGTCTTGTTGTGGAGTAATGTCTGTAACTTTGAAGAAATGACCAAAGATAGTGTTATTTTTCTATTACCAATATAGATGTCGTAGATGGTAGGGCATTTTCTCACTATTTACGTGAAGTGTGTTCATCCTCCCTCAGCTTGAAGTTTGCATGTTTGCTCACACACTCCCACCTTTGCAGCAACGAGGATCTACAATTTTGCACTGTCCTCATCTGAGGAACGTGTTTGTTCTGGTTGTTCATATTCTCTCAGTACATTTTGACTTGCTTGATTCGAAAACTTTCGCTTCAGATGGAGTTAGATATTTCATTTCAGTCAGATCTAATTGCTGTCCTTGCTTTAAACTAATAAACTTGGGCAAATAAGCAAGAACGTGTTTAGCCCAAGATTTTCCTGGTGTTTTAGGTTGTGCTTAAGAGTGGGAGAATAATTTTGTTTTAATACACAATCTCTTCTGAATGTCTAGGTATATCTGCTTTAGCTTAGGTCCAGAAACTTCCAAGCTCCTTCTGTATGTGGTTAGAAATAATTTAATACAATTTTGTGAAAAACAATCACCAAACTGAAAAACTTTCTGGTTATTTGCATGTGTCTTGAGCCTCGTGGATTTTTCTGTTGAGGTCAAGTCACCAGATTAATTCACTGTCTGAAGTGTGACAATACTTCTGGTGAGAAGCAAACTGGATTTAAAATAGTGCACTCAGGTGCTATCAGAATAAACAGTTTATGTATGCATCTCCTGCCTTATAAGATATAAATTAGTTCAGTCAATTTTAAGGTGACAAACCATGGTTTGTTTTTATTCTGGGCTAACAGGGTAGGAATTCTCTGTGGTTTTGTACAGCACTAAAAATTCTTTAAAAATTGTTAAAAGGAAAACTGACCAAAAGCCAAAATACCAACTCATGGCAACAAGTGTGCTTTCACTATGCAATAGTTTTATTTCACTTGCGTTTTAAGCGATGTATTTATTATGTGGTGTCACACGTGAGAGTTTTTTGGTCTAAGACCATGTCAGAAAATACCATCAGTTCTTGCTGGTGATGTACAGATTTATTTATTGAGAATGGATTTTAAAAATAATATTGCCTCACTCCCTGGCTTTTTAAAGTGTCAAAGGTGGTTTTTTTCTTAATTTCCCTACAAGTCTTGACCTGACAATAATACTTCTTCAATGTGCATTCATAATCATGATTTTATCATATGGTAGGCCTGATTTTATCCTATCCTTGGGGCTAACCCAATTAAGAGGAATGCAGGATGGGGCTGTTCAGGTTCTAGGCTGTGATCAGAAATGAGAGCCAGCAGGTTGCCTGTTTGGTTTTCTGTCACCTTCTGTCTCACTGCTGCTTTTTTGGCTAATTTAAAAAGCTATTTCCTGAAATTCAGGCCCAGTGCTGAATGCTAAGATTGCTGATTTTGGCAAAACAGTGATTTATAAAGGAAATTAGAATTCATAGGCTTTCTTTACTTCAACTACAATGAAATTGCTAGATTAAGGTTCTTTTAACTCTACAAATTTTGTAATTTTACTTAAAATATTTATACTCTGCTGGAAAAAAATTCTCCTTCCATTTGAGCATATTTCTAGCATATTTCAAGTTGTGTATTCCATTGAAGAGAATTGACGTTTTGTAGCTCTTATTTAAAATACAACCCATTTAACTTTGTGCAGTGAGCAGACTCTTCCTGTATACTTCAAGGAGGCCACATAGTTATCTACAATCCATTTTGCCCTACATTCTCTGATAAAATAAATTAGGGGGCCTGAGTGTTTGAGTCTGTCTTAGGTGACAAGAGGAGGGAGAACGTGGGAGAGTGAAAAATAGTTTACTTTTTGCCAGTACAGATACTCATTTTGTGCTGGCTGAACATGTTGGACGTGTATGGACAGCAACATGTCACAAGAAAATGAAGGTAAAATTTGGTATAGGCCCTGTTATATTCTGATAAAATCATGACTATTATTTCCTAATGCAAAATTTGTTGAATGCCAGCTCGTCCATAACTATAATAAAACCAACTAATGCATAAATGAATTCTGGCAATTTTTAATAAAATTTGAAAACCTGATATGACAGGGAGGAATGCTATGAGGTAACCAAGTGTGTAAACACTAAATGAAGGATTATCCTTATTTGTGGAAAATCCATTCCAGCGAGAAATTGAATCGGGGGCTTTTCTCAAAAAGGAAGGGCTACTGTGGCTAGTGAGCCAAATCAGTGCCTGATTTTACTCCCTTTGCAGTAATAAGGTTATGTGAGACCCCTAAAGCATACACAAGTGAGAATAAGTGTAACTGACTACTCTGTACTCCCTCTTCTTTAAAGATTCACCTCCAAATAGTAAAGTACTGAGTAAAACTGAATGTGATCAAGCATATTAGGAGTGGTGCACTTCATTTATTAGAGCATATCGCACGTACAGCCTCACCTCTTGTTTGGTGTTTTTATCTTGCAGCGAGGATTTTTTGTACAAAGCACATATGTATGAAATGACTACCATGCATAAAATGGAAGATCCTGTATTTATTGTTCTTACATCTGAAAAAAGAAATATTTTACCTGAAAACAGTTGGTCGGGAACCTGGTCTGTGTCACTAACATAGAGATTAATGATAAAGAAAAGATCAAAAATCTTCATGCCACTGATGCTGTCTTTTAATGAGTCTCAGCAATGTGTAGCTAGCAATTTCAGAAACTAGATCTGTCAGGAATTAGACTGCAACAATCTTGGCACTAGTTTACTCTAAATAGATGCATCCCACTTAGAAAAACAATTTGCAATACACTTACCTGTCTGCATGTACTTTAATTATACGTCAATGTTCTCCAATTACACAGTATGCATAAATCTAAAAGCTGCTGGTAAAAGATAAGACAGTAGATTAACTTCTGGGACAGGCTGTTTTTAATGAGTAAACTCTAAGCTGCCTGTACTGTCAGGAATTGAAACTTTCTCAGTGCAAAGTGCTCCTGTAAATGCTGTGTCTTATGTAAAAAAGGACAAGTGTTGTAGTAACTGGTACACAACACACCAAAAGAAAAAAAAAGAGAAAAAGAAGGAGAAAAACATATGGATCTGCTCTTTTTCAAACACAGATTGTTGAGGCTGGAAGTCTACCACTTAGTCACTGTGTTCTCTGTTTGACCATATGGTTGCAAAATGTAGTGGAATAATGTAACAACCCTAGTAAGGCTCCTGAAAACAAAATAAAGTAGAATAATGTGGAAAACAGAAAGAATTTATTTTATTCATACTTGCTGTTATACAATATTTAATGTTTTGTTATCAATGGCTCTGATATTTTATGGACTCTATATATGTCTCCTGCTATTTGACTCCCTTGAAATATATAGTATGAAATCTCTCAGTATGCCTTCATATTTAAGATGAAATGACAAGGATCAGCCATACAGCTCCATACAGAGTTAAAAGGTAGCACAACACACCACACCTATTAGCAAGTTATCTCTTAGTTGTACAAAGATTGGAAGCCCAGAGATGGACAAAAGAAGCTGTGGTCTGTTACAACCTTATGTCAACCTCCACTATGCTGTTAGAATTTTGATGAGTTTGCTGGTAATCAGTCTCCATATGAAATGAAGAAGGACATGACCGTCTGTAGCAAGTCCTTGGCTGTCCTCCTGGTTTAACTTTGCAAACAAGACTCAGGAGAGGAGGGATAATTCACGCAGAGATGAGGACTTTCTGAGAGAGGATGGGGGAAACAGAGTTTAGTGTGTGTGTGTAAAATGCCTTTAAAATGGGGATCATGAGGGAAGAGGCCTCTCCATTTGTCACCAACAGCAGCATGTCTACACTGGAATAAAATTTTCAGTTTGGGAGTAAGTAGAGAGAATAATTGGTCTCTTTTGGACAAGTAGCAACAGATAAGCAAATTGGATTTTAAACAGTGCTTTCCTTGGCCTCAACGACGCTGTTTTACTGTTCCAGTCTAGTTTCAGTGTGGTGTAAAATCATGTAAACAACAAGATCCATGCAGTGCGACTTGTGTCTGCAGGACCCACTGGCTAAGACTCTCCTCAGGCACCGATCTCAGTGTGCAGTGCCTGAGTAACACTGATACGCAGAGACTTACAGTCTGTAAATAGGGGTGTTGTATCATAAACAAGAACATAGCTCTCTCCTTATTTTAACGTTATTTTATGCCTATTCATGGTTTGAAAGCACAGTGTACACAGAGTCTTTTCATGTACTTTTTATGTGTATTTATGTATTCATAAATATACAGTATTCCTTCATGGCCAGTTAACTACATACTGTACAGTTAAGGTAGCACATTCTTTCTACTCTTTAGTAACCAAATACATATATAGAATTTGAAAGTTCACGAAAACCAGAAGGTTTATTCTCTGTCACTTACAACTCTTTTACATTAAAGTAAAACTTATAGACCTGTAATACTTAAGTTATACCTCATCCTCACCCATAAAGGTGAAAGGAAAATTAATCCTCTGTGAAAAATTAATCTTCAAAAGTTTTACACTCCTTTTCATCACCTTTGGCTGAAGGAATCCTTTCCTGCCTTTGTATTGTGGTAGAAATTTTCCATCATGATTTTCTGTCTTTGTAATAGGGTTTAGAAAGTAATAGTATTTGCTGCAGCCGTTATTCAGCACCATATCAGAGCCACAAACTACTTCTGGGACTGCTGTAGCAGGAAGTCTTATGTGGACTGTTTAAAGAGCAGACCCTTTTGGTTAAATTGACTTGCTTGCTGTACAAGTGTTTGCAGTTCAGATGCCAGTAACAAGGATAGAATTGAAAATTTCTCTTGTGAGAAAAATAAATCTGTCATTAACTATGCCACAAGATTTACAAAAATGGTAATTTAGTTTCCTAGATTTAGATTCCTGTCACCACCAGTCTGCCCTTGGATTTGCCAATGAGATGGTCCTCATGGATCATAAAGCATAGCAGAACTTCATCCTATATTGGTGGTTGTAGCTGAGCTTCCTAAGCCCTGAGACAGATCCCAACCCCAGTGCCGAAGAGTCAGCTGTAAAACACTTCCTAAAGATGCTGTAAATCCCACTGTAAAGTACATCTGTTAATGGTATTGTAATTGTTATGATTCTTCTTCCCCTGCCCTAGGACCACATATATCAGTTTCAGAATAGATGGTTTCCTTCAACAGATAAGATACCAACCATAATGCCAAAGTTTCTTCTCTTTGTTCTGTGCTGCCAGTTCTGCTCTTCAACCCATCAGAAGTTTTTGTTCCCCCTGTTCATCATTTAGGGATTTAAGGAAGGAGTCTATTTATTTATCCAAGAACATTCTTTTTTCTTGCTTGGTGAGATAAAGTGAAAATCTTTATAAGCAATTTACCTAGTGTTTGCATTTTCACAGTCTTTGTCTTTCTAATAGAAAATGTTTTGCGTTCTAGGTGAATATAATAAGTATACGTGGGGAGAGAAAGACATAAATTCAAATATTGAAATCCATTATGGGATATAGGAGAGAAATTTTAACCAGACTCCATATACTTCTTCATTGCAGACTGTAGTGTAGGGTAAATATACATATAGGCTTGAAACTTGCTAACTTGGACCCCAGAGGCAGAAGGTCAGAAACTCAGGAGTAGCCAGTTGACTCCATTTCTCCAATATGTTTGCAGACCCTGTTGAACTTCAATTTGCTCTGTCTAAACTTCTACAAGTACCTAACATACCCTTTTTAGAGGTCTGGCATTCTTACATCTACAGGTCTGTTGCAAGAAGAAGGCCTATTTTTTATTAAAAACAGAGTAGGAACTTCATCATCCCATTACACAGGAAAAACAGACAATTCTTTCCTGTTTAAAGTCTCAATTAAAAGTTAATTAATTAAATGCACTTTATTGAATTTAGTTACATTACCTCAGAGCAATGGAGACGAAGGAGACTTACAGGCTTATAGGAAGTAGAGTTGCAGGTTATGACTTAGTCCTTAAGCTTAGACTCTTCATCTGTCCCCTTCAGCAGGAAAGCATAAATAAAAGTGAAATGCCTTCTCTTCTCCTCTCCTCCCTCCATTCCTTTCTTTCCCCATTGGTGACTTCTGAGATCTTGTTTATTTGTTCCCAATTTTTACTCTGTTAGTTGTCTGCATGTTTTCAGGCGAAGTGAACCATCTTTGTTCACTTGCACTGATTTTGCTTTTGTTCTGCTGTCAGAATATAATCTGGCTAACCTTGTATGTTCACAGAGGACTATACAATTTATGCACATCTTGTAATACTGGTCAGTGACGGGTATGAGATAACTCTTAAAGACGTTAAAATTTTGCAGAAAACATAAAAAAATACTGATATTTCATCAAAAACAAAGTGGCAGTCAAGTCAGGAGCCTGTTATCAGAACCCAGGTTTCTGTTAATAAGTAGTTCTTTCACACCGAATTTCTAAAAATAAGGTTCTCTAGGCAGAAATTTGAAGCTTTAACTCATTATACAAAACCTTGCACAGGAAAATAACAAAAGAGATCTGTCCTAATAAAAAAAAACACATTCTATCTCCTACCTTTATTTGTCTCAGGTTTTGATGTGTAGTTGTAATCGGGGAAGAAAGCAGAAAGACTTTGGTGAATTGAGTACTGAAGGAATTAAATGGAAGCACACACTTCTCAAGTGAGGTTATTGCTTTTTAATTAGTGCCTGTGGGAAGACACTTTGCTATATCAGTGCCATTTATACTGGTACTATCTTGCAACAGTGATGTGCAAAATGTTTCCCACATCTCCCACCATCTTGTATAGCCCCAGAGCAGACATACATAAATAAGTAATGGAAAAGGTAAAAAACAGACTCAGTCATGCCTGTTTTGCTGATGTCTGATCAAGGGGGAAAAAGGAAGGAAGGTACAGAGGAAGATGAAGCATAAATTCACTGTAACAGCTGTTGTATGAAATGCTGGGATTTGCTATTCCACACAGCACAGGATGAAGGCAAAACTTGCAAGACTGTATTTCTCTGTGTAATGAGCAGGCAACCGTGCGGTTAAATTACTTGCTTTCTCTGGGACACTGCTGTGTTCTTTGCCATTGCATTTAACTGCTCTCAGGTACCAGAGTGTCATTCTCACCTTCGTTATTATAATTTTTCCCCTTGTACTTGCCACTAAATGAGAAGTTTTACAGCGGAGCAGCTGTTCGTAAAAATAGACCTAAAATAAAACAGTCAATATTTTACAAACAGTTGGTTGAAGTAGCTTCAAACTTCTGGGTACAAGAAAACAGAAGCAGTGGCAGAATGAAAACTTTGCTCAGGAACTGTTTTGGGAAATCTTATTAGGCTTGTGCATGACTACTGTCAACTTCGTTTTCCTGTTCACCCAGCTGGATTTCCAAGCATGATCATAGCTCTTCTGTGGAATGCAGAGTAGAATGTTGGGAAAGTAGGATATTCTCTCTGAATTCAGTGTCTTACACAAATAAAAAATATAGATAAAGAAATTGGTAAAAGCTTTAATATCATCAGTATAACACTGATTTTACTTCCAAATTAGTCAACTTACTGGTTACCAAAATATTTTGCAGTCTCTCTGCTGAAATGAGACAACTTGCAAGCATGAAAAGACCCTGCCTTTCAGAGTATCTTAGGCCTGTAAGGTAGCTGTAGCACATCAGGTCTGTATTTTTGATTTAAGACTTTTAGTTTAAACTGCAGTGTCACATCTGTTTTCTGAAACTGATTCTAACATATGTTGTATCCTAGCATATGCTATATTCTACCAATGTTTATTTTATTCCTAAGCATGGCAATTAGATTTAGTTCTTGAAAATAAGGAATCCAAAATAATTTGTTCTCTGTTGTCGTCGTTGTGACACAGCACTGACCACATTTCATTGGTGAAGACACCACATGGAGCCAAATACACAGAAGAAAAGATTTTGACTGCCATCATGGCTCTCCTGACAAGTGTGTTTGCTCTGTGTATTTAATGTAGAGTCCAGAATGTAAAAAATGGAATGATCCCCTCAGGGTGTTTATAATTAAATATTATTTACCCAAAAGGCCATATTCTGATCATTTGTCTAAATATGTACCTAGAGAGGTTTGTTCGCATATGAAAAATCTCTGTGGGCTAAATCTGGCAGATTTTATCTGCCCTTTCTAATGGAAGTATTTTCTGCTGTGTTGATTTTGACCAACTATCGCAGTCTTGAGCCTGATGAGTTATTTTAAATTCCTCAAATGCAGATTGTATGTTTTATAAAATGTATGTTTTAAGGTTTTTTCAAGGTACACATTTTAACTACTGCATTATTATAACCTAGTGATAGTGAAAGACCATAAGTAAGCTTTTAAAACTCCGAGTCAAGAGTGAAGCATAGTAATCAAGTACTTCAGAGAAATACCCTTAGATTTTGAAGTATTATTCTGCCATAACTTTAATAAATGTTTTTTACTCCCCTTCCCTGTTTATTCTGAATATTTCTTAAAATATAGAAATATAGGAATAGAAAAAAACAACTGTTTATGGCTTAAAAAACATCTTAAATTGCAGGGAAGTATTTAGCTTTCTCCTCTGAAAGCAGAGGATTTAATAAAATCTTGGCATTTGCGCTGAGATATTTAAGAGAAGGAACTTTTTTTAATATCACCTCAGAAAATGCAAGTTTATGGTGGAAATTCTGATGGATCAATAATTATGTCATCATTAATAGCTATGGTATTGAGGGAGGTAAAACAATAGCGTCCATATTAGTTCTGTTTTGCCAGAACTATTAATTACTTGAATCCTTTCTTTTGCTGCTTTTCTGTGACTTTAAGTTCCATAAATGCTACTTTGGTCTTTTAGGAAAACTGCTTGAGAATAATGTTTGAGTCCTCTGGAATCCTTTTTGATGAATGTCATCAACTTCTGAGGGTCTGCCTTCTAAACCAAGGCAGAATTTGTAACACAACACACAAAGGTTACTTGCTGTGTTTCTTAGTATAGATCTGCTTAACTTGGGGCAAAGATCTTCAGAAAATGCAGGCAACGTTGTGGAGTAGATAGAATTTATTAGAGAAGGGGGATGTTCTGTTTGGCATCAGTTTCCTTCTTTTCTTTTCGTCACTTACGAAAGAGCCTGACAACAAGTAGCTTCCTGTAAAACTGTGTGGTTTGAATTCTAACTATTGCCCTGCAGCAGCAGAGAGCACACACACACACACAGACACACCAACTGCATGAGCCAACAACAATGACCATTTTATTAACAGAAGGCCTCTCTTTTATACTTTTTCTCATCTGTCCACGCATACACACTCTATTAGCCAAGCACTTCTGTCCATGAGTCTTAGACCATCTTCTGATAGGCAGTTCACATCTCTCCTCATGCTGGTAAGACTCAAAACACACCTTGTTTTTCTTGGTTGTTTTCCTTCTTTCTTCTAGTTTTCCATGCCACTGCAAGGCCATAGACTTGTTTTTCTCCACTTTCCCATGCTCACAGCTGCATCCTTCCCAGGCCGAAGGTGTCTTCAGCCCAAAAGTCTCCAACATTACACTTTAAATATATTTGGTTCCTTGATCTTTTGCTATAGCTGAGGTAAACTCCTGATGGATCCCTAGGCAAGGCCCTGACGAGCTGTAGAATCCATGGATGACAACCTTTCCAGCTCAGGCCAGCTACCAGAGCATTTTATCCCTTTAGTTTAAGATCCTGACATTCTGTCTTTTGCAGTGACATTCAGTATATAGTACTGAGACTACACTCTAACTGATATTCCAGTTGTTATGTTCCTGTTTCCAGTGATGTCTTTGAAACAGAAAACAAACAAACAAAAACTCTCCAACCAAACAAAAAAGATCTGTGTCCTGAATGATAACTCCAGTGTAATGGCAGTAATGAAAGTGTCACACTCAGGGATCCAGGTTCTTCTTCCTGTAAGACTCTCTGCAGGAGCTTAGAGAAAATTTAGCCCCAAACAGCTTACAGTTGCCTAGGACCATGTCTGGTTGGGCTGTCAGTATCTCCAAGAATGGATTTTCCACAGTCTGTTCTTTGCCACAAGGACACTTTGCTTGTTCGTTATCCATCAGGACCACCTTTATTTACAAAGGTGCTTTTTAGCTGCTCAGCTCCCCTGCTGCAGTGAAAGGCTGTTGAGAACTTCAAACATTAACAGATAGTGGAAGATGCATGAAACTGGAGAACTTACTTAGGAATTATCATGAAGATATAAACAAAGTCTTTAAGGAATCTGACATCAGGTACTAGTAGATCATACAAAATCTGGGCAAAAAAATATTGCTAGTATTGCCTGAAAACTGCAGAAATACCCTTGATCTAGACTGGATGCTTATTGTCTCTTCAATATTTGTAATTGTTTTACTTTTAAACATTTCAATTATTTTATTGAATAGATATTCATGTTCACCAGAGAGACTGGTCAGAGTTGTTACTGATAAATGGAGTAATTCCACATATGCATCACTGATATGTTGGCTTTTATACAATACAGTGCAACAATGAATGGGGATCTCCTAGTTCCCCCCCAAGTAATGTAAACCATAAAAATCCTGTTAAAATCCTGGTTTTATACTGAAGTAAAGTCACCCATTAGAATTCTTTTTCCTGTGGTACTTATTGGGTGTCACGTTTTGGATCATTCACTGCTTAACATCTGGTATCCCTTTTCAAAGCGATAAAAAAATCTTATTTCTCTGCAATCATCAGCGTTCAAGAACATGTTCAGTTTTCTGAGGCCTAGGACACAGCTGCTCCAACAGGCAGCATGGCAAATAAATGTATTCCTTCGCAGCACAAGTTCCCTAGAGCATTTTTCCAGTTCAGAAACAGAGGCAGAAAGAATTCCATATCAATCATCCATTGTAGAAGCATTTCCAACAGGAGAAGCCACTCCTACAGCTGCACTCCAGGTCCACTGAACAGATTCTTACATTTTTATTATTATTGTTGTGGTTATTATTATTAAATACATTATTACCATCTAAGGTGCTGTCTTCACTTTCTCAGTATGCAAGAGCCTTTCTTAAGGCTGTTCTGAGCAGAACATAACTCATTTTAGATTTCCTTCTGGAAAAGTCCTGATTTTAAGATGTGGCTGGATGAGTCTAATCTCAGCAGCTTCAGAAAGGTTGTATAAAACCGCCTCTGATTGAAAGCACCCCATTTTCGAGCCACACCTGACAAGCATCTACCGTATCTTGACTGCCAGATTTCTAAGCAGAGGGCTAGATGTCACTAGTAATATAAACAATTAACCAGCTGAGGAAACTTCTGCTGAGTAACACTAAAGTCTTTTCTATTTGTCCCAGGCACGTGCACTTTGGGATCTAAAGAGGACTGTGAAATGAACCTTACTCTCCCCATCAGTTGTTCAGTGTAAAATCAGAATATGACTGCATACACTTTCAAAAATGTGCTTAGAAAAATTTTGGGGAAGACGTATGTTCTCTTTCAGCCAAGTGGGAAGTTAGTCATGCTGTCAGGATGACTCTTGTAGAGCAATATGTCATTGCGTGCTCATAGATGTCCTTTGGCTGATGCTTTCCTTTGGGCATGCACGTCCCCGTTCACTTGTGCACATTGTCTGCTCATTTTCTACACAATTTGCTTTGAAAATGTTTGAGCGCATGTCTATGTTAATAGTTAGAGAGATGCATTTGCTGGTTAGTAAGATTGGTAAGATCTGCAGCTCACTGTGGGTGACAGCAATAAGTAGAAGTGATGTTGTTTAGTGGTACTCTCTCATTCACAGAGGGCTCTGTGGTGACAGCCCTATTGGACTAAATGTGTTGTTTTGAAGTGTCACACTGTTTTACAGAGCTGCTTAGGAGTGCACAATATGCTGTGTTCATTTTCTGGGTTATTGTCTGGTTCAAAACCACTAGAATTTTCCGCAGCCTATTTGTGTAGTCAACTGAAGCATATTCCAGGATTTTATTGGTCTTCAACTGCAGAAGATCCCAACTTTGCTGTTTTCCTTCCGCTTCACTTCATTTAGCCTGGAGCTCTGTCATTTAAGTATTTTCTGTATCTGCTAGGGGTGATCAATTTTAAGACAGTTACTTAGGCTACAGAAAAACAGTGGGATATATAGTCAAAAAGTGATAGTCATTAGGAAAATGTTGTAGGGACTTGTGGCAGTTTTAAACACTGAATTTGATTAATGAGAACAAGTGAACAACATTTACCACAGGTTTTCAGAAAATTTTTGCTTCCTGTAAAGATAAAAGGAGACTTTTTAAAACTGGAAAACATTCTAATAATGTTCATCAGTAAATGTACCAAAACACAAGCTTCTTTGCTTTTCTGTTAGTCTGTACATTTTCTCATTGCCTGTGCCAATTTTGCTACTCTTAGCAGGTGTTTGGATCTTTGCCTTTTCCTCCCCCTACTACTAGCATGCAATAGGTACAGTTTTTTTCACCATCATTAGCCACAGGAAAGCCAGTTTAACATTTGTGCACCCTGGAGGTGGGAAATTACAGGTGCAATGCATCTAGCTCTGGATCTGGAGGTGCCTTTGAACACATAGAGTTGGCACTCTGCTTTTTTCCTTTTCTCTAACCATACAGTCATGTTTGGATTCTCCAATAGATGGTTGCTAATTAGGGTTTACCTAAGAAATGTTAATGAAGCCTAGCTAGCTGAACACATCTTTGTCAAGAAGTGGTCTGTTTTACTCCCTTAAGTTTCCTAGACACTAAAAACCTACTATTTCAATGACTTTTTCAACTTCAAGTAAAATCCTTTATATACCTTGCTTCCTGTGTTAGATTATTTTTGTACTGGATTTTAAGAGAACATTTTTGGGATGCAGATATTGCACTATCCTTCCAGTAGACACTGAGAAGGTTCTTAGCAGTCACCCAGTTTTGCTTAGTCACCCCACAGCTGTTTTGTTTATCAGTGTCCTATGAGTTACCAAATTCCTGTTGGTTATTGTGAGGATTCTGTGTGCTTCTGCCTAGCAAGATTTTGGAAACAAGTGAAACTTATGTTTTTGGACTCCACTTTGATCAGCTAGATGGGAGGAAATAGTTACTGATAGGCATAAAGTTAGTAATAGGCAGATCAAAAGGAATGAAGGGGTAATCTTTATATTGGCTTGAACTTTGATGGAAGATTTTTGGATTTATGAGACCACAGACATTATTTCCACCTTGCATCTTGACATATTTTGTCCATTTGACAGTTCCCTGTGTCCCCGTGCCGTGTGTTTCATGCAGTGTCTGTACTCCCCAAAGTTCAAATTGGCTCTGAAATCCAAGATTAAGTGAGCTATGGAATCCTTGGTAAGGATGCAAAGCATAGTGCATCCTTTTTGAAAAACTGGAAGCTGTTTAAGCTGTCTGTATAGACTGATGCTGTAGAGGAGGTAGGTGGTGAAACAGAATTGTAGTGGAAGCTAGCACTTGGGACCATTCCAGAATTAAATGCATTACAAATTTCTTAAAGCAACTCTTCCAGCATAATCCTTTCTATCTCTTTCTCTCATACTATTTCAAACAAGTCTAGAAACAAATCAAATTTTCTCCTAAGCATTGAAGGAAGCAGAAGAAAAGTAGCCATTTCTAGATCTATTTCTCAGTATTTGCTAAGTGCTCAGTACAACAGAAATGTTCCTTGATAAAGTTAAATAGTTAGGTCTCAGTCAATTTGTCTTTCAACCAAAACTTTCAGCAGAGACATTATGATTGATTTTTGGCAGGACGTTCAGTTACTGACAAAGCAAAAATGAAGTTTTTTAGAGTGTCAATATGAATCACAGCGCAGACAATAAGGAGGAATATTCCCACTTGAAGTATTTTCAACAGTACCAGAGAACACACTGATGTTTGTTTGTAAACAGAAATGCTGAGTTGGATCTTTTGAACCTTTTCACTCACACAGAAGATCCTAAATTAAACTTGGTAAAGTGAACAAATAATATCTTGGTCATATTTTCAAACTTCTAAAAAGTTCTTAAAAAGGATTTATATGTAACATCACTGGCGTTAAAGATGTGATTTTTTTTGTATTTAATAAAAATGGTATTTATTGAAAGTCTGGTTTTATATTAGTTTATGCAACCAATAATTGTTTTAGGTAAACAAAATAAAGAGTATAAATAAGAAACAAAAATAGTAAATTAAATTTGGGATACCATTTTTATAAATAGTCAGGATTTCATAGTGTTCTTTCTAAATTATGGAATAAATTCACAAAAATTAGTTTTTCCTGGGAGTGGTTAAGCTGACCAAAAGCCCAAAATAAGCAGAAGCCTGTGAAGCTGGACTACGGGTCAGTCTGCTGGCTGTATTTTCAATGCCTTGTTACTCAGCACTAAGGGACTATCACTTTGTAGATGAGAAGTACAATCAAATCCTTTCCAAGCAGTATGTTCTAGTGGCACAGTGTTTTCCAAGCAACCCAAGAGAGAAAAGAACAAGCATAGAGATATTGTTAGGAAGTCCTTCAGCAGGGGGCTATCATGGATTTAATGGCAGGAGTTTCCTTTGCAAGGTTAAGCTTCACACTTTAATGATGTTTTAACACTTTTCTTTTGCATTCTAATGTGTTCTCGGTGTATGTTAACTATGCGTCAAACAGAAGTTCTGTCCTTTACCTAACATGCATTTGGTGGGATTAAAGTAGTCCATTGTTTTCCTAGAGTGCCATGCTGCACATACCTGATGGAGCCCAAATGTTGGACAGGCTGTAAAGTGGTCGGTATAGTCTGGTAAGACCAGAGCAGGAAACTGCTTGTGCTTCTGAGAAAATGAGTTAATCGATTGTTGTACTTAAGTCTGTTTGAGCTCTTCTGTAGTTTCTCTGCTTGACAGAAGAGGAAGATTTTGAGTGGAAGAACGAAACAGAAAAGACGTTTTTTCTGATTTGTGTCCATTCAAAGGACACAGACATAAAACATGCCACTTAGCTTCAAATAAAAAGGAAAGGAAAAAAACATAGGATAGGGAAAAGTAGATTCTCAAAGACTGTTTTCTTTAAAATGGCATTTAATAATAGATTTATCAACAGCAACATACTGAAACATAATGATTAGAATTAAATTCCTTAAGATTTACAGTATTAAAATAAAGGTTTGTTTCACCTTTTCCCTGATTTTTTAAAACTCCCAGTGTTATAGTGGATGCAGACTCTTCTTTCAGTGATTGCATCTTGGTAATTTCCAGAGGCAGCCTGAAAGGACCACCCCATCTCTGTAACCAAGGAGAACTTCCCAGAATTGCTAGGGTTTTGCATTATAATGTCAAGTAAACTGCAACAGGGATTTTTTTTAATGAGGCAACTGAGAGGATGGAGGTGGTAGTTAGGCTATGTGACACTGTCAGAATGTTGCTAAGCTTTAGAGTGGAATAATTGTAATTGGCAACATCCTCATTAATCATGGCTAATGTTAATGATAGCTCCCCGTAGTGACTCATGAAGAGGTGATGGCCTTAATGAAAGCTGCCTTAGAGGCTAACAGATGGTGGTTGAATTTCAGTATTTTAAATATACAATTGTTCAGTTCTTCTAAATAAGCTGATGGTTTTTTCCTACTGAATAATAATATGGGAAACTTGGTATTCAGTCCTACTCTTTACTGAGCTTATTTTTTTGAATTATTGAGTACCTAATAGACAAGAGCAAAAGGAAAGCTGTTCAGGATGCATTGCAAATTCAGATCCATGCACACAGGTTAAACTTTATGTTTTCTGATCTATGTTTAATACTATAGATGTCATCGTGAATGTACTGAATAACACAAGAGTGTTTACTGTTTCATATAAGAAATATTGACTAAGATGTGGGAAAAAAGACATAATAGTCTGCTGCTTTATCTCTCTGCTAATGCTTGATAGCTCAATATTCAGTGTTTACCAGTGTTGCTAATCTCAGTTATGTTTATGAGTGCCTTTGGCTCCTGCTGCTCTTTTTGTGAGCTTAATGAGTAGAAGAAGAAAAATCAGCTCTTAGCTAAGGCACTGGGGTAAAGCCTCAGAGAACTTCAAATTTTGGCTCTCCTAGCATTTTATTCATGAGCACGGATATTTAAGGGCTCTAGTCTTGAATGAGTAGAATACTTGTAGTTCAGTTAGAAAACTGGAATTAGTCAAGTGCTTAAACTTAATATTTCAGTAAATACTTCACTGAACTGGAACCCAATATGGATATTCTCTAACAGAAAAAAAAGAGAAATAATGCATCCCTGTTTCACTAGGGTATTTGATGATTAACAGATTAATAGTTGCTAAATGCACATATTTTATACTAACAAGAATAAAACTTCTACATAAATTTTCAGGTGTTTGTTTTTTATTTTCATAATTTCTCTTGCTTAGCAGATTACTCTTACATGCTTCTTTTTTATATGCTTAATGATTCTTTCTTTAGCAAGGTACAGCCTTAAAATGTGTAGGCATTTGATACCCTGGTTGTTGTGTGCATATTTGTCAATAACATTCTGGAAACAGAATTAAACAAAGGTGCCATCATGCAAGAGCTAGATAGGAAATGCATATTATCATTTTTTTTCCCAGAGATGGAATATCTTTTATGCACAGAGGTGAAATGTATATTGACCCTTTTTATTCCCCCTATGTGCTCATTCTACATCATCAACTGCCGTGACATCACACCAAGTCATGTCTTTCAGAACTATCTTTGTCTCTGAAAGATTGGGTCTCAGAATATATTCCATAGAATTATCGTTTTACCTTTAGATATGTATCAGTGTGCATGGCATTTTATTGTTCTGTGCCCAGGCTTCTCTATGAATTTCCCACTGTCTTTAAGCTATTCCCTCCAGTTTAGGATGAACAAGAATGCCAATGTTTGAACATTTAAAGTAGACCTTTAAAAATAAAGTCTCAGCTTGACTATGACAATAGCTTATACTATGTCAAACTAAAGCAAGCCTGATGTCAAATCTCCTCCTTTAGGTACCAGGACCTTCTTTACGTACCTTTTAGTACTTCTGACACTTCTACTTGTCATCTTGCATTGTTTTCCAGACATGCCAGTTAGAAAGCAAAGCATGTGTGTATTTACATGGAGATTTTCTGAGACATTATGCCAAAATTTTATCATTTAATGTCAAGGAACCTGTTGATAGTGCATGGAGTTACGTGAGCCTCTGAACGTTACAATGTTTTGATTGGTACATCAACAGCATGCTATTTATGCCTTAAGGAAAAATGTTAAAAGTGTTATGAGATTCCTGTATTTGATACCCCTTGATTTTGAACAATTATAGTGTTTAGGTTTTTTTTACAGGTAAATTGTGTTGGCATAAGGACAAGATGCGATGTAGAATCTTAAATTAATTCTGAGGAAAGTCTGAAGCTTTTCTAATGGTGTGAGCAAACTTTGTTGCAGCTTTATCTATTTCTGGATGATTCCCTCCTGAGCTACCTCTTGATTTTCCTGCCATCATGGCGCGCTTTTTGGAGAGTTGAATTAGTTGCTTATTTTGAGCAGTTTGAATATGAGAAAGAATCAGACATCTCAAAGAGCTGTGGGGCTGAGGGTAAGAGATCACTTTGTTTCTTTTCCTCCGTACTAAATTTTTTCTTTGATTGTCAGCTCCCATGAACACACTGATATCTGAAGTAAAAAATCTGACCTTTCCCTATATGTAATCAGATATGGGAATATAGAGTAGGGGACAGGATGTCAAATATCAAAGGTCATCGGCATGGAGAGAGTTGCCACTTCCCTGCAAACACAGTATGTTCAAAATCTTCTGTGGAGGATTTACAAGCTGAACTGTTGAGACAGAAAACTAGATTCATGATTTAAAAAGAGGAAAACAAAGAGCATCCATCATCCAGACAGATAGCGGCCTTAATTGTATTCCCTTTTAATTTGGGCTGTTCAATAATGCATCATGTTAGTCATCTAAGTTGCACCTCTCTGTGTTACAGTGTGTTGAAGATAGGAAGGTAAGTTTATTACAACTAATCAAATAATTACAGGTTCCAAGGCAGGGAGCTGATGGAGTACTGAAAGAATAAATTGTAACTTCAAAGCAAAAGTTCCAGAACAAAAAAAAAAAAAAAAAAAAAAAAAAAAAAAAAAAAAAAAAAAAAACAACCAGACGATTCATTTCAACGAGTCACATATAGCAACTTCTGAAGCTGTGTCCACTGTGACATCTAAAGGTGATCCTTCATGCCTTATATAAGCTGGTAAGATAAATCTTTTGTATTGTACTTAAAAATTAAAAAGAAGAAATGCGTCTTCCTCAGGACTGGTTTTGTTGTTAACTTAGTATTGTGCTACTTTCTATCTGTACTGCAGTAGGTACACATTGCAGTATGACTACATTGTCCTACCATACTTGCAGAGAAGTGAGAATCAGATCTTATTCATTTTCTGTATGCCATAGACTCAAATTGTTGTGTTTTTATTTTTCCCTTCATGTAATATGGGTAATAATAATTCTCCATTCTATTTCTCAGGTTCTGAAAGATCACAAATATATTGTTTCTTTTGTAGTAGGATTTGCCTTCAAAACTGTTTCTAAAGAATATGGGAAAGGACATGTTGCCTTATTAAAACTTCAGTATTGAATCACTGAATATACAGCACATTTCAGCCATCTCCTTTGCTACACTCAGTTGACAATCACATCCCTTCTTTTTTACATTCCAAACATGGGTTCTGCATCTAGTGTCATTCTGAGACAACATTCTTTAAGGTGGTGTTATTGTTTAGGTTTCATGTTTTAACTTGTCAGTTTATAAGCAGACAGTGATACTGACATTGGTTCTTTTGGTTTGGAGCAGGTCTTAAAATGGGTCATGACTGTCAGAAAGCAAATAATCTTGTCTGGTCTGCTAGAAAGGCCTGTCCACCAGATTCTTTTTTTTTTTCTTCTTTTTCTCATTCTTATCAAGGTTTCACAATACTTTTTTATTTCAGACATATTCATTCATAGTTCTGTTAAAAAAATAGTTTATCCTCCAAAAATGATGCTGTTTCTTCAACACAGAATGAATTTTATGGAAGTCTGCAAGTAGGTCCATCTAAAAACTAAATCCAACTAGTCTGGAAGGTTAAGAAATTTGGTATGCTTTTGATTCTTCTTTCCTAGGAGTATCCAGAGTACAGAATACAATGCTTTTAATTTGCTAAATGCACCTACTGTACTTCCAATAGTAACCATACTAATTTTAGAGGAAAAAAAATCTTAACTAAGGGAAATTTCTTTTGTGGCATGTTTGTTCCTGAAATACTTCCTGGTAATGTCAGACATAACCAAAATTAATGTCTATAGGTTTGTAGTTGAATCAGATCTTTCTTGCTTGTAGATTTTTTTTCAGATCTCTTTCTAAGCATGTTTTTAATCACATTTAGTTTGTAACTTTAGTTTTCCATTTGATTGCATTCACATCTTGGGGTTTTGGGGGAGGTTGGTGTTTTTTTTTTTCTTAAGGATTTGTTGAATCCTAATTCTGTCTTGGTTTTTTGCTTTGGTCATATCTTTTGCTATGTTGGTATAAGTGTTCCTTAGGGTTAGATAAAAGCTGTCTTCCTCAACATGGAGATGTTAATCCTGTAAGTTTGTTACCATCTACCCTTTTTACAGTAGTGTGCACTTTTGTATGAACTTTTGTGAGATACGATTATCCTATTATAACCATTTTTATTCTAGAACCAAATGTTCCTTCCAACAAATAGTCTGAGATACTTTACAGGGATCATAAAATGCAAACTATTATAAGAGGTGTATGTGTGTTGTTATTTTTAAAACTGAAGCTAATTCTTCTCTACATTACACATTAAAATCATATGGAGACACTCGTAGGCTACAGGTTCAGTATTCTTACCCATGGTGAAGGACAAAATTCCCAGAAATGATACTCTGCAAAAAAAAATCAGCTCAATTCACATTTAAATAGCTTATAGGTTTGAAGTGTACTTTCTGCAGCACAGCAGTGCCAAATAACTCTTTTTTTTTTTTTTTCCTGTGTTATGTAGTGATATAATGTGTTGATGGGATGTCAAAGGAGTCACAACTTACAGTACTTTCTAGTTTCCCACATATAGTTCACGGTAAGAGACCAAGTCAGCCTTTGTTTCAGTTATGTGGCTATTGAACAAATAACAATTATTACTTAAAACAGAAGGCAAACTATATATATGTACTATATATACATATATATGTGTAGTACAAGAGGAATCGAACGAAAACATTGTTTTAGTTTCATCACTTTGATTCAGGTTGCTTGGACAGACAGTGGAAATCCTAGCTTAGGGGTTCATATTTGTCTTCTGAGCAATGCGATTTTAAGGTTTGATTATCATTGTCTTTTTCTCAGTAGCATTTACCAGTCCATTTTCTCTCTGAAAATGCTGTCCAAAATAACATCAACAGTAAAGGAAGGAACAGCAAAAGCTAATTTTGTCAAATCATCCTGAATAAAAAAAACAATCAAAACCAATGAGGCCTCTTAAGCAGAGCATCCATGAAATTAAAGGGAAATTTGAATCATATGTTGCTTATTATGCGTGACTGCCACAGTTTGATGTCTGTTTGATGGTTAAAATCAATAATCCATTTTTTTACTCTGTCTTGTTCATCCCATCCCTCTCCCCTCCTGACTCATTCATCTTGCTTATAGAATACCTCTCAGTTATACAAAATATCCAAGTATTAATTTTTCTTCTTTCCTTCCACTCCTAAAGAGGAAGTGATTTCTGTACTTTCATGATGATAAAAGATGTAAAAATTATGTACCAATTTGTAATTTAAACCCCTTTGGAGACAGATGCATGTTTCTTTGAGTTTCCAAAAATAATTGCTCCATGAAAGATGATGAAGTGTCTGTCCAAATGCATTTAAATGAATTCTTTTACTCTTTGGTGTGAGATGCCCTCAATATGATTTATACACAAATCTTGCCCATGACATAATTAAACTATATTAATAGCCTTGGCAACAACCATGTTTTGTTGTTATTAGAAACATAATCTGTCACTTGAATATATGCATTTATTTCTTATTGCCTTGCACATTATTTGCCTTCTTATTTACTCTGTAATTAAAAAGCTAACCAGAATAGCTCAGCACTACGTTAGTCTGCTGCCACTCTCTGTGCATTTTCCCTGTACTCAGTCTACTGTTGAGTCATAAGGTGTTCTAAATTCCCCCATAAACACTATTAATGAGAAATTTTGGAAGTACAGCAATGGCTTAATTTGCTTGAAAGAAAGCTGTTTAGTAAGCACAGTTGAACCACATTAATTAGAACTAGGTTACATGCTCCACAAAAACACAGTTGTATTGATAGATTAACAAGGACTTGCTTTGGCCAGATATCATCATGGTAAGATGTAGGATGTACTTCAGTGACTGGTTTTATATTTTCAGAAGGTTTTAATAATTTGTTTGCATTTTAACTTACAAGTAAATGAACAAAGTCTGGGGTTTTCTTTCTTTCTTTGCCCCCTTCCCCCCCCAAAAAAAAGTGTCTGAATATCTTCCTGTGAGTCTTATGCTGACAAATAGAGAAACCTTGTTTGGGGTTTCTTTTTCCTGTTAGGGCAGCATTTTAATTTACATGCTTCAAAGATTAGTAAAGCACAAGTAGAACGGTAAAGAGTTATACCACTTCATCTCATTTTGTTCTGTGATTGCAACACTTGGAAGAAGTCATCAAAAACGGGAAGCAAGTTAAAAAGATAAGACCCTGTGTTGCAGAGTGGTCCCTGTGTTGCAGGGGTGAGCTGCAGTGTCCATGTTGGTGGGTGTCACAGTTTAAACCCAGCTGGAGCTAAGCACCACGCAGCTGCTTGCCCACCTCCCCTCACCCCAGTGAAACAGGAGGAGGAGTAAAAGTTAAAATTGTAGGTTGAGATAAAAAGAGTTTGTTAATTGAAACAAAGTAAATAAACTAAGTAAATATATTAATAATAGTAAATAATGATAATAAAAAGAATAAAACAAGTAATGCACAATACAATTGCTCACCACCTGCTGATCGATGCCAGACCCCATCCCTGAACCCACATCGCCCCCACCTCCAGGTAACTTGTCCAATTTATATATTTAACGTGATGTTCTATGATGTGGAATATTCCTTTGGCCAGTTTGGGTCACCTGTCCTGGCTATGCTCCCTCCCAGCTGTTTAGTGTACCTCCTCACTGGCAGAGCATGAGACACACGAAAGTGCTTGACTTAGGATAAAAATGACTTAGCAGCAACCGAAACATCAGTGTGCTATCAACATTATTCTCATACTGAATGAAAACCACAGCACTGTACCAGCTACTGACACAAAATTGACTCTATCCCAGCCAATCCAGGACAGTGGGGAAAGCTGCCCCAACACTGACAGTGCTGCCTCTGGCCTGTCAATAGCTCGACCCCTGTCAATGCAAAGGTGTCCACAAGTTCACTACCCAGTTACAAATACTGAAAACGTTGTGGGCAACAGCTTGACAATGTCCTTCTCAGATAAATGTGTATATTAGAGATTACATACTTGAGTTATAACTTGGATGAGTGTTTTCATTTCCAGCATGCTTTGGTTATTTTCTTAATATCCATCTGTTTCTGTGTTCAGTAATTTATTCTTTATTTACTAGCACAAATTTAGCTCTTAGGCTCAAAAAATAGACTGTTTGCACTGTTTTCTGGACCGCTTATGCCTTTCCCTCTCTTCTCCAACCCAGCAAGCTGGTGTTTGAACAGATTCCCAAGTATACGTAAGGCTCTGTTTGAGGCGTTACCTCTGGGGTGCCCTCTGGGAGCTCGGTCGGAAAGAAACACGGTGCTCTGTTTTAGGCATCTGCTAGAGCCAGTGCACATGATCTGCCACAAAATTAGAAACAGACTTTTGGAGACTTTTCGTTTATCCAGCAATTCCAATTTGCTGGAGTAGGCATGCTTAGTGCTTCAGAGTAAAGTTTGGGGGCTTCTTAGTAGATTAGTGGAAGTCAACTGAATGAAGTAAAAAAGAAGCTGCTGCATTTTAACATCATTATTGTTGGAGATCTGTCTGGGTCCTTATAGCTCTCTACAGACTCTTACAGCCTGGAAGTCTTAATACAGCTGAAAATGTGTCTGCAAGGTGTAATGGTTCCAAGATCGCATTCTATCCCCTGGAACACTTGACTTTCCATCCTGCTTGAATTACATTAATTATTAAAGTGCTTCAACACAGAAAAATTATGTAGAGGAAAAAAATGAGAATTATTTGGTAATTTTCATAAGATTGTTTATCATGACAGAGATAGAAACAAATGTTTTGCTGACCGTGATTGAATGGAATATTGGATGACAGAATGTGGATTTCTTAAAGATGTCTTTGATTATGGATGGCATCTCATTAAATCCTCTGGGACATAAGCACACATTCAAATATATTATTGAAAAGACTGGATTCAAGCACAAATTAAACTTTGCTTATGTCCTTTAACATTGTTTTTAGTAGTAGGCTTATGAATCAATGTCTTTTTTTCCCCCTTTCTTTTTCATTAATACAAAAGAAATTTTTTGAGCTTTAGGTAATGTGGTTTTTTTTTTCTTTTCAAATTTCAAGGAAAGGTTTGCTTTTACGTTATATTTAAAGTATTTCCAGATTCACCACTGAAGAATTTTGTGTCATGGAAGACTTGGCCTGTAGCATAATGTACATATGTAGACCTGAAATGTCAAGGAAAATTCCACTGCTGCTTACAGACAAATTTTCAAGGGTTTTTTATTGCACAATGTTGTATCCTATGAGACTTTACTATAAACATATGATTTTATTCATTGGTTAACCTGTTTTCAAAAATGGAAAAGCATGTAGCCTCTTGTACTTACACTCGTGGACCAGTATGTGTTGACATTGTTAACATTGCTATGTGTAGTCTATACATTTATGGAAAATATGATTGAAATAGACCGATTACCACTTCTTCTGTCTATATGGTATGTGGTATATTGCAATGCTTATTTTTAATGTATTTGAGCTCACAACAATGAGCTTCTAAGTAGAACACATTTAAAAAAGAAAATTAAAATAATCCTTTTAATAATACAGTGAGCTGTGATGATGATGATGCAGATGATGCAGTATTCTGCACAGTTACCTACTCTTCCCTGTAGTTTTCGTGTGAAATTTGAATTTCCCAAAAGCTGCTTTTCTTGGAATGCTTGGAACATAAGTCTCTGTGTCTAAAAACCCACAAACTTCTTGTAGCGATTAATTTCTACTGACATAATTCATCTGCGTGTGCTGGACTAAATTGCTTTCTTTTTGTGCAGCTGTTTCAGGGGATTCTTTTGGAAATGCTTGAGGTTTTTTGGCACCTTTCATAAATGCAATAGTTGTCACTTTTCTTCAATTGGCCAAACTATGCTGCCAGTGAAGAATACAGGAAAGGTAACATAAAACTCTTTTAAAATAAAGCTAGCAAAAGTGAACAGCTTCTACATTCCAAGCTCTCCCTCTCCCTGCCCCCATACTGTGCTTTATTTTTCAGTTGTCATGATTGTTTTTCTTCACTGTGTGGCACAAAGCACCTCTGAAGCCAAGTGCAATTTATATTGCCAAGACAGATGCTATAAAATGAAGCTGAACATGGCAGATGTTGAAAGAGTTGTATGTTTGCAAATGATTACCTGTCATAATATGTTTTTCTGATTCTTTATTTTTTTCTGAAACTCTGGGCTAGAAAAGAAAACAAGGTGGCCTGCTCTTTCAGTGCTTGGTTTGATGCCAAGGAAGAGGAAGAGTTTAGCTGCTCTCTTTTAGACTAGAAGAAATAGCTGGCATCATAACTTAATTCCAAATAACATTGACAACAAACACAATGAAAAATATTTCACAACTTTGAGTAAAGACCTTCTTTCATTCCTTAGAGTAAATGGACTTTGCCTACCTGGGTATAGAAAATCAAGATGACAACCTGAAATTGTTTTTATAGAGCCTTTTAATGCATAAGCTTAAATAGTAACTTAGTATAAAATGCTTTTTTATTTTTAATTTTGCTGAGATCTCATTCTGAAAGTTTTACAGAGAACAAAGGATGGGAGAATTTTAATCACAGCAACTATTTTCCACTTTTCTCTCTAAGAGTCAGTCTAAACAAGGGGGAGATGACATAGTCTGAATTTTATTTTAGTCTAAGACATGTAAAGCTTCATTGAAAACACCTTGCAGAAAAAGGATTTGATTGAAATTGTTCAGTGATCTGTTTTGTAATTCAGTTGGGTGTTTTCTTTTGAAATACCATGAGGAATTAATGCTGAAGAACCTGTGTTTCACTGTGCCTGATAGTCTCTTGATGTGGAAAAGTCTGTTCAGAGAAATGTTACAACTTTGGAAGTAAACCCAACACTCCACACTTACGTCATCCTCAGAAACAGATGATTTTCCTAAGAGAATAAGAAGACTTGAGGGTGCTGGTTTCTGTTAAGTCTATGCATCCTCCCGAGTCTCCTTGACAGTAAGACATTTCTCTTGTCAGTAAGTTCTGTGCTCTCCTGGAAGTCAATATCTCCTTGGTACAGGTGGATGCAATTTGCATCTGACTTTGCCAACTCTTATGGGGGAGAGAAGCTGGAAAATCAATTTTATTAGTGCTAGCTGCCTCATATTCAGTACAACCAGGAATATTGTTCTATTGTCTATGAAATAGCTTCAATGAAAAATTTGATGAGCAATTTAACATTGCAAAAAAACCAAGGAATGCAAGAAGTAAGATACCAATACTATGTCTTTCCTCTTTTGATAGTTTTCCCAAGTGTAATTTATAGTACTATCAGCAAGGTATTAAGTAACTGGATTTTAGAAAGCTAGGGGAAAAATCTTTAAAAATAATTTTGGAAAATATTTTATATCATCCCCTCAGTTGACACATTTTATCTCTGGAAAAATAATACATTCAGTCATCGTAGATCATGCTAGGTTCAGCTGGCCCTGTGTAGTCTGTGCTATTTGGGTGCATAACCAGTGTCATTTCATAGCTGGCTAGTTACTAGAGCTTGCTTGCATTCACCTATATTGTGATTCTTGCTAGAGGAAGACGAATGTGTTAATATACAGGATATCTTATAACATAGATATTAAAGCCAATCAAAAGATAACAACCTTCAAAGAAAACAACCTTCAAAGAAAAAAAATAAAGTATTTTTAGCAGTAAGAACAATGCCATAAGTGGTATTTATACAATGAAGAGATGTAAGAACAGATATGGGAAGAAGAGCAACTGAGGTTAAAAGAAAACAAACCGGGGAACCCAGAGTGCACACACACACAAACACACACACAAGAATATATAAATTATGTCAGTGTTATATCCTGTAGATAAGACCCATATGCATTATTTTTGTGCTTAAAGCACCCTGTACAAACATGGATTTGAACAAGTTAGTAGAAGCATAGTAGTCACCATACAGAACTGGTGACTTTCTGGTCTTTGTGCCCAAAATACACACGTGACAACCCAAATGTCCTTGTCTGGCTTTGAAGCTCACTGCACAGGGTTTTTATCACCCCATTTCTTTTCAATTCAGTTAAAATAATCTGCATAATTGCATCAATGTGAAAGGATAGATATTTTAGAAATAGATCTATATCATGTAGCTTATTATTTTGAGAATGTCCTCTTGTATTTGTTATATTTAATAGCTTTGGAAATTATATAATAAAATTAATTGCTCCTATAGGGAGTGCAGTGTGGAGTGAGAGGTAGGAGACATGTAATGAAGCTCTGCAAAGTCAAACATTTGAGCTGTGAGAATGATGTGCTGCAACAAGGAGTGTGTGTTTCCAGAGGAAAAGGCTGGATTCTTGAGGAAGCTGAGTTTGATTCTTAAGTCCCAAAAATGCAATCCCAAATCCGTAGAAGCCTTAAGTTTCTCAGCTGCTGGCCTTCCTAGAGCTTCTGGCAAAGATCAGGCCGTATGGATGAGAATACCATCCATTTTCCTTTAGTTGGTCATGAATCCGGGAGACAGAGTGGACAGGGCGGGCAGCACTTATGTGTCTCAGTGTCTTATTTTCATTTAGCTCAGGATGTTTGGGTGGGCTGGCCGCAAAGCGCTCTCATCTTTTTGTGACTATAACTAACACTAGAGCTTATGCCTCTTATTTTATTTTTTCTTCTGTGAACTACATCCATGCTATGAGGCTAATGAGGACTGAAGATAGTTATTTTCCAAGAGCACTTCCATGTCCAAAATTTGATTTCATTTCTGTCATCTTCCTATTCTGCCTCATTATCTATCTATCTATCTATCTATCTATCTATCTATCTATCTATCTATCTATCTATCTATCTATCTATCTATCTATCTATCTATCATAATCATTTCCTAAATGTCTCAGATCAGATAGCAGCTTTTCTTAATGCTCCTGTTTATACTTTGAAAGTCTGGAAGAGGAAAGACTTTCAGGAAGAAGTTATTTCTGCTTTTTTTTCCTATTTAGCTAATATTCCTGTGGAAAGAGACATTTTCAAAAGACAAGGTTAGCCTAGAAGCCTCACACTGGATTTCTTTCTCTTTATTGTGCTATCTTCTCAACATAAAAAGTATAAATGTGAAATTAATTCATTTTAGGGTTTACAGAATATGGATGCATATCAGATCAGACCTGAAACTTCAGGTTTCTACTGCACAAAGGTAGTTTTATTTATCTGTTTGTGTCATTACAATTATTTCTTAAAGACATTGAATTGCACTCTTCAGTGTAATTGTCCCTGTCCCAGCTTTTTGGCTCCCTCAACAATTTACTGCAGCCTTGCTGCCAGTTGTAATTGTTCAGAATGTCTGGTTTTGTTAGAGTTATTTATGCAATATCTTTTGGGAAAAGTTGAGTTTTGTGACCCAAAGCAGCTTATTTAAAATGAACTATTGTTTAATTCAATAGTAGTAGCAATGTACAAAAGGAGGTGATTTTAATACAAACAAGTATCTGTACTTGTCAGTCTTAATCCAAATACTCCATTTTTCTTAAGTGGGCTTCAGTCAGCTTCCAGACAGCCTTTGATTTGCTCTTCTTCTGTCCTTGTGGGACCTTTTTTTCTCAGGTTTCTTCATGGTTTTTTCCCCCCTAATTTTCTCAGCATGATCTGAGCACTTGCACAGTTTACTGAGGGTGAGGGAATGGGGCTTTCAGAAGTATTTATCTACTTTCTTGACTATGAGCAATTACCTCCTCTTGGAATTATCTCCTTTCAATTGCACAGCAAACACCATCATAATGATCAGAAGAAGTGAGTGGATCTTATAAAATTAAGAAAGTATTACAGGCAAGTTCCAGGTATTTCAGAGTTGTTTTACCAAGTATATTAAGATAGCACAAAGATGAAAGGGGCAGGATTTCAATAAACTATTGCAAGTTTAGTTATTATTTATGGTAATGGGTGGCAATAATAAAAATGAAAAAACAAAAAGAAAGGCAAAGATCTATCTTGAAGGATGTTCTTAGAGTGAGCTAGTTTCTGCAACTGACAAAAAAAGTTGTATTTATTTAACAGTGTGTGCACAAACGGGACTTCCCAATCTAAATCAACAGTGTCGTATTTGCACACAGCAAAGTTCAGCAAAAGTCTGAAGGAAGTTTGGGAGCTGTGAGGAGACACCTCATCTGCTTTACCACTGTGCTTTGTATTTGAGTCAGCAATATTAAATTATTTGCATAAAATGCAGGTAAAAGTTAAACTCCAACAGGGACAAAGGAAAAAGATATGCTAACTTCTTAGTTACTTAGCATGAGAAAGAATATTAAAGAAGATAAAGTAATTTGTTTCCATATTTGTCATACACTCAAGGTAGCAGCAATGGATGATCACTTTTGTCACACATTCAAGCAGCAATGGATGACCTTTGCATTTGGGTGACAATTACAAACTACTTTATCTTCCTGTCACATTACCTTGAAATAGTACACCCAAGTGTAACTTCCAAATCTAAACTCTGTTTTAAAAAGCTGGGCCCATGGAGCATGCTTTAATCTTAATTGCATGATTTTATGACAATGCAGGACTGCAATAATAGGGTTTGTAATTTTAGATTGGCATAGCCTAAGTGACATTTTAGATGCAACTGTAACTTTGAAATTCAGATGATCATAAACTTCAGTTTAGGATAACTGTAATATCTTTTTATCATGTTTGTTCTTAGGTATGAACTATTCCTGGTACTTCCTCTCAGTTTTAACTGCCAGTAAATACTTTATCTCAGATGTACAAATTTACCTGCCTTTCTTTTAACCCTCACTGCAAAATAACTACACAGTACAGTAACAAGTGGTTGATTGATAATAGATAAGGTTACAGTTTTGAAAAATACAAATGGCAAATCAATGATGGCAGAACCACCTTGTGAGGCTTTGCTCACATTGACTGTTTTAGGGTTGGCATATGTGGCAAGTTTTAACCTCAGCATCTTCTGCAGTCATGGCAATTTGTGTTCCTAAATAACAAAGCAAGGACTGTCCTCTGAAACATCAATTTTAATCCCCCAAAGAGAAAGCTACTGATATAAAAGGTCAGTAAAACTTGCCGTTTGCTCTGCAACAGTGTGGGGAGGGGGAAAGGTGGAAAAACAAGAAACTAATGCTTGATGTTACAGTAAAATGTGTGTGTCTTATGAAATGGAGGCACCACTCAAGGACAGTTCATCCTTAAAAAGCACCATCTGTATAGAGCTGACAGAGTCAACAAGGGGCTGACTTAGCTGTGCCACAGTTAAGTCAGAGAAGTAATATACCTCTATTTTACTCTGTCTTGCTGTCAGTCCCTTTCTCATTTGCTGTCCTTTTTTCAACACCAAAAACCCCTCAAGAAAGGCAGATAATTTTTGTGCTGTCACTTGTGTTGATTTTTCCCTCTTTCTTTTAAAGTCACACAAGAATATTCTCCATGCTATTTCTCTTGTAACAATAGGCAATGTGGCATTTTTAAGAGAAGTGATTCTTGCATAAACATGACTTAAACAACTAGCCAAAACTGTAGAGTGATTCACTGTCAGCTCCAGCCCTGAGAAGTCTTTGTACTACATTTCTCAAAGGAACAAAATCCTGACAGGTGCTCCTTAAACGCTGAGGATCAAATGCAGATTTTCTTCTCTCCCTGCCCCTACCCCTGTGCCCCCATAGCAGTGCCAAGGGAGGATCTGTGGACAGTGAATGCATGGAAAAGAACAGAGAATTATGCCTGCAGTCTTTGGGCTTCAGTCTCAGAGAAAGAAGACAATTGCTCCTATCTATCTCCTCATTGCTGTAGTGACTTGAAAAAGAGACACAAGAATATTTAGGATCTGATCCAAAGTCCATTCAAGTCAGTAGGAATGTTTGTTTCAATCACTAGTAGCAGCATGGGAAGGATGAGTGATTTCCATGTTCATATCACATACCCTGAGGCGTATGTTCTGCAGTGTTTAGATATGCAGTGTCCACACTGTAGTTCTGTGTGGACAGGTCAGGAATTACCTGTGAGGACAAGCTTCTATTCACAAGCATTGTAGGTTATACACCCCTGTCAGTAATACAATAGCATGATTTTTGATCATGGCCAAATTCTGTTGAGATTTTTACAGAAAATATGCAGTACTTTACTAAACTGCTTATTAAAGAATTTGGTGAGCTTCATATTGTTTATACATTTCAAAATCCATTGAAAGGGCTTTACCTCCAAAAATAGATGCAAAATTGAAGAACAACAGATCTCGTTTAAATCAGAAATATTTCAGTACAGAACAGAGTATGAATTTCATTGCTAAATGAACCAGAATATTGTGTTGAAAAGTCTCTATGACCTATTTGTTCAGAATTATCACAGTTTAGGAACATGTTTTATCTCTGTGGATCATGTCTTAGCTGAGATGTTTCTTCCACACTCCACAGATGAAAAACAGGATCAAGAACAGGTTGTGTAAACATGCAGAATAAGTTCTTGCTCATAAGTAAAAAAACCCCTATATGTGCATATACGCAGGGGTGTTTAATTAAAAAGAATCAAACTATTATAGTGGTTTTGAGATTTCAAATTCATTAAGCTCACTTGTTCTTATGAACGTTAAAAATACTACGTTTTGGAAATGGTGTTATGGAGAAGATCTTCCTTTAAAATCAGCTTACCAGCTCCTCTCCAAGAGAATCTCTTAGAGATTTACAAGGTTAAAGGACCATTCTTTGCCATCCAAAGATACCACCACAAATATCTTTTGAAAGTACAGACTGAAATGTGAGTGAAAGACTGGATTTCCTTTCTTTTTCTCTTCAGAATTTTTTTCTATCACTTTCTCTCTATATTTGACATTTTCTTGACAAGAAGGGAATGCAGAAATTAAACATATTCTTTGATATACACATGTTCTTTTCACGTATTTTTTACATGCTGTGGTGACATTTGCATCTTACTTTCCAATACCTCAAATAGCTTTCCAGATAAGACTTTTTTTAAATCATTGCTCAGTACTTAACGCAAATTGTGTACATATGTGATCATGCTGTGAAATAAAAGTTGTTATTCTGTGCATTTTGCAGATGGTTAAACAAAGGTGCAGAGAAATAAAGAGCCTTTACTGCAGAGAACTGTCAGGCATGACTTTTCCCATCATAGAGAAGTGCCTGATTCATAGGTCAGTGAGCTGCAAGCAGACAGAGAAATGGTGCATGAAACTCTGCAATGGGGACAGAGGAACAATTATACAGAGAAAGTGGTGCAACTGCACTTTTTTGCTGGTGTTTGTTTGTTTGTTTGTTTGTTTGTTTTTTTAAAGTGTTAATTATAAAATTTAAGGCATGCAGAATGCTCCAAATGCTCCTGACTCCGTATCGCTGATTGACTTTATAAAGGCATAAGATAATAATTATGCAAATCAGGCAGTGCTGCCTTGGTGTGCACACTAGTGTGAAGCTGGACTAACTGATCTTTTTAAAAGGTGCTGAGCAAGTAAAATTCTTTTTAAGTCTATTAGAATTTCTGGTACTCAGTGCTCTTGATCATTACTAGCTTTTAATATTTTATCTGAAAGGTGCTTCATGTAGCAAATTGCACGGAACACACTTTACCTTAGAAATATAATGGGCCAAGACATTCCTAATGAAATTTCACATGTTAAAAAATGAATATGAGTTCAGGAAAAGCTGATGTAAAATGTGTCTAAGTAACATGTATTTCCAGGAGTTTTCCATATAATAAGTGGTTCTTTTACCTTTGTTGTACCACATACAAAGCAAATATTTTGAGGTCATAACATGCGTCATTATATGGGTTACGAAATTATTTATAGGGTCATTCTCTTTGGATGTAATTTATTCTGTAATTCTTATTCTTTAGCTATTTATTGTAATAGTTTCCTAAAAGGCTATGTGGGGTTTTACCTGAGTCTTCTGGGTGTCTTTAAGCCTTTTCTTTCAGAACTCCTTAGCTAGACCTTAAATGTGGATGAAGGCAGGTTCTGTGTCAAGCAGCAAAAGCCAGCTCATTTCTTCTCCTTACCTGAAGGAACATTAAAAAAAAAAACAAACTCTAAGAATCATCTACATCCTGTTCCACAGTCTCCAGCACATCTTCTGATAAAATGCAGAAAGGGAGTTGAAAACCAGCCAAGTTCTTTGCAGCATAATTAGCCAGCTGCCACATTCATGCTGCTCTACTGCCACCACCAAGCAATCTCTGGGCCCCTTGCTGCTCACCTGCCAGTAAACCCTCACATATCCTCTTTTGAGGAGAAGCCCTGTGTTTCTGTGGGAGATAAGCATGTGGTTATTTTATAAATTTACTTTGCTTTATCCAGAAAGTGAGTCTTAATCATGACAGAGCTCATTACATGGAAAGGTTTCTGACATGCAATGTTTGCCATTTCTCTATTCTCTCCCTAAAAAGGACTCATGAGAACTGGAGGAAATGTGAAAAATAGTCTCTGGGTTGAGGGCTAAAGAAGGAGAGCAGTAAGTGAACTTTGAGAGTGGAAAAGAGAGTGAGAAAGTGATGAGAGGAGAGATGCAGGGAAAGTTTGTAAAGGACCATCCAACACAGAAGGAGATGAAAAGACATAAGGGTTGATGGGGGAAACTGATAGACTGGAACAAAGGCTACTCAGCAAGGCAGGTGAGAAGAAGGGCAGGGAGGGGGAGAAGCAAACAGCAAACTGTGGGAAAAGGAGGGCACTGTGAAAAAAATACTATGAGAAGGGATTGATAGTAAAAAAGAGTCAAGAACTCAAAGATGAATATGAAAATACAATAATAAAAATTACTTTAATTGCAGTGTTTAATGCACAAGTAATGTGTATGTAGACACATGATGTGAGGCAATGAAGGAGAATACGACATTCTCTTTCCATTGTGTTCAGCGACAGCACAAGAGTCATGGACACACTTCCAAACAGATTGTTCAGAGAGGTTGTGGAGTCTCTGTCCTTGGAAATGTTCAAAACCCAACTGAACACATTCCTGGACAACAGGCTCCAGCTCACCCTACTTAGAGCAGGGGGGTTGGTTTAGATGATCCCTAAAGGTTCCTTCCCACTTCATCACTTCTGTGATTGTGAGGGCATTTTCAAAGGGTTGTGAAAAAGATGCAGTTATTTTTTTCTTCCAATATATTGAGTTTTATTATACAATGTTATTCTCCTAATAATTTGCAAGGGCCTGGAAGCATACTTTAGTATATAGACACATAATTTGGCTTGAATTGTTGGGGTTGAGGTTTTCCTCCCTCTTCAGAAGCAATGGAAAAAGCCACTGCTAGATAAAAAATGAATACAGTTGCTTTTTATTACAGTAAAATCTATTACTTTGCCTGTGTGATAAAACCTGCTCATATGCTCGGACTTAAACTAATTGCCAGCCACTGTGTAACAATAAGTTTGTGGCTTTTCTTTTGTTTATTTGTTTGTTTTAAACTGCACATCTTCAGTTTGCTTTAGGATACAAAAGATGTGTTGCGGTCATGGTCCAATAATGCCTAGATACTTTACAGACTGCTTTGAATTTGAAAAGTTTTTAGGAAGATTTGCAGTTGCAGAAAACTCATGTAGTGCCTCTGCCATCCTGTTTTTATTTCAGCAAGAAGATAATTTAAAGGGAATAAATGGAAAGTAATCCTTGTAATTTATAAGGGAAAAGTATAAATGTATGGACACATGCAAACATTTTTGGAAACATGTTTCATCTGTAGCAAACAAATAATGCTGATTGTGGTGATAAATTTCTTCCATGGATTTAAATGTCTCCATTAAATCATGTTTCATACCTCAAGCTATCAGCAACATTGGTTATCAATCAGTTATCAATCATACTTGTTTTAAATAGTTACTTAGTTTAAATACCTGTTTTATTGTTGACATTCCTTATTGGGAATTTGGGAAGCTACACAAATATTTTCATTAAAAATTCTGTTTAGGTGTAAGTCTCTATATTATAGGATACTTTAGCTTTATTTTAATTACTCATGGCCAAGTAGAAAGCTATTACAGTGCAATTACAGATAAAACAAACAAAAAATAGAATTAATTTTGGATTAGCCTCTGCTATGACTCCCAGTTATTATCCCTAGAAAACATAAATATTAAAAGATTAATTAAAGCATTCTGAGACAAATTGGTATAAACAATAGCAGAAGAATTTAATTGGGGAGAAAACCATAAACAGTAGACCATACAAATGCAGAATAAATTTGTTTGTTCAGATTTTGGTCTTTTGACAAATACTATAGCTCAATGCAGATCAGATTCTGTTCACTGTTGTCACTACTTAAAATGCCTCAGAACGCACTGTTTTATTTCAAATTCTTTTTGCTTTGTTAAATATATCAGAAATTCATCTCCCATTTGAGCTACATGGACTTCTCCTTACCTTCAGTGAACTAGCATACTTCACAGGTTCAGAGAAATTGTTGAAAGCACAATGCTGTGGGTGTTGGGATCCACTACATGGTTTATTGCATGTTTCTTACTTCAGTGATACCTTGAAATGTGCAACATCGATGTAAGTTCAGGAGTGCGAGGAAGATTCATGAAGCATCCAGTTTTGGTCACTACAATGTAAGAAAGATATTAAGCTATTAGAGAGTGTCCAAAGGAGGGCAATGAGGAGGGTGAAGGGCCTTGAGGGGAAGCCATGTGGTCTGTTCAGCCTGGAGGAGACTGAGGGGAGACCTCACTGCAGTTACAACTTCCTCGTGAGGGGAAGAGGAGAGGCAGTCACTGATCTCTTCTCTGTGGTGACCAGAGACAGGACCTGAGGAAATGGAAAGTTGTGTCAGGGGAGGTTTAGGCTGGATATTAGAAAAAAGGTTCTTCCCCCAGAGGGTGGTTGGGCACTGGAAGACTGACTAGGTTAGGGCTTTTAAGGATATACTGGTTATATAAAGAATGATTTGCAATAGCGTTAATATATTAGTAGTTGAAAGAGCAAATTATTGTCAATGGTTTTGTATAGATTATTTTGAGAACTATGGAGTTACAGATCTATTTTAGATATTATAAATGGCCCTGAACAACTAAAACAGAGACTTCAATTAAATAATGAAGTTAGCAATGCAGTATAGAGAAAACTGAGCAATGGTAATATGATCGCAAACTTTATTCTCAAATCTCTATTAGCTTCATCATTTGGATCTGTTTGCTTCTTTATTTGTCTAATTAGTTTTTCATTAGAAGAACTAGATAGGTGGAGTTTTAGAAGATTAATTTTTGGAATGCAGTAGTAAAAGCCTCATTGAATGATTGACACTTCAATCTTATGAAATAGAAGTTTATGAAATATTGTTTGCTTATATCCAGAAACCAAGATTCTGAATTCTTCATTGCTTTTTGTTTAGCTTAGAGTTTTAGTCAGAAGTTAAATTGCAATGACCCTGGGGAAACACAACCACAGACATGGGTTTGATTTTTTTTTCCTTTACTTATATCTGTTTTAAATTATATTCAGTTTTCAGCATATAGTTGACCCAGGTAAATTGCACTCTATTAAAATCTTAAGCATTCCCTTGAATACCTTGCTGAGTCAGGGCCATTTTCAGGTCACATATTACCGTGAAATGGCTTTATTCCACTTTACCTGAAGGATCATTCTAATAGTAATAATTCTTCACAGGCGGACTATTTTTCTTCTAGTAACTTAAAAAACAGAGGAAGCATGAACTGGTAAAATCCCTCCGATGCCTCAGTAGTAATTAGTATTATTCATAGTCCTATGGAATTTTAATGTGGGATAGGGTAGCCGAATATTGGCAGGTTGCATTTGAATTTCTAGATATGTAAACAAATAACGGAAAATAGGATGGACTTTTGCAGAATATCCACTCACCCACTGATTTACCTTCTGCAAAATAAGATCTTTTTATTAAGGTAAGTAAATATATATGTAGATTCTTAGTGTCCAGTATCAAAAATCTATTTTCTACAGCCAGGTAATCGCAATTAATATTGAATATTTATCTGTAATTAGCTTGTTTTGTAGTATAAAACAACCCTGAAAGTCAGGATTCTAATAATTATTTTCAGACTAAGAAATTTTCCAAGTACCAGAGAGGGCATTAGCTATTAAGTTGGGTGTAGAAATTAGAAGTTTTGTCTTCTTACAATCTTATCCATTACTCCATAACTGCACCAGCAATATCCAGTAACATTCCATTTGGGATTCTTACTCTAGTCCTCTCACATTCTTCTCTAGTATGGTAATGTGTGACATAATTCCTTTTAGACACAGTTTGTTATTGTCATGCTTCCCTCCAGCATGCAAACAAAGCCAAAATTATCTATTTAAACCCTTGAAATACTTTATTTTGCAATTTATAGTTATAGCCTCCAGTTAGCTATCTTGTATGAGATTCTTTGTGGAAATTACTTAATTGTACTTTTTTTAATAAATAATTTGGATTTATGTTGTTCTTGAGGTAAAGATTTTACAATCTATTTAAATGACAGCATAAAACTACCCCAAAACCATTTCATTCTCTTACATTGCCTTATTCTTTTTAAAAGCTCAGTTTTTTGGTAGCTGTACACTAATGATCTGTAACAATGTTCCCTTTACTGGTAATGTTGGTCTTTTGGAAAAAAAAAAGGATTTTTTTTCTTTTCATCTTTATTTTTTTTTTCTAATCCAAATCACTCTACCATTACTATGTAATGGGAAATATAGCACTACCTCCTTGTCTGCTCCTAAACCAACAGAAGATGACAACAGAATGCAGCACCTGCTCAGAGGCATAGCTTGGTCATTCAAAACTGTAAACCACACACTTTCCATGCCAAAACTCAGGTCCAGAAGCTCATCATGGGCTTAAGTTCACATCTGACACTGAACAATACAATTGTCTGAATACTGAGGCAAGAAGCGGTTGATTTGTTGAGAACAGGGTTTCAAAGATGAAGTTTTATGGGTATCAGCACTGAGGGATGTTGGCTATATATATGCATGGAGCAGAGAGTTATGTGGGGAAAAGAGAATTTCATTTGTGAAGCAAACTGAATTCTTGGCATTTATTTCCCACAGTGCTAACTTAAGCATTCCCTCTCCGTCACTTAGCCCCATGCCCTTTTCTGGCTTTGTATCAAACATTGTTAAAGGCTGTTCATTTTCAAAAGAGTCTTTGAAGTGGCTATCTTCTAAAGAGCAGGCAAGGATATTTTTCTGTAACCTTTAAGAAGTAAATAGAGACATGTGATGATCGTGCACAGAGTGAGAAACATGACTGCAGATTTAAGGAAATTAGTGTATAAATTATAAGACATTGTATTTATTTATGATAATCCTACCTTTACAAAACAAATACTAGGGATAATAGCAAAGTTTTTAGGTATTGTGCGAAACAACCATTCCTGTTTAATTTGTGATTGAGAGTTTTGAAATAGCAGAGGGATGGGCAGTCTTGAGTGTAACTTTGCTCTTGGATATACTGCATGCAGATATAAATGGTACAAATAAAAACATTTTTCCTTCTGTTTAGTTTAATAGAAGGAGCTCTAAGAAATAACTGTAGATCATAATGTTGACTTTACAGCAAAGGAGACATTACATTCTAATGAAAAATCTGCCATGAATCGTTCATAATTTGCTCAATAATAATTTACACATGGCTGCACTTTATTGTGTTGAACAGAATGTAATCAAGCTTGATGACCTTTAAGTTCTCTTTTAAGTTAGATATCTAAAAATGTGATCTGCACTCAGCAAGATCTCAGAATTGCTTTTTTTACAAGGCTTTGAAATAGAAAGCTCTGCAAAGACACAATTCATATCCAATCTGTGGATTGGCAGTACATTTTAACATTTATTCTCAGCTTTGTGCATAACTCTGATTTCTATTTTGTTCATGTGAAATTGTAATGCATGGTATTAGTGATTGAAGAGTGCAGACTGGAGCCAGATATTACACAGATAGAACAATAAATGTTTCTCTAAGGAAAAATATTTTAATAATATTAAAAATAATAAGAAGTATGTCAACCATAGATGAGCTGTTTGGTACAATACATTAGCAATATACCAGATTCATTTCTAGAAAATGTACTCTGGGATAAAGTATGTTCTGCTGTCGAAAATGGCAAGCTCTTTTGAAAATGAAAAGTGACGCTCCTATATGTATTGTCAAAGACAGCAGAAATCCTGGTATTTTTTATTACAGTCTAGAAAAGAATAAAATTCAACTCGTACTTCTTTTGTGTAGAGCATAATCTTAAGCCTTTGGTATTGTTAGAATCACTGCCAGCTTTGCTCAAATCAAAAGACAAAAAGTATAGGTCTCCAAATTAATTTTTCTCATCAGAAGAATTTTCCTAGGATACCTTAATTGTCCTTCTGTGAAGGCCCTCTATTTCTTTGCTTCCTACTTGAGAAAAAGTCTAATGGGGCTGAACTCAGCTTTCCTCTTCTCCTCTGAAAGCTTAATTCCTTCCCTGCCATGCCACAGCAATATGTCCTGACTTGGTTAAGCAGATGGACTGCTGTGACAGCGGGTTGCTGAGCCAGTGTGACCTCTCACAGGAATTAAATATATACACCTCAAATAAAGTGGTATTTTGATGACATTACACAGGTGTAATTAAAGCTAAAGATAATAGGATGTATTCTTTTTTTGTACATTATAATTATTAACAACAATAAAATCACTGTAGTGCCCTACCTTCACCCATGGGGAGCCATATAAATCTAGGTGAAAGAGGGAAACTCAGCTTTGCTCAAGACCATTGCTGTTGTCCAAGGCATGCTAGGATCTGCTACTTGCTTATTTCAATGCTCATTAATATGCATTATAGTATCAACAAATATAAATGTATTAGCCATCTACAGCCTGGTAGATGATCATGTGACCCTGGCATTTGATATATTCATCAATTTACCTTATAGTATTCTGGCATGCAATCACGTGCAAGAAAGCTCAAACATTATATACCTTTTAATTTTGTTCAAACTATTGTCGTGAATTAGAAGGCTAGAGTTTTGTCATCTTTAATAAAAAATTAGCATAATCAAATGAAAATGTAAGCTAAATAGCAAAGTAAGAATGGAAGCCATTGACAGGGTTCTCTTTAAGATACAAAGTCTTACTGAAAGGTTATAAGATAAAGGTTCTTTCAGCCTTAACTAAATGCTCAATTATACAGCTGTAAAAATTTGATAAATCTGATTTCAGATTAATATTTCCAGCGTTCTCAGGAAATGCAAAACCAGGAAGCAAACTTCCCTTTTAGCCATCACTTGTGCTTATTTATCCTTGGGCTATAAAAAATGTCAATTACTGGTAGTTTTTTCAAGTTGAACATTAACTAACATGTCAGCATCTAATTCTGACCAACACAAACATACTTTTTATTGTGTTTTGAAACTATTTCTAGTTGGAGATTTCTTGCTTGTTCATGTGTATTTCTGCCTTCAGATAAATGTTGTGGATCTATACATCTGTGCTATACTTGGCATTGTGGCCAAGGGGATTTGTAGAAGTCTAGAAATAGTAACTTTTCCCATCAGACTTGCTCCTGTATGTTGGTAATGCCACTTTCCATTCTCATTATTATGTTTTATTTAATATGCCTGTATTAGGATTCAAACACCTATTTCTCTACTCTATGAACATGTGCTAAAGACCTGTCAATGCTATTAGCCCCTTCTATTATGAATCAAATTTTCCCTGACCTCATGTATCCTGAAAAGTTGAAAACAATATCAACAGTTGTTTTAATGAAAAAGAACTCTTCAGTACTTTCTATATCAAAACAAAAAAACAGTTCTCTTCCCTCTGAGTATCAGTAAGGAATAGATTCATGTCACCTAAACTCATTTTGGAGTTAACTCTACATTGTGTTGGTAAAAAGGAATAGACAATTTCAGGACACAATTCATCTGACCTGTTCTAGATGTTTACTTGAGAATAAGATGATCCAACTCTGAAACTATGTATTTTGCTCCATTATAAAGAGAACATAGGAGATCTTGCTCATACATAAATGTCTACGCTTAATTAAATAAATACCACTGTAGGTGTCTCTGGACCAGACTTCCAAAGATATTAAGTTGCTTTTGTGCTCAAATTGAGTTGTTCTTGTGATTCATGTAATTCTTATTTAAATAAGTGTCATAGGTGAATGGGGGTCTGAATATCTGTGGAACTGTGATTTACTGGTGCCACATTTCCACAGTTAGTCTTTGCCATCCTAGTTCCATAACCCTTCCAAAATTGAGTGGTGCAATATCTAAAATATTTAAAAATCTGAGCCTCTTGTCTCAAGATAGACAGCTGGTGTTAATGTAGGAAAAAATATTGCCTTTTTCATTGGTAAAAAGTTGTGGCACTTAAAAAGGGCAAACAGAGTGAAGAAATAAAGTGTGCTTTGTAGTTTCAGTATTTTGGATAAGTACCAGTAAATAAAGCTGCTAATTTGCATAAATATTATTGGAGTCCCATTAAAAAAACCCAGTCTCAGCTGGGTTAATCCATCATGTCGTTTACCTAGTTCAGAGTTACAAAGCTTGCTTCAGGTAAAACAAAATATGTGGGATGTACAGGGTTTTCTTAGGATCTATATCCTCTGAATTATAATACACAGATTATTAAACATGGGGGCCGGCCAGTTTTGTACCTTTATTATGCTGTTATGATTATATGCCACACAGAAGATTACCAAGGCACTCTGTCTTTTAGTATATGGTCACAATCTTACAATTGGTAAACTAACTGAGCTGTGCTGCCTATGTTTTCTCATCATTTTCATACTAAAACCAAATATGAATCACCTGCCTAATTGACACGGAGTCATTTCCCTTTGGCTGACTAACCCTGCAGATCTGACTTGAGGTACCTAAATGAACCACAACCAGAGAGTTTCAGCTTCCTTAACTGCTTTAACTGTTAAACAGAAAGTGGTTCCTTGGGATTTTTAAATTCTGAGTAATTTTCATATATCTGCTTTAGCCAATTTAGGTGGGAGCACCCTGAGAGTGGTTGAGGGTTTAGTGTTGTCTGGACATGCTACCAGAAAAAAATTCTCCTGTGCATCTTCCCAGCAATACTGGTACTCCCTAGTATCTAATTACAAAATATAGATGCAACTAACCTCAGTATATTTGCTACAATCCCTGTTCTCTGCCAGAAAGAATGCAACCTAAGTGTAGTCACTGGCATTTGCAGAGACCAGAACTCCTATTCCCAGCTCTGGATTGCCTTAGCTTTTTTCCTGTGTTACCCCAGACAGCTTGATCTGCCTACTCTGCAAGTGAATCTCAGCACACAGGACCGAGACTCTGTCCTGCAGCTGTGCCTCGTTTGAGCCCTCAGCAAGGGTCCACCAACTGCCCCCAGCTGGCAGTGACCCTTCTCCTTTGGGATCTCACCTGCATCTGATAAACAACCATCAGTGATGATCCTGCCTACCATTTTATGTGGTGCTCCTTGGCCTGGATTCTGCCCCAGTCTTGAAGGGAAGTGCCTGATAGCAGCACCGAGGGGGAACTTTGTTAGTGTTGTGCAATGGCAGTGTTTGAAGGTGGACATCTACTCCTTCCAAAGGCTTTTTAAGGTTCTTTTTTTATCCTGGTGGGAAAGAAAAAAAAAAAAAGGTGAGTCTATGCTAGTTGGTTTTCTTTGTGTTACCTGTCTCTCTGTAATGCTCTGCACAGATAAAACTTTAGTAGACTGGAATTACAAAATCTAAACACCTAAATGTTTCTGTGTTTGTTTGCTTTGTTGGGTTTTGGTTTTGTTTTGGTTTTTTCCCTACCTGAATCCTTAAAAATTTCTTTCTGGAACAGGTTTCTTTCCAATCTGGGAAACTACTTTAGGAAATCGTTTTGTTTACTTATGTGTTTCCTTATTCCTTTCTTGTGCCCTTCCAAACTTCTCTCTTCTCTGGGAAAACAAAACAAAAAAAAACCACCTTGAAATAGAAGAAACCCAAAACTGGTATCTTTGTTTAACAGCAGTTATCTTTCAGTACTTTCCAGGATTGTGCTGCATGCATGGGCTTTGCTTTGTATAGGAATTTCTCATTGTATTTCTATAGTGTCTTAAGATGGTGTTGCCTTTTTCTTCTGTTTGTACTAAAAGAATATTTGGGAATTGTGTCTTCAATTCATTAAAATAAATCTGTCCTGAAAAGTAAAAATGAAATACGTCATTAGGACTTTACATATCCCTTTTCAGCTTATGTCTGCTTTCTTTTGGGTGAAACTACGTAACACAAGATGTGCTGTAGAATTACCTGACTTGGGGGAGTTTAAGTACAGCCAACATCAAATATGCATCTCCTCTTTCTTTGGTTTTTCTCTATTTATTTACATCTTTGTGTCAGTTTGTGTGTTTAACCAAAAATAACAGCACTTAGGTATAGAGTACAAATATTCAGTAGCTGATTAGTGCAGCGTTTAAAGAGAAAGTTCAGTGAGTAAATATCTGTGATGTTCTCAGCAGGACCCAGACAACTGGAATTGCCGATAGGAGTCAAGGGAAAAAGTGCAGTTAATAATTTGTAGATATTTACACCTTTGCTGGTTTCTTTCATGGCACAAAGGCATTAGCGAAAGTGACAGAAACGAGTTATGAGCCATTTACTTGGGCTATCTGGAGGGATTTAATCTCACTTGGGTCATGGAGTTGAATTCTCTGGGAATTGGTGTTACCGTGATAGGCTGTATCTGAAGGCCTGGAGTGCAGAGATAAGACTTTAAGTCCAGCTGGAATTAGAAGCAATGGAATTAACTGGATTGTAATGCTGTAAACCTTTTGGTTCAGATCCTGAAATGCCTCTGGATGGTAGTTCAAATCTCTTCCAGATGGAGGTTTGGCTCTGGGACCTATACGTAAGACAAACATTAGCAATGTCAAGGACTTTTTTTTTTGGAGCATGCACAGTAAAATAATCAGCCTTACGTGGTTCAGCATGTTTGTTGTTGTTGTTCAGTCTTACAGTTTCCTTAATATGGTGGGGAGGATGCTTTACGTGTTTCAAAAGGCTAATTTTCCACTTCGCTAACACTCACATGCATGTTTGTGGTTGTTTATTTTAAAGGAGGACTAGGAAAGTGTTTGAAAGGTCATTGCTTTTATAAGAAAGGAGACAAGGCTGAATATAGCTGACATATGCATACCAATATGAGATAATGGGGATTGTTATCAGAAAACATTAAACATCTCTAAAGGAGCTGTTAAGGGTTGGGTTTTTTGTTGTATTTTTCGTTGTTGCTGCTGTTGTTGTTCCCTCTCCCACCTTCAGTTAGCCTTCCAAGGAAATGCTTTAAAATGGTGGATGCATGGAAACCTACCGACACATGCATATTTTTTGAAATGTAGCACATTTTCTGTGGTAATACTGTATAATTAGACAAAGTGGCAAGGCATGAGGTGATAGATTAATTCTATGCTTACGTTAAAGATGAGAAGTTAATTGCAAACCATGGTTGTAAGAGACAACAATTTGTTTTTCTGAGCTTAAAATCAAGCAGTTTGCACTAGTGTAATAGGAAATACAATCTCTAAGTCTGCTGCAGAGAAATAAAAGTAACAGAGAATACTGATTAAGGATTATTTTTTCTTTTTTTTTTTTTAAGAGCTGAATAGAAACAAATCTTTTTTCTGATTTCATTGGAAATATATAATTCTATAACAAGAGCCAGTAAGGACTACTTCAATTTTTAATTTATGTACTAATTTTTATTTTTAAATCAATGTTCTTATTAATAATATTTTCTGGTTTTATGCTAAATTTAAAAGTGAGGACTTCTCAACAGCTCTGAGGCAATATGAAGAAAGTTATTATATTATGAATTTAGAAAATGGTGGGCCAAGAGAGGAAGTGTCTTTCCCCCAGCCACTCAGTAGGCAACTGAGAACCCTGAACAGAAACCTCTTTTTTCAAATCCTAGCTATTCCTATTAGATATTGGACTATACAAACACTTTATCTAATCCAATAATTTGATTACTATGAAACTACAGTCCTCTCTTTCCTGTTTGTAATAGGATTGTGTTCTGTGCTCATGTGACCCTTTATCTCCAAGGAGTTATACCTGATGGGAATTTGTCCAGTGCAGTGCACAGCTATTTGCGCACTGTAATTAATCACTTATGAATAATTATCATCCATAAATGTCCTTCTCTACTCTATCTGGGGGTAGCACCAAAGCTCTGGGGAATAAGTCTTATTTTTCAAAAGTATTCTTCCACCTGAGGAAGCTTGAAAGAATTTAGCAGGTAAAAACTCATGAACCAGAGAGCATGTCTGTGTTCTGTATTTTGTTTAGAATCTTAAGGTGTGGATTGTTTTGGTGGCTTTTGTTGGTGCTTTTTTTTCTTCAGCTATATTGTCTAAATCGGCAATAGTTCCAGAATACTTCTTTGGTGCTCCATTACTGTGCAAAATGTTAAAAATGGTATGATAGGGGAAAACTTATGACCTTGTATTGATAATTTGGAATTGTTCAAGCGGAATTAATGGAAGAATATTGGTGTGAATGAAGTGGAAGGTAGCATAACCCTCGTGTAAAATCTTATCCATATATATTAGTTTTGTGTGTTTGTAGTGTACCGTTTTACTGTTTTTTACTGGTGCTCCAAATTAAAGCATCTATGAGAAAAGACATTAAATTCTGATTTAATTTGCTGTTCCCATTCCCACCACCCCCCCACCCCTCACTCCACCAAAAGAAAGTTAACTTCGTGTGCCATCCCTTTTGTAGCTTTTTTATAAAATTCTATGTATAGACAAGAAGAAGGCCACATAATTTGAGGGAAGAAGGTAAAGAAGTTGCATGAAGATGACTAGTTACTTGATTTTCCTCTTAGCCAGAAATATTCAGTGTATTTGACACTTTTGGTTGTCATCAGAATTGTTCACTGTGTATTATCTGCTATCAATTTTTGCAACAAGGACATAGTCCACTAAGATTTCTTGTCTACAGTCTGCACTCTATAAAGGTGATTGGTTTACATAGGTGTTATCTTTGTCAAGAGAAGCCGTTCCGTTAATTATCGTGTTCTTGGTTACAGAGTTGTAACTCTGGGCTGCTAGTTGTGCTGCAGGTGTCGTGTCTGTTCAGAGCAGACCAAAACTTGAAATAAAGAGGATCAGCTTGTTCCTCATATAGACACTGCGTCTTTGAGAAATGTCGAAGACCTGGAACGGTGGAACACAGTTATAAAGAATGGATGTGCTACCATGTATGTGTGTATTTGAGGAAGTTCCGTGCATTTTTGTTAATATATAGTGTTGTGTACTGGACAGCTGTGTTCTGATTAAAGTGCCAGTTCTAGATCCTCTTCATTATTATAACTAAATTTGTTATAGCTAAGCCTGATGATGACAAATAAGTAAAAAGCACAGATTAAGTAACTGCCATAGGCACTGAACTGTGAATAAGTCATAATATTAATTCCAGTTAATCAGTTTTATTTCTTGTCACAGTTTACACTGAGCCATGAGCAAGGAAAACAACATCAGTGATAGTTAGAATGTTATTTTAAAATGCCAAACATTTAAATAATATATCTATTGTCTTCCCTGTGACAAAAGAAATGGATACTCAATGAGATTGCAATAAAAGAAAAGGGAACTCTGTCTCCAGAATAAAATGTATTAAAATCTGTGGAAATGCAAATTAATTTGAAATGATTGCCATGCCAGTGTAGAAATAGCCTGATTTTATGTCTGAGGGTCTACTCTTTTCTGAAATTATTAGCATACTTGCTCTTGCAGGTGATCTTAGCTTGAAACAGATTCAGCAATTTGAATGCAAGTCATAACCTTCGTAAATGAAATACAGATATCTTGTCTACAAAACTAAATCTTTTAATCATGCTGTTTAGAATTCAGGAGAAATTTGAACTTTACCATGAAATTAAATGATGTTTTATGTAGCTTCTAGCTGATCTGTCCTGAATTATGCATTTCAAAATATCTTGATAGCAGGCACCTTTTAAAGTAACTTATATCCATAGTTTCTAATGCTCGTGAACTGATTTCAGACATACCATCCGTGACTGAGAGTTACTCATTTCATAGGAGAGTGTATCTCACTCTACTGTGTGGAAGGAAATAAAAAGCTAAACCTAAAAAAGTACTAATAGGCCTGAAACAGGATGGGTGTGGGGTGGAGTTATCCCAGTGATGCCTAGCTGTGTTGCCCTTGCCTTGTGGGTGTCTGTTCAGAACCTTGGAGCACAGGGAAATTCAATGCTTATGCCACAAATGCCTCTTATTTAAAAAAATCAGCTCCTAGAGTTATATGAATGATTCAGAGCAGCCATAAAAAATGAGCCATTTCTTCAACTTAATATCCTTCAAAGCCTGATGCAGTAAGGCAGTCACAGAGATCACTTTTACATTATGATATTCAGGTGTTAGTGGCATCATTTAATGGTGTTACAACCCACCCCTGAAGGGTGAGGGTGTCTGAGGTTCTTGTTAATAGATCCCTTGGGGCAGATTAGAGTCAAACAACACTGAATGACTGGTGTTTATTTTATAACTGTTTGGTTGCAATTGAAAGGACACATGTAGACATTTTGGTTATTATTTATGGTGATGCAGCAATATAAAAGTATAAAAATATCACTTAAGAAAATGTATACGGAAAAGAAAGAGAAAGGGGAAGAGTAGAAAGATCATCTCCATTGGCATGATAAAAAGCATTACCCCACTTCTGCAGAATCTGTTTCTTATTGGCCTTCTCCCTTACCCGGCTCAAAACACAGCTTGCTGCTAAACACAGGTTGGTTTGTTGTGGTCATACTCTGGTGGTTGGTGCTCACCCCCTCTGCACCTGAGCTGCTCTTATGCAGACTAGAGGTTTTGCCACCACACATCCAAAAACTCTTCTCGCCTTCAGCTGGGGGGATGCAAATCTGGCCTCAGCAAAGCACCTGGCTGATTGTTTGAGTCATTAACCTTTAACATTTCAGTCTCTCTCAAGGGGCCTTGTCAAGAGTTTCTGTCAGGAAATGGGTGAGTTAGGTTCCAAATGCCCCTTTAGCCTGAGTTGGTTCACATTTTCTGTGATTTTAGTGAAAACCATAAAGATTGACTTCAGATATTTTCAGGTTGTGCCAATATGTAGAAAATATTTCAACAGTGATTCAAAATAATTTAAGATTCATGCACAGAGATGGAATGGAAGAACAGGCTGATTCTTTAAAGGACTGCTTTAGGAAAAGAAAAAGTTGGGATTCTCAATACTAGCTTATAGGAGTATATCTCTGTGTTAATAGATCATGTTATGGCAGAAAATTATCTGAGGGCTAGACCACCTCTTCTGTACGGACAGACTGAGAGAGGTTGTTTAGCCTGGAGAAGAGAAGGCTCCAGGGAGACAATTGTGGCCTTTCAATACTTAGAGGGGCCTTATAAGAGGGATGGGAACAGGCTTTCTAGTAGGGCCTCTTGTGATAGGACAAGGAATAAGGCTTTTGAACTGAAAAGAGGGTGGATTTAGACTGGACATAAGGAAGGCAGTTTTTTACAATATGGTTGGTAAGACACTGGAACAGGTTGCCCAGAGAGCTGCAGGATGCCCCATCCCTGGTGGAAACATTCAAGCACAGGTTGGGTGGGGCTCTGAGCAACCTGATCTAGTTGAGGATGTCACTGCTTATAGCATAGAGGTTGGACTAGATGACCGCAAGAGGTTCCTTTCAACCTAAACGATGCCAGGATTCAGTGAGTGGTTTGAATCAACTCCTTCCTGTATGTGCAGTGCCTTGATAGCAAAAGCAGGATCCTAAACTGCCTGGCACAACCTTAATTCTTTAACATAAGTTATGTTCTCATGTAAAATGCTTAAAGAATTGTCTTTTAATTTCTTCTATGTGTAGTAGTGGGGGGGGGGGGAACAAATACTAGAGACCCATGCATGCATCATAATCTTAAATAAATCTCAAATGAATCTGAATAATGAATATGATGCAGGGGTTTCGGTATTAATAGCTAAAATAAAGATAATTTTGCTTGTGAATGCTGTGGTTGGTATGTAAAGTTTAGGATAAATATAGAATTCAGACAAAAATCACAAAAATAATAATTTCATTTAGTTGTTTTCCTTTTAAAAAAAGTCTTTGCTATCCTATGACCTTTCCTTTTGGAACATAGGGATATTTTTGCTGAAATTGATATAGTTTTGTCATTCAGGGTTGCCGATTATGTGTAAAATCAAAAATGGATGAAATAGCAATCTATTTTCTTCAAATATTGTAGTGTGTAATCTTGATTTTTACAGTTTTATATGGCTGCAGTAACTGAAAAAGATGTTTGAACACTTTATGAAGTTATTATTTTGCTAGTGGCCCTTTAGCTTTAGGCTTTTGTGTTGATTAGTTGAGAAATTTATTCTTAGTAATAATGTGGAATGGATGCTGGGGTGAGTTTTTTCTTAATAACGTGTCTAGTATTTCTGGAGTACGTGTCCTTCCGTGGGAATGGGATGGAATCAGAATATGTCAAGGTGGAAGGGACCAACAAGGATCATTGAGTCCAGCCCTTAGCGCTGCAAAAGACTATCCACAAGAGTCACACCATGTGCCCAAGAGTATCGTCCAAACACTTCTTGAACTCTCTCACAGGCTTGGTGCTGTGACCACTTCCCTGGGGGAGACTGTTCCAGTGCCCAACCATCCTCTAGGGGAAGAACCTCTTTCTAATATCGAACCTAAATCTGCCATGACACAATTTCAGGCCATTCCCTCAGGCTCTGTTACAGAGGAGAGATCAGTGCCTGCCCCTCCTCTTCCCCTCATGAGGAAGTTGTAACTGCAATGAGGTGTCTCCTCTTCTCCAGGCTGAACACACCAAGTGCCCTCAGCTGCTCCTCATACGGCTTCCCCTCAAGGCCCTTTGCCATCTTCACTGCCCTCCTTTGGTCCCTCTCTAATGGTTTAATATCTTTCTTATATCGCAGTGCTCAAAACTGCACAGAATATTCCAGGTGACGCCATTCCATTGCAGAGCAGAGTGAGACAATCCCCTCCCTTGACCAGCTGGTGATGCTTTGCCTGATGCCCCCCAGGACAGGGTTGGCCCTCCTGGCTGCCAGGGCACTGCTGACTCCTGTTCAACTTGCCATCAACCAGGACCCCCAGGTCCCTTTCTGTGGCATTGCTTTCCAGCTTCTCATTCCCCAGCCTGTATGAACATCCAGGGTTGCCCCATCACAGGTGCAGAATCTGGCACTTCCTGTTGTTGAACTTCCTATGGTTGGTGATTGCCCAGTCCTCTAATTTGTCAAGGTCTGTCTGCAGGACCTCCCTGTCTTCTAGGGAGTCAACAGCTCCTTCAAATTTTTGTCATCTGCAAACTTGCTCAGTATCCCTTCCAGTGCTGAGTCCAAGTAATTTATGAATGTGTTTGAGAGTTGTGCCTAAAAACCCTTTGGATGAAGTAAAAAGAGTGGAAATAAGGCAATAGTAGATGATGGCTCAGAGAGGGAAATGGAATGGCAGGGACATGTAGCAGTATGCACTCCATGTAGGTTTTCTGTAGCCCAAATAGTTGAATTAACTGTTGTCTCTGGATGTGTTGTCTAATGGTGTCTTACAGAAGTGAATTGATGGGCTGATGTCTTCTCTGGGTGTTGCCTACAATGAGCATGCTCTAGCTTCATCTCTCTGTCAAAAGATTATTTTTTTTTTTAATCCTTGTAGAGAAAAGTTTTTAAAATTGAATGATGTGACATGCAATTATTGCATCTGAATTGTTACTGAATATTCATGAGGCTTGGATTTTATTTAACATTTTTGGTTTATTGATTTTGTTTATCTACGAGTAATATCATTTTGAACTATAAGCTGTCCACTTAGCGTTATTAACAATATGTTAATTGCACACCTTGTCTTCTGTATTGGCTTACCTTTAGATTTTTCATTTTTGTGTACAACTTCATTTAGCCCATATGCTTCCCACACACAAAGTGGTTATGATGTATTCAAATTGCAGGACTGGCACAATCTTCTCTGCGTAAAGTGTATAAAGTTGCTTAAATGTTTCAGTAGGTGAAAACTTTTAGATAAAATGGTTTCATGTTTGACATGAAATTATAGTTGTAACTGGCAAACAAGTACCTTTACAGAGAAAATGTATGTTCAACCTGTTCTGTTCTGAGAGATTCCCTAAGGAATGGAAAATTTAGTGTAATCCTAATTTATTGGGAGTTCTAGAATGAGCAGCACACTTTCATACTGAATTCCAGTTATGTTTACTGAATTTTAACCCTACCACTTAGTATAGGAGAGGTGAAAGATGTGAGAGCTTGCTACCTGTCCTAAAGGTGCTTCACCTCTGAATGGAAGACACTTTTCTGAAGCTCTCTAAGGGATCAATTCCTCATATGGTTACTGATAATTAATCCTTGTGCTAATCACTTTTTTAAAATTGGGCCAGGTTTGCCAGGGCCCCAAGGGCACTGACCAGGCCCCAGCAGCCCCCTCTCACTGGGACAAAATCTATGTGCTGCAGTACAAAATAAGTTTAATACACATTTAGTCATTTCACAGCTTGTGACTTGGGAGTGGAAAGCATAGGAACATAAGGAGTGTTTTGGGTAGACAAACAAAGAAGCCTTTGCACTTTCTGATTACAGCCAAAAGTTCTTAAAGCATGAAGGACCGCTTTTAGTATTTTGAGGGTTGTAGTAGTTCAAATAACCTTTAGTGTTCTGGGCCAACCTGCGCACATCCCAGCTGGGGTGAGAAGAGGGGTGTGTGTTGGAAATTTGATTTTTCCTGTCTTTTAGCTCCCTGTCATCTGTCCACTTACCTGTGGAAGGAGCCCTGGCAAGTCACCACAGCAGCAACACCAACTGAAGCCCGACAGCTTTAGTCTGCTCTTGGATACACTGATCTCAATGGGATCTGCTGGTGTTAACACTTGTAACTGTGGATTTTTTCTTTTCAGGATGTTGTAATTTCAGTGGGCAGAGTAAATACATGTTAAGTTTAGAGAATTATAAATATTTTCTCCAGTTGTGTTTTCTTTCAGTCTTGAAAAAGCATTTAATGCTATCCAGACAAAGTGCATTTTTAGATTTAAAATCATTACTCTGATAGGTCTTTTGAATGATATTTGAATGTTTGTTTTAGGAGGCTTTACATCCACTTCTTTCAGTTCTATATCTCTCATTCAAGACTAATGTCTAGCCCATGACTTATTAAATGCATTCTTTTTTTTAACAAAGCAACCTGTGATAAGAAAGAAAAAGTAATGATCAATAAAATAGCATAACAGAAATTATTTTTACTAGACTTACCTACATTTTGAGTTAGATATGCAATTCCATCATGTTTCATTTGAAATAACTACCATGCAGGAAATGTTCCTAATTGCACAACTCTGAGCAATTCAACAAATTGTCAGCTACTTCATTTTGAGAGAATTATAACTATTGACATTAAACTGTCAATTTTACTAATTAGGCTGGGCACTTTTTAAGAAAGATTTCATCTCTAAGATCCCACTATAAATCAGACCAGTAGGTTCAATCCTACAAAGACTTAAAGCATGTGATTGACTCTACTTCAGTATTATTTCTCATATGAATAAAGCTATCTATGTGCTATTGATTGGTCTAATGACTAAAGTCAATAATAAGAAAAACCTTCCTTCTGATGGATTCTTTAATATGCTGTGTAGATTGAGCAGTTAACTCCAGTCCTTCAATTCCTATTTCACAAAAATGTCAGTCCATGGTAAATTGGTTAGTTTTACCTGCAATAAAGTGGCCCTGTGTCCTAGTTAGTTGGTATCAGTGTTAGAAGAAATATGAAAAATATGTATAGCTTTGGAACAAAGATTGTTCTCTCACTGCTAGGTATTGTCTTTGTGGATCTGCATAAATTGTGGGTAAATTTTAATTACATCTGCCTTTGTGATAAGCTTTGTGGTTAAGCAGGTGGATTTGGTCATAAAAGTTGCCAATCTGGCAGTTTTTACCTCCAGTAGGTAATGTAATAAATTTTCTAGTGCTTTAATTAGAACATCTGTAAAAGGCTACTGGTTTTATCTTCTCCCTCTCATGGTGAATGCTGTTAGGCTGGGCTTTGGTAATCTGGAGAAATGCATTTTGTGCTAAACTGGATGCTATGGTTTATAGAGTTTTACTTAGGAGCAAAATAATGATACCTATATGATATTTGACCATTCAGTGGAAATCACAGAATCAAAGAAGGGTCTGGGTTAGAAGGGACCTTAAAGATCATCTAGTTCCAACCTCCTGCTAGGGGCAGGGAGACCTCCCAGTAGACCAGGTTGTTCAATGCCCCATCCAGCCTGGTCTTGAACAGTTGCAAGGGTTGGGGCATCCCCAGTTTCTCTGGTCAGCCTGTTCAAGTGCCTCACAATCCTCACTGTAAAGAGTTTCTTCCATAACCTAACCTCACTTTCCCCTCTGAGTTTGAACCCATTACTCCTTTTTCTATCACTACAATTCCCCATGAAGAGTCCCTCTCCAGCTTCGTTATAGGCCATCTTCAGATACTGGAAAGTCTACGGGGCCTCCATGCAACCTTCTCTTCTCGGCTGAACAGCCCCAACTTTCTCAGCCTGTCATTGTAAGGAAGGTGCTTCAGCCCTCTTATCAATTTTGTGGCCCTCCTCTGGTTTTGGTCTGAAAGTTCCATGTCTGTCTTACACAGAGGGCACTGGAACTGGTTGCAGTACTCCAGGTGGTGTCTCACAAGAGCAGAGAGGAAGAATCATCTCCCTGGACTTGCTGGCCACTGTCCTTTTGTTGCAGCCCAGGATTTGCTTGGCTTTCTGGGCTGTCCGTGCACACTGCTGGCTCATGGTCAGTTTTTTGTCAACCATCAACCCCCCACATCTTTCTTCAAAGGGCTGCTCTAGCAAGTGTTTTATTTAATAACATAGTCTAGTTGTATTCATATTTGAATACAACAATTTGATAAATAATGATGGAGTTTTACATGAATGCTATGATTTAACAGACTTTTCTTTGGAATTGAAATCAATTATCCAGTCTCTCTGCTATTAGAAATGTGCTGAGTTTAATTGAGTATTGCTCATGTAACAGCTAAATTTTTCTTAGTCAGCACTTCAAAGGGTGGTCAGATTGCTCTTCTAAATTAAGCCTGTTAAGAACTTATGTGGATTCGTGTATTTACAAGTTTTATTTTTTTATCTCAATTATTGCACTAAGAAAACAGGATGGAAGTTTTTATTTGTGTTATATCCATACAATCTAGCAGAAGAAACAATTCACCAATGCCACTGTAATGACAAGCGTGAAATGTGAAAAGTAAATCATGTACAGAATGATGGATGCCAAGAAGAAAGTATGACGGCACTGGTTTACCAATGATAACATCAGGCTTAATCAATAGCAGTTTGCCTATCCAGTAAAAAGCTCTGTTTTTTCTTCCTTCTTACTGACTCTAGAATTTGCCCAGTTCCTTGGGGATTTATCAGCTATTGACACTTCTCCAGCCTTACCCATCTGTTGTGAGATGTTCATGAGCCTCCAGGATCTAACTATCTGTTGTTGTCTTGCAAGCTGCTTCCTCAGAAATATAGCATAATAAGACTAATAATTTTGGAAGGTGCTAGATTTTAGAGAAGCAGACAAGCTTTAGTCAGGTGGTGCTGAGGGAAGCAGCTCTGATTATTTAGGAAAAATATCTATACTGTTGTAGGAAACTGTGTGTTCCTTTTATAAAATAGTTTTTCTAGGCTGAGGTGCTTCTATTGTGAAAGCAAGCTCAAACTTGCTTTGAGAAGAGTAGAAGAATATTATAGCAAGAAGTTTTTATCATCTCTGCTATGGGTTAGGTTTATGACAGTTAAGGGGATCTATTGCTGTTCATGCCATAGTCATCTGTGTTAAGATGTGTTTGCATATCATAGAATGGCCTGGATTGGAAGGGACCTTAAAGATCATCTAGTTCCAATCCCCTTGCCTTGGGCAGGGACATCTTGCACTAGATCAGGTTGCTCAAACCAATCCAGAATGACTTTGAACACTTCTGGGCTTGGGGCATCCACAACTTCTTTGGGCAACCCCTTCTGGTGCTTCCACCACCCTCACAGTAAAGAATTTCTTCCTAATAGCTAATCTAAACCTACTCTCTATCAGTTTAAATCCATTTCCCCTAGTCCTATCACTACATGCCCTTGTAAAAAGTCCCTCTCCATCCTTCTTATAGGCTCCCTTCAGGTACTGGAAGGCTGCATTTAGATTGCCATGAAGCCTTTTCTTCTCTGGGCTGAACAAATCCAGTTCTCTCAGCCTTTTCTCATAGTAGAGGTGCATGCTTACCATCAGAATATACCTTAGTTCCAACTATATCTGGGGGGCAGAGTTGTCTATCTGTACTGGAACTGGAAGTAGTGAATTGTGGTAGCTTGAACTGGTCAGAGTGGCAAAAAGAACATAATTTTTTTGTTAAATAATCCTGTCATTTTGGGGAGCTCTTCTGCCTTACTGTCTCAAGATGCTGAAATCATGCCAAGTGGTTCCCATGGAATGTTTTGCTCTTCAAATACTCTCACACAGACATGTCAGTAGCCATAATTTTGCAGAGGAGCCTGAGCGTCCACATGGTTTGCATCCAATTTAGCACTTTTCTAGTGGCTTGTATGCTGATTTTTAAAACCTCTCAAGACTTGAAATTATTTCTTACATAACTTTAAAAATCCTTTTGCATTAATACTTGTTCATTGGTGCTCAACATTTTAGTGATTTGTGTCTCTCATGTAGATAGTAGCAGGTACAAAGATGTGTTCTAATGATTTTATGCTGCGTATCATTCACTGGGGGAGAATATAAAGCAGGGAAAATACAGAGCATTGAATACATGGATAGTTTTCATCCTTTTAAATTTGGACTCTGATTTCTGTTGCTGACCTCTGCTTCTGACCTTTCACTGGCTTTACAGGTCAGAAGTTCTGTCAGCAGCTGCATTTGGAATAATTTGTCATTTGAGATCTCTGGATGGATTTTTTTTTTAAGTGGTCCTTCATGAGAATTCAGTTTTGGTTCCAAAATGAAAAAAAAAAAAATATCTTGGCTACTGGATGGAAAGTACACTGAGAGCAGAATGTACTGTACTGTCCACTGCAGTGGGCATCAGTGCAGTAATCTGGTGGAATGTATACAGTTATCCAGTACTTCCCTCATAGATTAAAAAAACCACTCAATCCTCCCTGTTCTTCATATACTGCATAGGAGTTTCAGTTCAAAGTTAATATGCCATTTGTCAACTTTTTTTTTTCCCATCTTCACCCTCAAAAGGGAAGGAACAACTGCCATATGCCCAAAGCATAGGTATTTCCATACCTAGTTATTTGGGCAATACTCAACTGCGTTTGTTACGACTTCTGTTCAGTGGTGTTTCTTCTATTTTTTATTCTGCCGTTTTCCCAGGAAAAGTCTCCTCTGATGTATTTATTTTAATGCACAGCTTCCTCTGTGAACCATTTGGCTGGGTACAAGAGGGGCAGTTGCTTTTATCTCGCAATCAGAAGGCTTTGTTCCTCTCACAGTGTGTTCTTGATTAATGCAAAGGAATAATTGCAAATGCTACACTGTGCAGTGTTAGAACACCACAAGTGATTGGCTGGCCTGCAGTTTGACAGGTTTTTCTTAGACTCAAGAAAGAACGATAGAAAAATTGCATTTCAAAGTGTTTATCTTGCCAGAATTCCTAATTGTATTTTGACGCAATTATAGCAATGACATTTAGTAGTGCTGTTGCTAAAGAAACATTAACATTTTGAATGTGCAGTGTTTTTCAAGGACAAAAGTCTTTTTTGCTATTTTTGTTTTGAAGGTGAAAAAATAAAATTCTCAAGCACACTAAATCTTTTGGAAGTGTGTTAGTTTTACATTAATAAAATACGGCCCTGAAGAATGCCAAACAGAGATGTGGGAAAGGAGATGTTTCCTTATCTTTCAAATTTGGAAAATGAGGCATAGTATAGGGGTTCTCTCTGTGATTGGAGCTTATTTTTTTGTTAGATTTTTCTCTCTGCTCATCGATGTCACACAGACACAAACCCAATATATTCTGTCAATCTATAATTCCTGCTGGATTAAATCCTGCTTGTCCCTTAAGAACTTGATCTAGCTTTTGCTAGAACAAAAAAAATCCAGCACTGTTGACTTAAAGCTGGGTCTGGTTAGTGTTACTGAAAGAGCTAAATTAATCTGACTTTCCCTATGAGTTTTATGCCCATTAAGAGTTAAAGACGTGATGAACAGAAGCGAGGGTTTTATGAAGGCTAAAATTGGAAGTTGTTAGCTACAGAGCAAGTGAACAGTTGATAGTTGCTGATAGTGGGACTATGCTCCTAGTTCCCTGTGTATATGCTTTCAGTATGCCTTAAGTGGAAGATGACATTTTTATTTCAAATAGTGAGCTGATTTGTGTGAAAAGTACTCATGTGCTTGGGAAATGTTGTGAGGAAACTTTTGCAGAGTGTGAGAGCACTGTAAGTTCACACCATGCCATGTCACACACTAGCTTTCCTTTCCCATGGAGATAAGAACTTAAAAGGTGACTGCAAAATTTGTATTATTGTTTTTATGGTTAAGAAATAAAAAATATTGCCATATTATGCATATTTGGACCTGATACAGTGCTAGTTGTACTGGTTGAATTCTAACAGTAGTCAATATTGCATCAATTCATTTCTATTTTGGTTTCTTTAAGGGTGCTTTCTTGATTATATTTTTTCAAGTCAGCTTTTCATTTCTCAAGGCTGGAACAATCAGCATAGCAACACTGTTTCAAAACAGTTTTAACAAGGCACTCTTCTAGAATCTCACTGAATCTTATCAAGGATCCTATACCTGCTTGGGTTTTTTTTCCTTGCTTGAGAATTATTATGCCTTCTTACATTTTTGTGATTATTTGCCTAGACCTGCAAATTACTGAATACATGGGAAGTTTTCACCTGAAATAACTTCAGTAAAGCAAAACATTAATTTCTTTAAGAAGTTTAGCTTGAAATATTTTCTTCATATGAAATCAATATACTTAGTTGATAGTGTATACCTATGGAACTGTTTCTACAAAACTCTTTTAAATTATCTTGGTAGGTGTCTTGTGGCTATTTTTGTGTGTATACTGATGTAGCATCATTAACTTTTAGAGTGGCCTATTAATCACACAAGAATGAAGTAACAGGAAAGTTCACTGTTGATGTTATTAGTACTAGTGGGGGAGGAAAGAAAGTGGTTGTGGTATGCAGCTTAAGTAAATTTGTGGGTTTTTAATGAGTGTTCTCCCATGTCCCCGTCTCCCTCCTCGACCCCAAGTTTTATAAAACATACTTGCTTCTTATTTCTGATCCTTTTTTTTCCTAGTATCCTCTTCCAGAATGGAAATTATGTAAGGATTATCCAAAATTATAACAACTTATTGAATTCCTTTAAATGGGAAAAATAAATGTTCTAACAAATGTATGTTATTAAATTTGAGTATGGTGGTAGACAGCTGTTAAGGAAATACGAACTTGTTAGTCTTGGCTGTCTGTATTAAGTCAGTGAGTTACATGTTATCCTTATGGATTGAAATTCTAGGCCTGAAAAGGGAAAAAAGCACCTTTAAAAACTACATGACCAAACAATGATAACAAGTGTAACGTACTGTGAAAAATCAAAAGCTTGAAAGTGTAGGAAAAACTATGATAATGGGATATTTAATTTGCTTTCATGTAAATTATGTAAATATCATGCCAAATCATGGTCCCTAGGGTAAACTCTTGATGCTGTCAGGCTGTGTTACAGGAAAGTTCATCTAAGAACCTGCAAGAGAAGGTATTGCAAAGGACCTGGGTTATATTGTTAGTAACAAAGACCTGGTCTTTAACAGGGACTGTAATATATTTTACATTCAGCATCTTTTCAAAATCTTGTTAGAATCAAGGATGCGCCTTTCACAAAAGTTATTATAATGATGTCTTAAAAAAAAAAATTAACAAAGAAATAAACCAAACCAAAAAAACCCCACCCACAAAACCCAAAGAAAAACCCAAACACACAAAAAAAACCCCAAAGGACTTGGATTCGAAATGTGGTACTGGATTATTTTGTAATTCAACTATAGTTAAGTAGGCACAAATGTCACTAATGCAATTAAATGTCTTGACTGCTGTAATTTGTCTTCTGGGACAAGGTTTTTCTGTCATTTTCTGAGAAGTGACTCTATCCCAAACACCAAATAATCCAGGTAGCAAGTATTTCCATTTTTGATGCCTTACGTGTTTATTTCTGCTCTGTATGTGGGTATCTGTGAGCTTCATATCTATTGCTCAGTTTAATTTTATCATCTCTGAATTAAATATTAATTGGTTTGAAATTAATATAGAAAGCAAAGACATGCTTGCATTAATTTATGTGCTGTGAAATATTTTTATAAGTGTTCAGATATATGCCATATATGTCAATATTTTTTGATAGGTCATCTTGTTAACCACATTATTTCACAGTTGTGAAGTATTGATCACTTGTAATATTTTAATTTATTCTGTTCTGTAATACACTCTTAAGTGAGCAATTTATATTCAAAAAGTCATAACAAAATCTGATAAGGATTTTCTACCAATTTTATTTCTGGGTTTTTACATTTCATTCTTTTTTAATAATCACTGACAAGTCTTGAAGTGAATGTAAATGTCCAGGAATCTACTATCAATTCTCATTTTAACATTTTCATGTTGTATTATAGTTAAGGTGTCAAGAAATCTCATTTGTTTGCAGTTTTTCTAACTGTGTGTTCTACTTCCTGCTGTAGTCTTTTTTCCCTTTTTCTCCTTAGTCAGCTGCAGGCCATTGTGTAAACAGTGATGAATCAGAAGATGAGTCTTTGTAGCTTTTTAATTATGATTAAGTCAGTCCCTGTCTTAAGCTGAGAAAACATACCTGCTATTTGACTCCTGCTCATGACACTGACCTTGGGGTGGGAGGGACTGTATGTCTTACCTGTGACTGAGCTTTACTGGTGAATATTGTTACGTAATCTGATTGATCTCTTTCAGTGGAATCATGACAAAACTGTCTAGCTAAAGCCTAAAAGAAATTGGGGTAGGTAAAACAGCAACAAAATCAAATTTTATATGTTTACTTATGAAATTAATTAAAACCTTTATATGCTTTGGTTTTGTTTTGAAGGGTCCATCTTGCTGGGATGATGTGCTGATTCCCAACAGAATAAGAGGTGTTTGCCAGTCCCAAGGGTGCAATGGAGATGTAGCGGTAAGATTTTTGTCATGTTTCTCCAAGTACTGTGGCGTATATAACAATTCTCTGTAACAATTCTAATCATGGTAGAATTTCAGTAATGAATGTAGAGTGACACGTGTGGTACACTTCAAAAGAGCAGTTCAGCATCAGATAATATACCTCTGATATCTAGCAAAATGGAAGAATTTGGGTCAGTTGCTGCTTAAAATGAAGGAGGAAATAATTTTATCTCATCTTTTGCACTGAAGTAGAACTCTTAGATTTTCAAGTATGCGTAGGTTAAATGCAGAATGTAATACTTAAATTTGTATGCCAATACTTATTTTATAATTATTGTGTATATCATTGCCCTGAAAGCTTTAAATTTCAAAATCATCTTGCATATCAGATTTCCAGGCTTTGTCCACAGGAGCGGGTTCTTCACACTGATTACTTTACAACCTGTTCTCCCACATCTTGTTGCTGTTGTTTCTTTGGTTTCTTGAAGTGACATCAATGAAAAGACTGCATAAGAATAAGCATAGGTATCTCAAATTCTTCATGAAGATTTTTCAAAATGTTATTTATGCATACCTATATCTTTCATGTATTATATATTTTTAATATTTAATACTACAAGTTTTAGATGTACTTCCTTCTCAGGGAAAAGTTTAATTTGAGTGTTCCTTCTGGACATAGATTTTAAAGACAAATGCAAAACTTTGTATGGATGAAAGGATTCTAGTCATCAAAGATTTGCAGATTGTGACTATGAACTGCCTATTTTCAGAGCTGCTCACTTGCTCTGGTGCATCCTTTCCTTTGTCTTCCCTAGCAAGATGGTTGTGAAGTGTCATGTCCATACAGTTCCATAGGTGTCTCCTGCTTGGCCAGAGATGTTGTCAGGAAATATTTATCTAACTTTAGGCACCAAATGATTGTTTTAACAACATGGAATTTATGGCTGTGTCTGTGTGCAGCCAACAGAAACAGGTCTTGCAGCTTTTGGGCTTCTGCTTCTTGATGTGCACCTTGTATAGTGGCTCAACCACTCTCTGGAAAGTGGCAAGTGTTAGCCATTCTAGTGGAGTAGTAGTACTGTTGTAGCGTAAAGCTGCCTCTGGGCAGATTGGCTGGAGTCTGCCTGTAGTTGTTATGCTTCAGGAATAGTCTGGTTGCAAGAGGGTTGACTGCCTGACTTTGCTACCTGTTTGTTGTCGGTGTGCCACCACTGTCACTGGGGAGAAGTCCCTCCTATTGTCCCTCCTTTCTTTAAGGATGACACAAGAAAATGAAGAAGGTAAAAGTTGCTTTTGGCAAGGAGGGGAGTCTCCTTGGCAGATATCCATCTTGAGCCTTTATATAAAAAAGTATGTGATTAAGATTCACAGTTTTGTTATCTAATGGGACTTGCAGAATATATCTGACTGACTTGCAGCTACCAACCTACAGCTTTTGTTTTCCAATGTATTTGTGAAACAACACTTTTGGCAGCCCTGCCTCTTAAGCTGCATCCCATTCCCTCCTTGATCCACTTACTGTTTTTTAAAGGCAAAAAATGAAGCAAGATACCACCCTTTGTGAAGACCAAAAAGCACTAATTGTAAAACTAAAATCTTAACTGGCTAGTGTTGTGGCAAACAACAATACCCAGTCAACCAAGTCCCATGACTCCAGTTGCTGTCAATGCTTCTGGCAAGTTGTGTCCTTGGCAGAGCCAAGGATCAGGATTATCTTTCAGCAAGGCATCACTGAACAACATTCAAGAGACACCTTCTATTAGGTAGATGTATTGCAAATGCTGCAGCTTCAGACCACTTGAACTACAGGGATCAGGCTGCTATTGGAAAAATGTGCTGCTCCTTTATTTTGAAATTGTGTGTCCAGTCACATTTGCCCTTTATCAGCTACAAACCACTCTATCCAATGGTTATAACTGAACTGGACTGAGGTGATTTTTCAACTAGGATTGCCAGCAATATGAATCTAGTCAAGAAAAAATTAAGTGAATTTGACAATTTTTCTTTTTTAATCTACCTATCCAGTAGGTAACCCTGCACTGGGTGGCTTCTTGAATTTCTCTGGTTGCTGAAAGGCATTCTTCTTGTGCTTTGGGATGGTGTGTCCTTTTTCAGCCTCAATCACTGTGAAAACACATCTTTACTTCCTGGGAAATCTTCCAGTTCAAAGGATTAAATAACTGAGCCTTTTGTTTTGTGTATGCTCTGAGTGGGAAATGATAGGGGTCCTATAGATGTGCTTCCAAGGATTTGTCATTCTTTTCTGCTCTGGTAAAAGTCTGTTTGGAACAGAGAGAAAAATAACCTCAACTAAATCAAAGGTTGAAACCTCTAATCTTTTCTTGACTGTTACAATCTTTAAAAGATTAAGTCACATTTTATCATTAAATATTCATTTTTGCATTGTCATGGCAAAGTTTGTGCAATTATGTTTTGTCTCTTAAATAAGTCCACAGTGTGCATGCTTCTTTGTAGTGATGAGCGACAAAGAAGCTTTGAGGCTGTTAATTGTAAGTTATCAACAAACTACAAATACTGCTGTTTAAGCAAAACCAAAACCAACAAACAACAAAAAAACCCCACAAAACGAAACCAAAGTTTTCTTCACTATTTTTCCCCAAAGACATGTTTTAATTAAAAAAATTGATTTTCATCAGTTTTCAGTTCACATAAATGCCAGATTGCAACATACCTTCAAAAGGTCATGGTTTTTTTCCCCTTAAATACTAATGTATGTGTATTTTTTATGACATTAGTCTCGTGACAGAAATTACAGACTTTAATTCTTTTGGTTGCAGAAATGTAAACATCATAATTGACAATATGAGAATACAATGAAAATCAAATTTCAATTCAGTTATATAAAATTTATCAGGGTTTGCCAGTAGATATTATTTTCTTGGTGATAAATGCACAGTGATTTGATGTGTTCCAATGTGCTCTCAAATATAAAATGTATCTTGTTAGTTTGTGTGGGTTTGCCCAGCAAACTTAATTAAAATTTTCATATGATCTGCTCTATGTACTTTATTTGCGATATCAACTACTTTTGAGCTTGTAGTGAGGAAAACGAGTATTTTTTGATTAGTTATAGTCCATAATTATGATCAAAAGAATTGCAGGGGAAATAAGTATAAAAGGTAATTGTTGCAATTGTAATATCTTTAAAATATGGTTGAATTCTGACTGAGAAATTGGAGAACCTGAAACACTGGATATCAGTTCCCTGTGCTGCCTGGGGTACTTCCCCACAGCTTCTCTTCATGTTCACGTCAATTGCAGCCTGTTACCCCACAGCCTGGAGAAATGGGCTCTTGAGAAGTTGTGTGCTCTAGCTGGAAATACAGAAGGTTACAAAAACAAAAAATTTGGGCTAAAGAGAGAATATGGATCATGAAAAGGTAATAAGCAGTGATCATTTCACTTATTTCATGTTAGACGAGTTTATGAAACAAAATGAATACTCAATTGCTTTGAGAAACAGTTAACAAGATACACAGATTACCCAAAGCAGACCTCAGTGTGTGTTTTTTTCGCATTAATTGCAGTGGATCAGAAACAATACATTCACTCTCAACTTCTACAGCTTCAAAAAGTTGGTGTGAACACTTGTGTTGCTCCAATTGTAGACCATCTGAGTCACTTTTATAACAAACTTTCATATAAATTAGAAAATGGAAGAGTGGACTTTAGCTGATTGGCACATTTTAGTTATAGCTTAGAATCACAGGATCATTTAGACTGGAAAAGACCTTTAAGATCATCAAGTCCAGCTGCTAACCTAGTACTGCCAGGTCCACCACTAAAACATGTACCAAGGGTATTTCTGGATATAATTTTTTGTGGATTCATGCTTTTCTTTACAAGTGATCAGAATACATGTGATACTAAACTCTTTATTCAGCCTTTCCATATTCAAATGAGATATTACTGAGGGAGTGTTCTTGTTAGACTAGATTTTTTACAGTTTTCTGAAATACATTCCAAACATTTTTGTTTATCATCTAATGAAGTGAATTTCTGGTTGTGAAGAGGGCTTTTTCTACTTCTTATATAAAAATGCTATTACATTTTCTTTCTCTTTGTAAGCTCATGCTCTTTAAAAGTCAAGAGCCACAGAAATAATGTGGCTCTTTTCATAGGTATACAGAGACAGAGCTGTGACACTACTGTAAATCACTGAACTGGTGATTTCATAGGAATCAACTCCACATCAATCCCACACTCCAGTGATCATGTGTCAGTTTCTGAAAGACATTGCTATGTCCTCAAGGCAAAATGTATGGCAAGTGTTTTTGAACTTTAGAAACCTCTGGAAAAGGTGCTAATGTTCTGTATGTGTTGTTTGGATTCTCATTTGATGTGCAAAATAGAGTTGCTGTAGACTTGAAAATCTCAGAAATAATAATGAAAGGGTTAAAGATGATTATAGGTCAGATATGGCTTAAGCTATTGGGAATAAGGAAAAATGAAAATCACTGTAATGGAAATGTACTTCTCTCCCAGTTTAATGTCTCTCTACAGTTTCCTTGAATTTTTTTATTCCTGATGAAAACTGTATCAAATATCCATCATTGCAATTGAATAGCATTTTTATCTCTTCTCCAGTCCCCCATTGGGTTTCAACAAACCATTTCTGAAAGAAGCAATAGGACTTCTGTGAACTTTTAGAAGTGGTTCTGTGCAGGGCTAAGAGTTGTACGCTATGATCTTAGTAGGTCTCTTCCAACTCAGTTTATTCTGTGAGTCTGTGGTCTCTTAAGTACCTGATTTTCTTAAATATCTGTATACCTTCTAATGAAGCTCTATAGCAATTTCCTGTGTCAGAGCAAAGATTTATATTCCAAGTTTGGTTGCCTTTTTTTAAATATTTAGTATATGGACATTATATATGATCTTAAACAGTCAAGTTCTACTATATGGTAGTGTCACTGTTGGAGGCTGTGTTTGGGGAGCAAAGAGTTTGCAAGAGGAGGCATGTTGTGCTTTTTAATTATGTAACTTTTCTTATTTTTCCCATTCCTTCTGTGTGATTTGAATCTTGCAGTTTTATTTTTTATATTTAAATTTTTGAACATTTCTCATGAATAATTTCCTTTTCCTGCTTGTTTACTGTCATTAAGTTTGTCACTGAGGATAGCAATATTATGTGATCGTTTCATAGTCAATCTGTTCCATAGGGAGTCTGTGCTCATCTGAAATAGGCTGCACTAAGAAATCAAGGAAATAGTGTTCAGCTTGTATGCTTTAAATATGCAGCTTGCCAAAAGATTTTTCTTTCAAGCATCCAAAGCTATTCTTTTCAAACATCACAGTTCAGATGAAATGTGCTTCATTTTTCATCTCATTTTGCTTTGATTAGCTCAGACCTCAATTTCAGTTGAGAACAAAAATAAATTCTGTAGCAGTTAGAATATCATGAAAAAAGTAGTAAATTTAATGATGTTATCAAAGTATGAATATAGTAAAGAACTATCATCTCATTATAGGAAGGCTCTGATACATTGCTATATTATTTATTCATTGTTCCTTGTGTTTAATGATGTGGTTGGTTATTTGTGAAAGGGACCATGTCTGTCTGTCCTTGGAGCTGTCATCATATTTTCAATGTCATAATATTGCTGTGAATAATTTTAAAAATTCTGCGATGTTTCTTAATACAAGAAACCTCTTGAATTTGTGTTTATTTAATTGGTGCCCATCTTAGTTTGCCTTAGGTGTTAGACAGTGGTCCAGATATCACATGCTATTAAAAAAAATATGATTAGTATGATGGAATAGGACTGCTAATTAAAATGCCAGATGAGAAACTGTGTAACAACTTCATATTTGTGAAGTAAGATTGTCACAGAGTCATTTAGGTTAGAAAAGACTTCCAAGATCATCAAGTCCAACTTTGACCAACGACCACCTTGGCAATTAGCTCAGAGCACTAAGTGCTGCAACAGTCTGTTCCAATGCTTGACAGCCCTTTCTATGACGAAAATCTTCACAATGTGCAACTTGAAATGCCACAGCACAGCTTGAGGCAATGTCCTCTTGTCCTCTTGCTAGTTGCCTGGAAGAAGAGGCCAAGTTCCACCTGGCTACAGCTTCCTTTCAGGTAGTTGTAGACAGCAATAAGGTCACCCCTGAGCCTCCTTTTCTTCAGGCGAAACAACTCCAGCTCACTCAGCCATTATGACAGCTATTTTATCTGGTCTTCATAGAATCCTAGAATAGCTTGGGTTGGAAGGGACCATAAAGTTGGTAGGGACACCTTCCACCAGATGAGGTTATTCAAAGACCCGTCCAACCATGCCTGCAACACTTACCAGGGTTGAGGTATCCACAGCTTCTTTGGGCAACCTGTTCAAGTGTCTCACCACCTTCAACAGTGAAGAATTTCTTCACAGTATCTAAACCTACTCTCAGTTTGAAGCCATTTCCCCTCATCATTGCATGCCCTTGTAAAAAGTCCCTTTTTCCAGCTCTCTTGTAGGCCACCTTCAGGTACTGGAAGGCTGCTGTAAGGTCACCCCAGAGCCCTCTCTTCTCCAAGCTGAACAACCCCTATTTCTGATCTTGTTTCTGTAGGAGAGGTGCTCCAGACCCCAGTTATCTTTCTGACTCTCCTCTGGATGCACTTCAACTGGTTGGTGTCCTTTCTGTGCTGGGGACCCCATATCTGGATGCAGTATTCCAGATGGGGTCTTATGAGGGCAGAGCTGAGAATGACCTCCCTCGACCTGCTTGCCATGTTGCTTTTGTTGCAGCCCAGGATACAATTGGTTTTCTGGGCTGCAAGTACACATTGCCAGGTCATCTTCTTGTCCACTAGCACCACCTCTAAATCCTTCTCCCCAGGACTGCTCTTAATCCATTCTCCTCCCAGCCTTTATTTGTACTTGGGATTGCCTCAACGCTTGGCCTTACTGAACTTCATGAGGTATGCATGGATCCCCTCTTGAGCCTGTCCTGTTCCCTCTGGATGGCATCCCTTCCTGCCAGTGTGTCAACAAACCACAGCTTGGTGTCACTGGTGAACTTGCTGAGGGTGCACTTGATCCTATTGTCCATGTTGCCAACATATCAAACGGTGCCAGTCCCAGTGCCAACCCCTGAGGAACTTCATTTATCACTGGTCTCCACTTAAATATTGAGCCATTGAACATAACTCCTGGAGTACAATGATCCAGCCAATTCATTATCCACTGAGTGGTCCATCCATCAAATCCATGTCTCTCCAGTTTAGGGCATGTGGGACACGGTCAAACACCTTGCACAAGCCCAGGTGGATGACATCAGTTGGTGTTTCCTCATCCACCACCACTGTAACTTCTTCATAGGTGGCCACTAGATTTGTCAGACATGATTTACCCTTAGCAAGGTCTTGTTCGCTGTTACCAATCACTTCCTTATTTTTCATATTCCCTAGTATAGTTTCCAGGAGAACCTGTTCCATGATCTTCCTGGGCACAGAAGTGAGACAGACTGGCCTGCAGTTCCCTGGGTCATTCTTTTTTCCCTTTCTAGAACTGGGAGTTATGTTTCCCCTTTTCCAGTCAGTGGGAATGTCACTGTACTGCCATGACTTCTCAAGTAAGATGGATAATGGCTGTATCTCATCAGGACTTGTGGAATTTCAGGTTCCTTATATGGTCTCAAACCTGATCTCCCTCTGTGGGTGGTTCTTCCTTCTAATTGTCTTTGCATTCTGTGACTTGGATAGTGTGGCTGGAGCACTTACCATTGAAGACTGAGGCAAAAAAGTCATCCTTTTCCATATATTAAAGAGATATTCTCTGGAGAGAATATCTTTCATGTTTACCAGTTATTCTGGTTGTTGCTTTTACTATTTAGGGACTGTTATTTTATTCATAGTGTTACGGCAAGTAAAAGAAATAAAGCATAAATGCAAGTGAAGTAACAAGTAGACCAGACCTGTCATTGGAGTTTTCTTCTCTTTTCTATTTTGTGATACAAGAAGGGCAAACAGGTAAACAACTTCAGAGAATTTTCTGTTTTTAAAGCCTCTTCCCTTTCCAAACCTATTTATTCTCCAAATGAAATAGTAATATGACACAGTTTTATAGCAGTGATAGCACTTCAGGGGTGATACACTATACGTACTTGTGTTGATATCCAGCTCTTTGATTAGATAATTTAACCATGTCATCCTGAGTGTTCTTGTTTGGCTGATCATCTACCAAAAACCTTAGTCGTTTCAAGTTGCTGCCTTGCTGGACAGAATGGCCCTTACTTCTGAGGGTGTGACTTCATTTCTGGCTATTTTAAAATGCATATTATGTTTTTGATCTCCGCTGAGCTGTTTATGTGGCTTTGTCAGTGACTTTTAGGTTTCATTGTTTCTACTCCCCCAGATTTTGTGCGGTCTGAAATATTTGAGTAATTACTTTATGCCTCTTATTTTATGTCAGATCATTAAGAAATGTTTTGAATAGCATAGGGCCAGGAGATGATCACTGAAAGTCACCTTGAAAAACAGACATTTGATGATTCACTGTGGGGAAATTACATTTTGAAACATATCAGTTAAATGTCTCTAACACTAATCTCATAGTGTTCTAGTTTCTTAATCAAAATGTCAGTGCTGTATCAAATGCCACACATAAATCTGGGTAAATTCCCACATCACTATTATGTTGTTTCACTAAGTTTGTAATCTCATAAAAATGTCAGATTAGTTTGATATAGTATAGTTACCGTAAAGACTTGTTGATTGATGTTAATTACACATCCTTTTTTAATAATCAAGCAGCATATTAGCTATTAATTGTATAGAGGGCTGGTGTCAGGTTTACATGTTGATAATTGCCTAGATTGCCTCGTATAAAGTGGCCCTAAAGGATGGCAAGCTGTGGTTTTGTTCCTGTAAAGCTCTGTATCTCTAAATCACATAGAATCACAGAATATGGTGAGTTGGAAGGGACCCACAAGAATCACTGAGTCCAGCCCTTATCCCTGCAAAGGAACGTCCCCCAGAGTCACACCATGTGCCTGAGAGTATCATCCAAGTGCTTCTGGAACTCTGGCAGGCTTGGTGCTGTGACCACTTCCCTGGGGATCCTGTTCCAGTGCCCAACCACCCTCTAGGGGAAGAACCTCTTTCTAATATCCAACCTAAACCTCCCCTGACACAACTTCAGGCCATTCCCTCAGGTTCTGTTACAGAGAAGAGATCAGTGCCTGCCCTTCCTCTTCCCCTCACGAGGAAGTTGTAACTGCAATGAGGTTTCTCCTCAGTCTCCTCTTCTCCAGGCTGAACAGACCAAGTGATCTCAGCCACTCCTCATTTGGTTTCCCCTCAAGGCCCTTTGCCGTCTTCATTGCCCTTCTTTGGAAACTCCCCAATAGCTTAATGTCTTTCCTATATTGCAGTGCCCAAAACTGCACAGAATATTCCAGGTGAGGCTGCCCCATTGCAGAGCAGAGCGGGACAATCCCCTCCCTTGACCAGCTGGCGATGCTTTGCCTGATGCCCCCCAGGACACGGTTGGCCCTCCTGGCTGTCGGGGCACTGGTGCCTCATGTTCAACTTGCCATTGACCAAGACCCCCAGGTCCCTTTCTGTGGCGCTGTTTTCCGGTAACTTGTTCTCCAGTCTGTAGGAGCATCCAGGGTTGCCCTGTCACAGGAACAGAATCTGGCACTCCCTGCTGTTGAACTTCCTCTGGTTGGTGATTGCCCAGTCCTCTGATTTTGTTGAGGTCTGTCTGCAGGATCTCTCTGCCTTCTAGGGAGTCAACAGCTTCTTCAAATTTTGTGTCATCTGCAAACTTGCTCAGTATCCCTTCCAGTGCTGAGTCCAAGTCATTTATGAAGATGTTGAAGAGCACAGGGCCCAAGATGGAGACCTGTGGAACCCCACTAGTGACAGGTCACCCCATTCACTGTTCCCCTCTGTGCCCGACCTGTGAGCCAATTGCTCACCCACCACACGATGTGTTTATCCAGCTGTGGTGGACATTTTGTCCAGAAGGATCCTGTGAGAAACAGTATTGTAAGCTGTACTGGAATCCAAAAAGGTGACATCAACTGGCTTCCCTTGATCAGCTGGGTGGGTTACCTTGTCATAGAAAGAAATCAGGTTTGATAAACAGGACTTTCCTCTCAAGAAGCCGTGCTGGCTGTGACCCATGACTGCATTGTCTTTCAGGTGTTTTTCAATACTTCCCAGAACTCCACAACTTTACCAGGCACTGAAGTGAAACCAACAGGCCTGTACTTTTTGGGTCCTCCTGCTTGCCCTTTCTTGAAAATTGGGGCAACATCCATCAGCTTCCAGTCAGCTGGGACCTCTCTGGTTTCTCAAGACCGCTCAAAAATCATCAAGAGAGGTTTTGATCAGCTAGCATTTTGAGGATTTTGGGATCAATCCCATCAGGCTGCATAGACTTGCAGGGACCCAGCTGGAGTAGCAGGTTCCAGGGAGTTTCAGGGTCAACAGGGAGTTGATCATTCTCACAGTCATAGTCCTCCAGCTCACGGCACTGAGACCCCCTTGGTCCATCATCCATGTTGAGGACAGAGGCAAAGAAAGTGTTAAACACCTCTGCCTTGTCTCAGTCCCTGTTTGTGAGATGACCATCTTCATCCTGTAATGGGCCAATTATATTTCTATGCTGCCTATTGCCATTAATGTATTTGTAAAAGCTATTTTTATTGTCCCCCACATTTCTGTCCAGCTTCAACTCCAGCTGAGCTTTGGTCGCATGAATTTTCTCCCTACAGTGGCAAGCAGCATCTCTGAATTCTTCCCACGTCACTTGATCTTGTTTCCACGGGGCACACACCTTCCTTTTTTGCCTCACTTCCAAGAGCAGATGCCTGCTCAGCCAAGCCAGGCTCCTATCTCTCCTGTTTGACTTCTGACATTTGGGAATTGCCTGTTCCTGTACCCCAGGGAGGTGATGTTTGAAAAGTCACCGGCACTGATCGACCCCATCACTTGCAAAAACATTTTCCCAGGGGACCTTACTTGCTAATTCCTTGAGCATGTTCAGAGCTGAGGTTTTGCTGGCACTTTTCCTTCTGTCAACAGAGAATTTAAAAATCACTTTGAGTCACTGTGGCGAAGATGGCCACCATTCTCCGCTTGGCTCACAAAATCCACTTTGCTGACAAGCAGCAGATCAAGGAGGGCATCTTTCTGAGTCTGCTTCCTTAGGACCTGTTCTGTAAAGTTATCATCCGGGTTTTTCAGGAATCTTCTGGCCTGGGTTGTGTTCCCTGTTAATTTCCCTAGCTGTGTAGTGTTCCCTGTTAATTTCTGTTGAACTCCCTCATGAGGACAAGGCCAGTTGATTTAGAAGTGTCCCTTAGTTCCTCAAAGAAAAAATAATTTATCAGCACCATCATCCTGGCTGAGAGGTCCATAGCAGACTCCCACGATGACATCAACATTATTTGTTCCCTCTGCTGATTCTTCCCCAGAGGGTCTCAGCTGTGCCATTGCCAGCTGTGAGCTCCATACATTCTAACCCTTCTATTACATACAGTGCCACCCCGCCACCTNCACTTTTCCTTCTGTCAACAGAGAATTTAAAAATCACTTTGAGTCACTGTGGCGAAGATGGCCACCATTCTCCGCTTGGCTCACAAAATCCACTTNCTTCCCCAGAGGGTCTCAGCTGTGCCATTGCCAGCTGTGAGCTCCATACATTCTAACCCTTCTATTACATACAGTGCCACCCCGCCACCTCTTCTGCCCTGCCTGTCCCTCCTGATGAGCCTGGAACAATCCAGCAGGGCACTGCAGTCATAGCTCTCGTCCCACCAGGTTTCATTTATGTCAATTATGTCAGATCTCTGGGACTGGGCCAAAGTGAGGGTGGTTTTGTCGAGACACCAGTGCATTTTCTGAGGTGGAGAGAAGAGGGGAACAGGACTCAGAACAGCACCTTGGTACTTTGGAGTAATCTGAAAAGGTACTGTGATTGTATCATGCTAATTTTGGGTAGGCCTTTGAATTGATATACTTAATAGCAATTAGAGATTAAAAACATTTACCTCAAATGCTTGTTTGTGAAGAAAATCACAAGGCAGTTGACTTTTCTTAGTATTTAAAGATCTTATGTCAATGCTCTATTTCTTCTCAGATTCTTCTTCAGGAAACCATATTTTTTTAAATTTTTTTTAACAGTCATTGTCAAAGTAACCTCATTCTGGAGTAGTTCAATTTTTCTTTTATAAAGAAATTCTGTTATTTCATTTCTCAGTTCAGAAAAATCAAAGATAGGTGAAAAACTGAATTATAAAACAGAATTAACACTGTATAGGGACAAAAAGTTAAATTATTTATGTTGTAAATAGAAGTTATAGCTTATAAAATGAAGATCTATTCTCCTTTTTTTAAAAAAAAAAAAGAAAGTGTGTCCTTTTTCTTTCCTTGACAGTGTAAACACAGGATTTCCCCCATATATATTGGATGTTTTTTATGGGCTAAAGGCAGTGTCTGCATCAAAACCTATGACTAACAAACAGAACAAGTATTACTTAGATCAATTGACTATATATTAATTTTCTTTTGGCTGATTTTTTTGAAGTGGCCTTTCTTTAGCTAATTTTTTTTGGCACCATAAAAGTCCTAAAACTGAGATTAAGGCTGGTCTTTGGAACTGTTTGTCAGTTTTTTCATCTCACTGAAAATTAAGAATTGCTAATAGTTTTTCTGAGCTGGAATTTTCTTACATGTTCTGGCACACCTTAAGGAACTCAGTAACTTTTGCTCTGTGCTGAATGGCCTCAGGAAGTTTAGCTTGTCTTGCTTGTACTGACAATACCATTCTCATTTGCATGTGTGGAAATGTCTCAATTTTGTAAAATATCAAACCAAAAATGCTGAAGATTATAATGCTTTTTTTTTCAGACAAATCCTCTGCTCTTTGGATGTTGTTCTGTAGTTGTTAACACTGTCACATAAAGAAAAGAAAAAAAACCTGCACCGCTTTTGTTGCTCATTATCTTTTTGTATCTGTGGTTCAGTTCCAGAAAACCTCATCTTGAAAACCTGAGCATTAAGCATGCTTGCAGAGAATTTTTTTCAATGTTTTATTCTGTCTTATGTGAGCAATTTGTGTGATTGTGCTTAGCTGCTTGGTTTTCATTGCCCTTCAAATCTGTCTTTTAAAAATAAGCAGTTGTTTTGAACAGAACTTCACATTTTCTTCAATGATAGAGTTCTTGAAATATTCTTCAGATAGTGTAGATGATTCATCATTGATGAGAGGCAGTTTCAAATGATCTGACAATTTGTCCTGTAGTAGGAATCAGTGAGAGCTTGGAAAAGACAGATACTGTACATTAACAAGTCAACAGCTTTTCTTGATTTTTTTTTTCCATTCCTCTGGATTCACTGAAAAAGCAGTTAACATTTTATAAATGATCATTTTTATATCCTCCTTGAGACTGTCAGTGTCAAGAGTCTGATGTTAGAGAAGGTGAGCAGAGCACATCTTGTGTTCATCTGACCAAATCCTAGATCATTCACGGATCTTGTAAGAATTCCACCAACTGTGCTGAAAGGTAGTTTGGTATTTGCAAACCAAAACTGAATGTAAATGCCCCTTTAATATTTTCAAGATATTATATTTCTAGAAACGTCTGAAAAACATGCTGATGATGCACTGCAGCAAGGAACTTTTCCTGTATCCATGCTGTGTTTGCTGTCATAAAGACTTAACCTTGTAAGATTATAAAATCCTATTTCAGCCTGATGCAATGTTCCTTTCCAGTTATTGTGATGTTGAAAACAACCACAGGGAGATTCCTCTTTGCACGGTTCATAATTAAACTGCAGAACTCTTCTCCATGATATATGGTGTAAGTTACAATGTGTTCAAAGACTGACAAACTAATGAGAGAAAAATCCATTGAGAACTATTACATGTGAAGAGATTCCTTCTGGTTTACAAAGTCTCAGAGCAACAAATTGCTGGAGATTAGGAACATAATCTCAGCAAAAACTATTTTATTGCAGTGGGGTTTTTACTGTTTTTAGCAGACATTCTAGGCATCTCCTGTTAACTTCCTACTAGAGATAAGATATTGGGTTGGATGGACAGTTCTGTGATATAATGTGGTGAAATAACCAGATGTTACCAGAACAATTTTCTTAGAGAAGCCAGGTATTATCAGACTGAGATATAAAGGATAAATATGACCAATATATTTCTCACAAGTAATTTTTTTCAATTTATGTATATTTGTATTTATTGAGTCTTAGTTACACTTAGTATGAACACAAAAGGAAAGGGGAATCCAAATTCAGTGTGTTGTATTCTTGTGCAATGGGAAGAAGTGTAGAAAGGAGGTGTGAGACTCCCACATGGCATGTGTTCTTGCCATTATATAGTCTTTTGCCTATAGTGAGAGCAGTATTATAGTTAGTCTATTTAAGTTGTGTGTTACCCAACAAGTCATTTCCACGTATTATTTAAGAGCATTATGCCATTCATGTGTTTGTTCTATTCAAGTTTTAGGAAACATGCAGGCATTCCTGAACCAGTTGGGAAGCAATAATTGAAACCTATGAATAAAGTGTGATTATACTGAAATCAGACAAACAAACTCAAAAAGATACCATAGAGTCAGTTCCAAACCCTAACGTTATACTTACACTGTCGTTTGTTTGACAAATCAGGCCTGCATTTTCTTTCAAATGCAGCTCATTTGATACATATTTCTGCATGTACTGTGGCAATGTGTCTAATGTGTTCAGGGATAGCTTTTTGTAATTCAATGAATTTCATAACACTTTCACTGAATCTTTTGTTGTTCACTGCACATGACATATAAACAGTATGCTGCTGTCTGCAGCTGTTGCAAATTCATTACTGATGATTGAAACCTTGGATTTCCACTCAAGCATGCAACATGTTCCTGCAATCATCTGTCAGCAATCCAATCAGATGAAGGTGATTTTGCTAGGTTACAGTGTGGTTATAGAGGAGTCTCTTCTCAAATGTCAGTCAGTGTTTATATGCAAGAGCACAATTTCTTCATTCACATGTGGCAAGTACTGTTATTGAGTGTTTAATAACTGTGTCAATTTGTAGGCTGACACGCTATGTGAGATATTCTATTAGGTCTAAAAGCCGCCATAAAATTTACCTTGGCGTAAAATCTGTTTCTCACCTATAGTTTCCATGCTCAGTGTTCTGGTCTGAGATTCTAAAATGTGAAGGTATTAGGTTTTGTTTAATAATTGCTGCACTATTTTTGGTCTGTTGCCAAGGAATTGTGCCTGGAACTGATTTAGGACCAGTTTTTGTAAACTCTTGAATGTGCGTCATCTGCTTCCGTGCATGTACTTTATGAAATCAGGTAATTTTTACAAATCAGAACTAAATTCAAAATAAGCATGTACTGTTTATAGGATGTGGTGATGTGAGATAACATAGTCAATGGCATCACCTGTGAGCTTCTCTCGCCAGGGTCTACAAGGTAATCCATACTGGAAATGCTGCCACATATTCTGGGCGCTCTCTCTCTCATAGTTTGTGCTAACGGGATGGGTAATTCTCTAATAAGTGCCATTAGAATGGCAAATCAGGAGGGGTTGTATTCATATACAGTATGTATTTCTACCTCACAGAAGTCAGCTATAAGCAAAACTTCTGTTGTTTTGAGTCTGGAACATTTAAATTGTAATAACAAATGTCTTTGGTATTCTATTTTCCACCTTAATGGCCCAATTCAGGAAGATACTTAAAGTATATACCCAGCATTAAATGTACAAATAGTCTGCTGAGGTTAACAGTGCTCTATGCTTTAAGCACCTACCCCATTTGGGACATCAATTTGAATTCATAATAATTGTATAAATACACAAAAATGCTTTAGTGAAGCTTTTACAGTATCATTAGAAATATTCAACATTTTGGCCTGTTTGCTGGGAGGATGCCCAGCAGTGAAATATTTCCCTTGCTTGAGCACAGCAGATGCTTAGAAACATACAGTTAAAAAACCCCAAGAACTTTTCAAGAGTGTATTCTCCACAGTTTTTGACAGTAAGGATTGCAACAGTTGTTTTTCAAATATTTGTGAAATACCATGTTTCAGAGTAATTGTATCTGCTGATCAGTTGTACTGTACATCATGCCAGCTCTTTGTGACTTCAGTAAATGTTTGGGGCATTCTAAAAGCAAATGTTTGAGTTTTGTCAGTGTGGTACTTCAGTGTATATGGGCAAAGTAACTGTGGTTATGAATTGTTATTAAAAGCTATAGATGTTTGACCTGCTGCCAGAAGATGAGGAAAAATGTTCTAGTGAAGTGTGTTTCTACCATTTGATGCATAAAGCTATTTCACTTTCTTGCTTCCCCACCACTGCAACATCAGAACTGGCACAGAATTCTTAAAGTTGCATGAGTGTGTTTTATTGTCTTCTGCTTTAAAGAAAAGCCAGGTACTTCTAGTGTTTGTGTGGTAACTACTCAAAAGTAACTTTTCACTGAACACTGCTGTTACTGTACCATTAGGAGGAGCTGTAATTGTGCATGTGTCATTCTTTACAAACAGAAATATTGGCCCCACATGAATTTGAGGTTGTAAGGGAGAAAAATAATAACATTCATTGTGGAGGTATCTGTTAAAGGTGCTGTGACTTTTAAGTGTGTTAGAGGTGGCACCCATGAACAGATTGATTTCTGGAAGCTTATTCTTAAGCACTGGTAACTAATAGTGCATTGCTTGCAGGATCACTAACCTGTCAATAAGGATTTGTTGTGATAACTTAATTCTTGTAATTTACAGTTTTTGTTGGAGCATTTGTATAGCTTGAATTCTGTGAGAATCTCTTTTAACTGATTTTTTTAGCCCAGAGAAACTTGACCTAGTAAATTTGTAGATTTATTTGAACTTTGTTTTAAAATATTCAGTTTTCTAAGTAACTGTAAAAGTCATAAGTAATCAGTTTCTAGTATTCCTTGAAAATATATAGAAATAAATATGAAAAGTATATGAACAAGAGAATAACCATGCTGGAAAATATTTGGTCTATATTATCCTTTTCCTTGCAAAAAAAACCTTCAAACCAACCACTCCAAAAGAGCACAAAAGAAGGGGGTAAAAATTAGAAGGCTAGAAGCTCTTAAAAACAAATAACCCACATGTATTAGCTAATACTTGCCACTACATTTAAAGTAACACTTTTTCCTCTCTTATCATATACATTGGGTTTTTTTATTTTTTTAAAGATTGTGTCAGACACCAAGTGAATTTTGAGTATTTTGAACTATTATCTTGGAACATGTTTAGAATGAATCATGAGATGGTTTGGAAGGGACCTTAAGGATCCTCTGGTTTCAACCCCCCCTGCCATGGGAAGGGGCACCTTGAGGGCCTGTTTCTCATTTTGGTTTTGAGAAAACTCTTGTGGTTGGGAGAGGCTCAGAATAAACAGTGTGGGTTATCTAGAAGATGGCCTACTGTAGCAAAAAGATTTATTGTTCTGTAGTGGTGTTTGGTTTTTTTTTACCTATTTTTCATGCATGTAGAAAAGGTCAGATTGTTTTTTTTGTAGCACTAGGATGGACTTGCTGCCTTGGCTTGGACCATGATGTTTTAGGGTGCCTGTCAGGACTCTGAGTTACAGCCCAGTTCAGGTCCATAGATGTACAAGAATTATGCAGTTGGAACTATCTTTCAATCTCATGAAAACATCAGTGTGATATCTGTGACATCTTACTATCCATGAATTATTGTTCTCCCTCCTTATCTTCCTCAAGAGCAAGCGAAGTGCACTCTAGAAAAATTTCATTTGACACTGGCAGTGTTACTGGTCTCCCAGCTTTCAACAAGGTAAAGGCACAAGCACGCTTCTTGTTCTGGATAACAGTCAGCGTAGGGATCTAAACCAATGTACTTCAGAGGGAGTGTTTCCCTGGAATTAGTTCCTGTTGAGGATGGTCTTTTGGTATAAGTGAAACACTTGCTGCGTGTTTCATACAGTCCATGAAGAAAAAGATTACCTGTTGGTTACTGCAAAAAGGCACCACCATCCTACTCGGTTTGCAGCTAAGAGTAGTTGTGGCTTCTGTACTTTGTGTCTTGAGTATACCAGAGTGACCAATGGGAGCGGAGCAGCACAAAGGGGATCTTCTTAGTTTATTTTGCAGATGGTACTCTGGAGTGGAGCGAGTATTGTCCCTGGGCTGTACCACTCGCATTCCAGTCTCTTCACTAATTAAGCATTTCACATGTCAGGCTGGATAAAATAATGAGCACATGAGCTAGGTATTTGTGTCTGTAGGAATGCAGTTGCATACCCACTCTCCTAGGAGCTGAGCTGGGAGCTCTGTGTGCTCAGCAAAGAGCTGAATACAGGTATTCCACTTCCTTTATAAATGTGTTTTCCAAGGTGCTGCTGGGGCACATGCTATTAGGGATCTGAGAAAAGTGACTGGACAGGCTACTTGTATTAAGGATTGGACCATCTTTTTTATGGTAGGCACTGTTAGAGAAGTGATGAGGGTTTTTTTCCTCGAGGCTGGGTCATAGTGTGATAGTGGTTTAATGAGAAGTTAAAACTTGTGAAGCAGGCAAAGCAAAACCACATTTATTATCCAGCTGTAACTTCTCTCTAAAATGGAAAGGACACATTTTTTGTAATTTACAGGCCTGAACATTTGAATGAAGTGTGTGTTTTACGAACAGTTGTAATTCCCACTTTTACTACGATTTACCCCCAAGGGATCATTTGATACAATATACTTATCCAAGGCCTTCGTACATATCTACTACGTATTCCCGAATATATAGGCTGTGTGATGGAAAGTTTGTTTTGAAGTTGTGAGCTTAGTGAACATTGCTGCTATTAAAGAGATAACGTCTGTGCAGAAAGAATAGCAGTCAGGAAACTGTGAAGGCAGTGGTAAGCACATGGCACTGTTTGGTGAGCACTAGGTGATTGATTGCTTGTGCCATCAATGGGAGAGTTTTTGAATCTGAAAAAAGATTTGTCATAACAAATGTTATAATATACTTGTTATGTTTGCTTGAACACGACATTCGTGAGGCTGAATTAATCTTGTTGGCTCAGTTACCTCTGCAAGCTGTACATCCTAGCCAGGAAGTGAAGCAAAGCAGATCAGTATTTCTGTGTCAGGCTGTGCCACAACGTACCTGTAAGTCAGGATCAGCTTTAATTGTCACCAGATCTTTTATCAGAGTGTTGCTCGTGCTGGTGCTCTGAACATTGTGAGTTCATGATGGTTTGTGTGAACACTGTCCCATCACTGTAGTGCACTCAGTAGCCACCAGGATTCAGGTATTCACAGTGCTGGGACACAGCATGGTGTGTTGGAAATTCTATGAATAAGACAACACATCTAGACAATTGTTTTTGTTTGATGACCATGGTAATGTGTATGATTTTATATTTTTCTGGTAGACCATTACAAGGCAATGATTTTGGTCATGCATGTGTATCTTTCAAATTATCCCTTTTCTTTATATGAAATTGAAGTAAAATAGTTTAATAATGGATATAGCTAAAAGTTGTGGGTAGTTTTTTGGGATTTTTTCTTTCAAAAATACATCTTTGAGGTAATTTTCAAGTTTAAATTTGGACAGCTTTAGTTCCTAAGACAGATCTTATAATAAAAATGGTTTCTGAAATGTCAAATGCAGAACTTCCTGTGTGGTGTTTGTGGGAAAATTTTATACCACCCATGCACTGTTCATGCTCTCTTTCAAAGATACTGCTGTTGTGTAAACCCATTTTAGTCAAATTTTCAAACTAAATTGCTTTTTTATCATAGAGAGGGCATGATTTTTTATTTACATAAAATCTTTCCACTAATTATGAATTTACAGCTATTTCTATAGGTAGAAACCTACTTAGAAAAAAACAGGGAGCACAAAGTGTTTTGCAGTGGAGAAGGGTAGAAGAGTCCTGCTGTCAGTTGCCTGGCTGGTCAGAAGACTAGAGGAAATTGGAGTGGGAATTAACAGCAGTTAGAAGATAATTGTGTTTCCAGAAGTAGAGAGAGATGCAAACCATGCCCCATTTACTGTTCCTAGGAGGACAAGAAGGTCAATTGTTGCTGGCAAAGTTCCTCATGCCTGAAGGCCAAATGGCACAGCATAGCTTATCTACAGCTAGTAAATGTTCTCAGTCCCCAAAACAGGGATGCAAGCCATGGACCGTGTCTGGATGTGCCAGTCCCTTGCTGTTGCGAGATACTAGTTGGCATCATCTAAAACATGTAAGGGACCTTGCTAACCCTGCAACTGTATGGATGACTGTGTTCAATCACCCAGAAATGCTTTTGGATATTCTTTAACAATAAACTGTTTGCCAGTGTAGATGTAGCCTTTTTCTCTTCTGGATTTTTTATTTTTGGAAAAACTAAGGGGCTTTTTTTCTGCTTGTTTTTACAGTGAAGATGATGTAAATAGAAAATGGTTTGTTGGAACAAAACCCAAATTAAGTCACATTGGTGAAAACAGTTTATTGAGATGTCAGCATTATATTAAAGCTATGGAAATAGCCTTCTACACTAGATAGTATATCTGTGTATTAAATTGTCTTGAAGGGAAAATATTTGCATCTTTTTGGTCTTAATGATAGAAAATACCCTTTCAAATCTGACACTGTGCTGTCATCTACTGAGATGTGTTTTCTTCTCTACTGGTATGTACATGAAATAAGTTTGTTCTGTTAAATGCTTGTTTAACTTATTTACTGCATTTTTCAGATTTCTTATGCTGTAAACTGTAGGTCAGAGTATGCAAACATAGATTTATTTTTTTCCTTACAAGGTTACACGGGAGCTAATGAATTTCCTACTGCGACTTATGTTTTCTAGCTTATCTTGCATGTATATTGCATCTAGCTCATCCATATATATTTTATAGAGAAAATGTATTTGAAAAAAGGACAACAGACAGCATAAAACTAAATGCCAGAGAACAAAGTCAGTTTGATGCAGAGATTTTAGTGATTGTGTGGTACAAGGTTAGACAAAGAGAAGAGCTGTTTTGATGGGGGGGTTGTGTTTTCTTTCTTTTTTTGTTTGTTTGTCCCTTCTACCCATTAATTTCCTGTAGCCCTCTGTAACTTTCAAGAGTATTTAGTAACTTGCGAGAACCTCCAGGGAAAGCTTTTTCAAGAGTTTAGCCTATTTTATTAGGTAGTGGTGTATTCAATTCCATAGCAGCGCTGTGTACTTTTGGGGTTTTTTAAATACATGAATCATGTAAAACTCTGGACATGTATTTTATTTCGTAAGTTTGAAGTAACAAATCATGCATTTATATGCTGAACATTTTAATAGGTTTGTGAGGTGTTTCTGCTAGATATTGTAGTTCAAATTTTGCTCTCTAAACACTAAAATGCTTACCTCACTTTATCTCATTGCGCAGAAGTGGAAGAAATAGTTGTAATGATCATTCTGTAAGGAGTTAGGTACAGATTTTACTTCATTGAAAAGAATAAAATTAACTATGCATAGTCCTCTCCCCTTCTTGGATGATGGTAATATGAATCAGCTATTCACATCTGTCTATTCTTGTGACTATATTTATCATTCCTCTTTTTCTGTATATCATATGTTTTGGGCATCGTACAGGGTATTTTAGTTGCTTTTTGTTTTAAGAAAGCCTCAGTTTGTGTGATGCAGCACAAATATTCCATCTGGCTGCTCAGTCCATGTAGAAGTAAGAGATTAAGCCAGGGATTCAGAGAAAAGGAAAAAAAACCCAAACGAAGACATCTAAATTTACATCCAACCCCATCAACTCTGATGGACAAACCTGAAAAAATAATTACTATAAAACCTTTGAAGAATTTCATCAAACCTTAGGGTTTAATATGTCTCAGTCTATATATGGGCTGGACATTACCTCTTTGTGTGTTCCACCAACACAAGACCTGCTCTTTAGCGCTTTTGTAGAAAGAAGAACATTAGTAGCATAAGCCCCAGTAATTCAGTAGAACTCTATTAAGACTTAAGGACAGCATAGCTGTAGTATGCTAACAGAATGCATTGTCATGATGAAGAACATACTTCAAAAGAAAAGCAACAAACTGCTGAGTGGCAAATAGAATTAAAAAAATCCCGTTTCTTATTCAAAGAACATTCAGGAGGTGCCAAACATTCACCAGTACATTTTTGAGTCTTCACAGAAGGGAAGAACACCTTTTACAGAGGGAGAGAATAACATTCCTACCATTTCTTCCCTTTCTTCCTCTCACTGTTTGCAGTGTAACTGGGCAGTGTCTCAGCTGGTTTGTTCATATCCTGATCTATGGCAGGCATTGGAAAGATGACAGAACAAACCATCCAATTTTTCAAAGCTGAGACACAGACACGAAGCAAAGAGCCACTCCTGTAGTATTACAGCCTAATTCTGTCTGCCCACTGTCATCACATAAATACTGATGCTCCCCCTGAGGCAGCCATAGTGCTAAATGAAAGGTGCCTTAGTACTGTCTTTCAGCTATGATACAGACTTGTAGATCATCTCTATGGTTAATGGATGGATGTGAGGCTCTAGGACATAGTTGATACTAGCTAAAGGCTGAAAACCTAAAACAACAGTTGTCTTTAAAATGGATGTTGCCTTAAAAATACCATTTTTCTAAACTTTGAACCTGCCCATTTCCTTCAATATCAAGGAATGGACAAAAATTTTTTCAGTTGTAATAAGATCAGATGGATGGGAATATACTGCATATATTGCAGAAACACATCGATATTTGCAGACTGGACCATGGAATTGGTCTTGTATAGAATACTCTAGAAAAAGTCACAGTCAGTTAAAGAAATTAATGTAGTTTATTTAGATATTGTGATTTGTTAATGCTGTGGGCTTTTCTCTGAAGCTCGAGATAAGATTCTTTGGGAGACCTTACAGCCTAATATCAACTGTGCAATATTTACAGCTCAAGTATGAGAGTGCTGTTTCTTGTGCATTTTAGATTTATTCTGTAGTCATTTTGAATTCTCAATCACCGTGTTTACCCCAAGTGCTTGCTAACATGGTTGGAAAATAAACAAATCACTCAAACCTGTAATTGGAAGCAACTTTTTGTGCCGTAAGAAGCGTAGCCTGAGGATCTCTTATCATGTAGTATTCTAGTTTCTTCCCTCCTTGAGCCCTTTTTTGTGGCTTTTGCTCACATAAAAATTCAAATCTGATTGCCAGAGGAAATTAAGCTCAAAGTAAAGGGTTTGTTCTCTCCAGGAAACACTTGATAACAAATTTAGACAGTTGGATTCTACTTTAAAAGAGACTTATGGGAAAGTTTAAGTCTACAAATCAGCACTAATGTTCAGGATATGATGATTATAATATATTGTAAGTAGCTGCTCTGAAACTGAGACTTCTGTGGTTCAAGTAATTCAAAGGAACTTTTCCAAAATAATCTTTTTCACACATGCTGGTGAACAAATTCAACAGAACTATTTGGGTTGGGCTCTGGAGATTGGGCTAGGTAATTTAATCTTCATGACAACTGCAGTCTTGGTTCAGCCCAAAGTTTTATGTTGATCACAGATTGTGTTGGACAGATGTATGGATGAAAAAAGTTAGGAGGAGAGAAGGGAAGGAGAGAGTTTGCATTCTTTCAGAGACAGAAATGTATAAAGCTTTCATGTTATTTTTTACGAAAGCATAACCATCCTCATTGAAAAGTTATTTACTTAGAGCTGTTTTACTGTATTTTTACATGCCACAGACATTGCAGTACGTGTGAGCTGTCAGTTATGCGTTTCTGGTGATTCGCTAAATGTCTATACAGCCTTCATTCCCCTACAAGGTAATGTTCCAGACAAAGATCCATTTTATAAGGACACACAATGCACTACAGCCTTCATTTTTTTCTCTATACTTTGAGAAAATGGGTTATAGAAGAGCTGGATCCCGATGATTGTTCTTTGTGTCATGGAAATATTGCTACTTGAAGGAATGACAGCAGAATTAGTGACAGGATTGTTTGAGCTCGAGCCACCACTTGCAGAGAAATTAAGTAAGTGTGGTGTGTGGTTGCCTTTAGACAAGGAAAGCCAATGAAAAATGTTGCTGTTAAAAAATGGGAAAGGTCACTGTCACACGCACAACTTTCTTGGGTGGTTGAAGTAGTATTGTGTGGGTGGCAGCAGCAGCTGAGGGATTCCAAAGGCACTTGTGCTCTGTGTTTCCACTGTGTCTTTTCTAATAGACAGGGGAAGAATAATGCATGATAGGTACTGCGTTTCTGGTTGCTTTCCTTACACACAGAAGTCCTACAAAACTATAGTTGCATGTTACCTTCAGAGGCCAGATGTCATCATGCCAGTTATTTGTATCTTAAATATGTCTGTCTTCTCTGTTTAGATTTTAATACAGATCCATAACTGAAAAGTAATAGCTGGTTTGGAGGGTTTTTTTAGGGCAGACAATAGATATGCAAGCTGTATGCACCATTCTGTGAAAACAACTTTGTTGGTATAAATCACTGAAAATAACATATAACAAGTGAGGGTTCCCTCAGAAATGGATAAGATCTTTTCAATCATCAATAATCTTGCTTATATTACGTTGGATGGCTGAATAAAACTGAATGGTGCTATAGCTGGCGTGTTATGAATTTTTGAACTAGCTCTGTTCTTGCAGTGAATTCAGGAAAATTAAAGATAAAACATTGCCCCTTGGCAAGGGGAATAGATACATAAACAAAATTTTGTTTGCTTGTTTTTTGTTTGTGGAGTTTTTTTAAGAATGTGGAGAAAAGTGGGATCTGGGTATGCTGACAATGGAGGCTGATACTATTTGTTTATCACTTGCAAATGTCTCATAAAACTAATTTATGAGGAGATTTTAAATACACTTCTATATGCTTAAAACTTGGCTGTAGGTGACTTGGTCCGGACTAAAACACTAGGTCTTGTAAAGCATGTGATAACTTACATTTCCTGTCTGATAATCTTTCTACACTCAGAATACTTTCCATATCAAAGGCTCTCTGTTCAAATAATTGATATACAACAAATTGTTCTTGATATTCCCAGCTGAATAAAAGATATGGTGAATATGTTTGATTCTGAGAGAAAGAAATGGAACTGCATATTCTTAATGTTTTTCTTGTGTAAACTTAATTAAAGTCAACCAAGACTATAAAGAGGTATTGTACTTCTTTCAGTGAAATATGTGGGGTTTAGTCACTTGGCCACACACAGATTGCAAGTATTATTTTTGAAAATGAAATAAAAGAAAATTTGGGGAAAATGCAGAAGGGTAGTATTTCTGTCCCTGACTGGTGCTTGTCTCAAAAAGGTAGTAGTAATGTTTGAAGTTAACTCCCTTTTCCCCCATCCTTCACACAGGTCAAAGACCACACATACTCAGAGAGCCTCAGTGAAGAGTTGGCAAAAGATACTCATCCTAAAGAGCTTTTATTATGAATAGCATATCTTCATAGCCAGAGACATTTTGAGAAGTGCAAGGGGGTTTGGTCAGAAAGCAAAGAGAGAGATGCTCGTATTTCTTCTGCATTTTTATGCTGCTTTTGTCTCTTGCCAAATTAAACAAATATATGCTACTTACAGACATTGAAATTTAATATATCAGCACTTTATTGTCTTTCTTCACATCAGAAGATGTTTCAACTTATCTTTGAGGTCAACTTAGTTATTAGCAGTATATTAACAAGATTTATTATATTACATTTGGTCTTCCCTGGAATATCGGTTTTTCTCCTTGCATCCCATAAAGGCAATTCTTTCAAAGTTTACACTTTTGACAGCATCCACAAACTGCCATTCTCCTGCATGTTCTGCAGCAGGGATTCCATGGATTTGAAAATGGAAAGGCTGTAGAAATATGCATAGTCTGCTGTTATTGGTGACATGCCTTTCTTTTCATTCTTGCTGTTTTTTCTGAATCCTTTCTGAATACGTAGGTCTGAGATCAGATGTTGAGTTTTTCAAAGGATCTTTACTTTCAAAGAAGAAAAATTATTTTAAGAATTTTTTCTTATGGCAAAGAAATGTCTGAGTGTAGCAATTATGCTTTTTAAAGATTTGTATTAGTATCAGTATGTGACTGATTAAAGTGATTAACATATTTAATATTTGCATTGCAGTATTTCTAAAATAAAGACCTTCAAATTTACTGTCACTGAATAACCTTGCATATCGTTCTGCTTAATCTCTAAAGAGAATTAGGAATGAGTCACCTGCATCATTGTACTTTTTGTGGTGATTAATTTGTTTCTTTAACGTTGAAACAGTACTTAAGGACCTACATGGTGCACCTTAAATGCTGATCTAATATTATGTACAAATCCTTTCCCTCAAAATGAGTTAACAGTTTGTTTGTTCCTAACCACTGAGGCAGCCCATGAGAGCTGTATTTACCCATCGTTTGCCTAGGAGGTGAACTAGTGAGCTGTGCCCAAGGGGCAGTTGCATTTTTCAGTTTTTGGGGAAGCTAGCTGCCCTTTGGAAGTGTTTATGTCATTGATATCATGATCAAACATCAAGTTTAAGAATCACAGGAAATCCACAGAGAAGAGGTTTGATTTTGATTGGAATCTCAAGTAGGAGAAAAATATTCTTGAATGGAGAGCATCTTAAAAGAAAGTAGTGCTGACAACAGGAGCAGAGCCTGAGGTTCACTTCTCAGCTCCAAGTATGGCAGTAACAGCCCCAGATGAACTCCAGACATAAAGGAGACAGAAGAATTTGCTTGTCTTTAATACAACTACCTATATGAGTGCTTTTGTTTTATTTATGTAGGGTTTTTTTTAATTGTAAACACAATTCTATTGCAAAAATTTGAATGTGGTTATTAATTTTCTTCCGTTGACCCTAACAGCTGTTTAGGTCTCAGAGTGTTTGCTTTGTAAAACCAAACCATGCAGAGTAGCATTTACAAGCAAATGGTGCTAGGTGATGCTCACCATGCTCAGTACCTGCTTGGAGGTTCTTGGTAGTGTCTGGGGAGGTGCCCGGGGGAACTGCCACTATTTTAAGCAGGATGTCTCCCAGTAGTCAGAGCTAGTCAAAGTTGGATCACCGAAGAAAGTGTAGCAGTCCTGTATATAATAGTCATTCATGAGTCTATCAGAAAATCCTTTAGCACTTAAATCTCTAAGGACTGTTGTTTGGCTGTAAAAACTTTGCTCATACTGGTTAGCCAGTATAATTCAAACAGCTTTTCCAACACTTTTTACTTATTTAACTTTAAAAGCAGTGCCTGTTACACATGTTAACAGTGATGTTTTAGATTTTTTTTTTTTTCACTACTGAGATATTCCTATGGCCTGGAAAGCCACTGCCTGTAGTTGTTCTGGGATGTGGGAACCTGAAAAGTGTCTCTGCCCAGAGTTGAGTCCAGTCTTTCTCAGAACATTTCAGAAGAAATATTCCACAGCTGCTCTGAAGTGGGTTTCTTTCACTCTGTCCTCAGAACTACTGAATATCTACTTAATTTTTCAGTTTTAAAAACAAATGATGCATTATCACTGCATTGTGCCACAATGGCATTGACATTTTCTCTCTTTCAGAGGTATAATTATGGTGATATAGCTGAAATGTCATTTAAGTGCACTGATAATTTGCAAAATTAAAACTACACCTTCAATGTCTATAAAACATTCATAAATGGCTTTCCCTATCAGTCCTAAATAAACACGTGTGGGAAATTCGGGGGAAAAATAACATAAAGCCCTCACCTTATTTTGTAGCTTATTAAGAAATGAGATTAAGAAATATGGGTAAGCTTCCTTAGAACTTCCACAGCAGAAAATGAGAAGCAAGGGTAGGAACCTGTATTTTCATGTGTATATGTTGTATATCAGCTGAGGTGCAGCCTATTTTGGTGGTACTTAGCAAAGAGCAATGTTTGTTTTTCTTTTTTTTCCTGACAGTGCAGTAAACTGGATTTGGGAACATGTATCAAAAGGGTAAAGTTTCTTCTTGGCCTTTTTATATTTTAGACCCTGCCTTCCCAGGTCTTTTTCAGCCCCTGCCTTCTGTGTGATGGCTTTGTCTTTGGTCTCACTTATGTTGGTTACTTGACCATGGAGAAGACAGTTTGCTTGTCATCAGCAGTTAAGGATATGTAAACCCCTGTTTTGTTTGAAGAGACAGAGTATACAGAGGTATCCTTTTGATAAGAGATCAAAGATTATTTTTTTGACAAATTTGAGCACTTTCTTCTTGAGTTTCATAAAAAGTAGCTAACAGTGACCATGTATCTTTGAACCTTTTCTTCCCTCGTGCACTTTTTATGATGTTGTGTGACACAAAAGCGATAACAGGAGTGAAGAATATGACAGAGCATGTAAGAATGATGCCTGTTCCCTTCTCTGAATAACAATCTATCAGATACACTGCCAAAAGGAAGACGTTTATAGTGTTAAATAGAATGTTCACAATTTCATGGGACCTATGCCTTTAGGCAAGAAAATGATCTAAAGGTATTCACTGCAGTAGAAGGAGACCATAAAACTACTCACTTTCAGAACTAAGAAAAGCACTAAATTTTTACTTGGCTTTTGCAGTAATTTCTAGACATCCTTATTCATTGCTGAACAGAAATACTTTAAAAAAAAAAAAGGCATTAATCAGATTTCTTTTTGTACCAAATAACACAAGTGCAGAAAAGAGGAATAATGTGATTTCTTCTATTTTAAAATGTCTCAGAAATGGTCAGATAGTGATGTAGACTGCATAAATTTTTGCCCATTCCTTTTGTATGATTCTGTAAAGTTGCCTTTTTCTTTAACATTTTAAAAGTATTGTCTCATATAGCATAAGTTAAATTTAGAGAGACATTTTGATATCAACTTTAAGAGTAATAACTGTTTGTATGAATTTTACAGTCTGTGGCAAAATTAAAGTGTTAGTCCTAAATTGGCTGGCTCTCCAAGGTCTCTACATCTGTTCAGAGATTAACCTTGGAACATAAATTATTTGAATTTTAAAAAATCCAACATATTTCCCTCCTTAGGCTATCAAACACTGGGTGAGGGACTAAATAAAAGAATAGCTACATTTACATGCCTGATGAAATGCAAAGCTGGAGAGTGAGAAGTGGCTAAACTCTTCCCCCTTATATTTTACTCTCAGTAATTTCATTGCAGGAAGCAGTTGAGAAGCAACTTCTGCTTCTCAACTGCTTCTCAACAGGGTTACCTGTCATGATAATTTTGTAGGTATATGCCCTGGCATAAAAAGCATGTTAAGTCTCTGGATGATCTGGTAGGTGTAACAAATAAATATTAATGGTTGTGTATTATTTATGCAATGTGCAAAACCAGGCAACATAAACTTTTATATGCAGCTGGAAACTTAATTGAGTTCATTACTTTTAAAAGCCTTTGAACAATTGGAATGTGTATTACTACAGAAAAAAAAGTAATAATGTGGAAATGAAGTCCACCCTAATCCAGAACTGTCAGGAACTCAGCATATGGAGTTTTTGAAATTTGCTTCTCTCCCTGTATTTCTGAACTCCCCTTGCAGCACTGAGGTCTCAGCCTACAGACACAGTCTGTTGTGTTAACGATTTTGTAGAACTGTGTATTGTGTGGGTTGATACCTTTGGATTTTGCAAGGGTGAACATTTCATAAGGAGGTTAGTTTTACTGTAGTGCTAGTCTCAACACATTGGTTATAAATAATTGTTTTATTCTTTAATCTTCAGGACTTCTGAAAAAAAGCACTTGACAGACAAGCTTGAGGGATTTTTTGTCTCTGTTCTGTTTGCATTTAATATTAAGATTTACTATGTCTTTAATTGCAACTTAGTCAAGCAGGGAGTCTTTCAATGAATAGCTTTGAGGAGTGGCACTATTTTCTTTTGTTACTTTTAACAGTATTTTCACATTCCACAGTGTTCTTCATTCAGCAAAACCAAAGCACATCATAAATTTAATTAGTAAAAGAGTTTTCTTAAAGCAGTTTTTGGGGTGATAAACAGAAGTATAGAAAAGTAATTTTCCTAATGGTACAGCAAAACTATTTTGGGAATGTAGCACAAGACTCTTGACTATTTTTCCCTTGTCTGTCTGCCTTTCCATGGAATAAAGATGGCATTGCTTTATTTTAGTTATCCTTAAATAGCTTTTATGACAAGAACCATTGTGAGGTATTATGAAAAGTAATTAGAATCATCAAACATGCTCTTTAAAAAAAAAAGTCTAAATGTTGTTCAAGTGTTTTAGAGCTTAATACCTTTATTACTCTTTTTTTTTTGTGACTCAAATTAAATTTTATTATAGTGGGTAAATTCTTTTATCAAAAGTTATTTTTCTTTTGTATGTTTTCCTGCCTATAGCTTGTGTGTTCTGGAATTGTGAGTTGTCAATATTCTTTTAGCTGCATGCAGAAGATGTACTGAAGTAAGGATTTATATTTCAAGGGTTCTACATTGAAATAAATCCTTCTTACCATTTAATTCAAACAAAAGTAAAAGCAAATTAAAGGGCAAGGAAAACCCAAGCTCCAAAACCCATTATCAAATAATACAAAGATCAGTGGATGCATTTTTAAAGGTTGAAAATAAATTGAAGTTACCGATTGTGTAAGGTTTTCCTGTATTCCAGGTGAATGTGTAGATCCATTGACTCACTTAAAGCTGAAATGCTTCAAGCTAAGCTGATATTTAAAGCTGTATGTGGAACTGGGTCTTGAACAAGACCAAAAACTTAGAAAGTCTTAAGTCTTGTCTAAGGATGAATTTAAGTATATTTTCTTGCTTGGGACTGCTTTCTTGACACGATAAATCAGGACAGAAAGAAAATTTAACTGTTAAAATATTTAACTGTATATAAATACGTACAGGTGACTTCTTCAAAAGTTTTGTGAACAATTGGTTTAAAAAATAGGCTTGCTTCTAAACTGTACTTTTACCCCATACTGCTCTTAAATTGTTCCTAACACATGGTTCTGACATTGTGTCTTGTGTATTTCACTTATAGCGGGGCTTGAATATTTTGTGTTGAATCTATTTTGTGTATCACTGCTTCTGTGAGAAACAGGATTGACTAACCTAGCAGGAAGGTTTCATTAATAGTTCTCATACCCCAGTTACCAGATACCACCTTAGAGTGGTACCATACTGCATAGTGCTGTATTTGTCCCATGTAGAAATACACAATATATCTAAGTGATTGCCACCGAGAAAAAAAGCCCCAGCAAGCGACAGCTGATTTGCAGACGGAAAACTCCCAATCTCAAGGCTGTAGGCTTTGAGCGAGAGCGTTTGCCTGGACTGATTTTAGTACAGGATTGTAGGAAATCTCAGTGCAAAGCTGTACAGAGGGAAAGGTGATTTTGTATTAAACAAAACTGATTTAATTCATCTGCAGTCATCCACATTTTCTCTTTTATTCATATATTGATAAGTGTTACATGTGTCCAGATAGTCTAGCTAGGAACTTGAAGTGATGCTAGCAAACAAGTAGGTCTTTTTCATGGCTTTTGGTTTGTTCTTAATCCAGGGCCTTGGATGTGACTTTTTCACACTAAAGAAATTGACAGTAGCTAATTTTTTTCTTTACCCTGTCCCATCTCTGTGAGTCACTAGGAAATGCTGCTGATTTATGCACTACCTGTGTCTTTTTCTCTTGTTCCCATTTATTATTTCTTTTTCCTTTTTTTCCTTAGGATTTTTTCCCAACTCTGAGTGTCTTGAGAATCATCTTTGATCTTAATATCTTGATGCCATCAACACTTGTCATTCTTTATGCCTTCTCATCCTTTCTTCCAATGTTTTTATACCTTTGCCTTCCAATTCATGCTTCAATTATTCCAGTCTTTATGTTTTCATTACAAACGTCCATAATTTGATACTGGAAGAAAGGTCTCAGAGCAACAAAGAAACTACAAACTGTAATCTGTGGCTCCTATTGCAAAGCACATGTCTTCAGACTGCTTTTATTTACCTGTGCATAGTGTGATTTGGACATTTAATGCAATCTCTTATAACAAAACCTTGTCAAAGAATGGTGTGATTCATATGTCTTTCTTTGGGGTCCAGTGGAAAAGAGAACAGAACACATAGTTGTGTGGAAAGTATTATGCTAATGAAGGCAGTCTAAGAGGCTATATAGAGCTGTATGGACTAAAGCAGCTTAATTCAAATACCATATAGTGTAATATGTGTTCCAAGAGAACTAGAGCTTGCCTTCAATATGATGCCAAAATTTTATCTTAAACATTACCAACATCACAAAAGCAAGGCCAGACTTTACTAATTTAAAGCTAAAATTCTGTGTTGTAGAATCTAAAAAATGGTATATCTGTAACAAAAAAAGTAGAAATATTATTCCATATACTTAGATGAAATCCAGAAAATCGCACTGATATCAAATTAGTATGCAAGTAGATATCTTCTTTGCTAGGAAAGTCACTAACAAAACACACACCTAGCCTGGTATTTTTGCAAGGGATTCCTTGTAAACCTTTTGTAGTGATTGTCCTGCTTTGCTGTTGGCAGTGGTGATTTGTCTGCTCTCTCAAATGTCAGTTAGTCAAAGATAAAGGGAGGACATGAGTGACAGGTACATAATCTTCTCTTTATCTCTCCTTCAATATTTCAGGAGTTTTACTTTAAATGTGGAGCACACCCAACCACTGACAGTGAAACATCTGTGGCTTTGAACCTCGTTACAACAAACAGTCGCTGTATCACATGTATAACATGCACAGATATTAGGTAAGTACAAGAAACAGTGTCAGAGATGCACAGTCTCAGTGCTTCACAGTACTTATCATTTCCAAAGAGCCTTTTTTCCTCTGCTTGTTTTCCTTTTTATAGATTTTTTTCCCCCCCCCAGGTAGCATGGTGAAAAATGGGCCGTATTTTCAGATGTGTTCTTTGTTTTGCTGGTACAATTACAGTTCATGTTTTTGTACCTCAGTTCTGTTGCATGTGAAAATCCAACTACTTAAGCTCTAACTAAAACCTCAAGTGCTCAAGGTGGTGGTAAAAGCATGTAGATATTTTCTTCTAATATGCGTTCAAAAGTCAGTGAAAGAAAGCTTGATTTTTCGAAGGGGCCAGAGTGTTTCTGCAGAAGTTAACTTCTTGATGTTTATTCTATAAATCAAAGCAAAAGGCATCTTTTCTCATGTTTCTGTTTATTGCAGTTTTAAGTACTGTAATCCATCTTTGCATATGGTATTTGGGCACATACATTCAAGAATACCCATTACTTGCAAATGCACGGATTGAAAACCAATTGCCCGAAAAAGACAGCTACCATTGTAGGGAAAAAATTACCTGAAACACATTTATCTCATGATGAGATATTTTACATAAAAATGTATACCAAAGGGAATTGCAAAATGGTAGTTGTTGTCAGAAGGGAGAAATTGGAAAGACCACTTGAACTCTGTACCAATTTGTATGGTGTGTCCTCTGCAAAGAGCTGATTTTGGCAGCATCCTCTGTGATGTATGTACAGAACTGGATCCTAGGTCCAGGTTAAATAAAGGTCAAATATCCATCTCTGTCAAATTGGTACCTCAGCATTTTGCAGACTGAACTACTCGAAAGTGGCTAGTTCTCAAAAATTCACTGGGCAAGAGGAATGACCTGGCTTATGGAAGTGCAGAGCCCTGGTCCGTACTGCTAAACAAGAGGGCCAATGGCTGATCCCTCATCCCAAGCCAAACGGCAGTGACTGAGATATCCTGCACAGTATTTTGTAGTCTGGCAATTCGTCATAGCCAGCTTGGGATTGTCATGAAACTGGAACCCAAAGGCCCATTGTCGAAACCAGATCTTCAGTGAAAGTATGCTTTTTATCCTAGCAATAAGATGGCATGGAAAAGGGATGTACGTGTCCTACTGTTTCCTGTGTAGGGCTCAGGAGGCATCAGAAGAGCTCATTGAACTTCATGAAGTACAACTAAGGGGTAAAAATTGCTGAACTAACAGCTAAGCTTTGTGGAATAAACAGTACCTGTCTCCAGGACCTCTGTCCACTGTTTTTTGAGACCTCTTAAGTATTTCTAGACTGCAGAAAAAGTTGTCTGTTCCTGACAATTTGGCCTGGTTTTGATAAGTTCTCTTCTCAATTAAACGAAAAGCCAAAACAAACAAACAAAAAAGCCAAGAAAAAAAAGAAGAAAGCAAATAGGGAAAAAAACCTGGCTTGAAGCCCCTTCTGTGGTAACCTTAGAGGAAAAAAAATGCAAGACATTTCTTCTGTCTCATCATGTCAAAATATTGATAGATGTTTCTATGATAACTCTAAAATTTTAGGAATGCTGATTATCTTTCAGAAGTTAGAATTTTTAAAGCCATGAAAACCTATTATGCAGTTTTGTGTACTGTTAGACGTTTGTAGGTGATACCAAAATCCAAGATACCAAGATGACCTTGTTGTATTTTATTTTTTGCGTGGCTGATCTTGTGAGTTGTTAAAATAGAATTTCACATGTGTGTTTGAGTACATGAAGTAATTTTCAATTAAACCTGTAAAAGAAATTACTTTAGTTTCTTGTTTTGTCTTACTGGTTCCAAGGATGGTCAGATGTAAGCCTTTGACCATCACAAAGAGCGAGATATTGGACAATTAAATCACTTATCAGTGCTGCACAAGTCATTGTAAAATCTTTGGGGTACTTATAAAATCCCTGCTCAGTTTTTTGAGTTTCTAGTTCTTTTCTCCAACCTAGCATTCTTGCAATATTTATATATAACTCCAAGAAATTGCAAAAATACCCATAAGCTTTTTACTTCAGTTAAACATTTAGGTGGTTGTACTGGCAGTTACTTTCAAACACTAGTATGCGGTTGAAAAGTAGCATCCAGGGCACTCTGCAGTTTGTAGTATTTTGTGAAACCTGCCTTCATCATTCTGTAGCATTCAGGTGGAAAAGAGGATTAACTGTATGCAGTACATGAGCTATTACTTTGTATTAGCTTCACTATAGTAAAATGAAAAAAAAAATTGTGTCTGTTCTTCAAAATACATTTTTCTTCCCTTTTTGTTTTTTTTTCTAAAAAACCCCTCCAAAGAAAGCAAAGAGGGAAAGATGACAACTAGGTGCTATTTATGTTTTTCTTAAATATTTTTGTTTGTATCAAGATACACCATATCTCTTGGTGGTTCCATCCATTTGTCATGGACAGTCAGTCCACCACAGGCAGAGCAATTAAACTCCAAGATTCTTGGCACAGCTTTTGTATGGTTTTAGCAAAACTCATAAAAATCTTATTTAAAGCAGTAGTGTACTCTGTTATATAGAAAAAAATGCAAAGTGGAAGTAATCTTAGTCTATTGCCAGTATTTTTTTCTCAAGTTTACATTAGACACACTTTGTTTGCCTTAGGTTTATGCTTTATATGAATATGTTCACGCAGCTCTGACCACCAGAGTGAAATACTTCAGAGTCAAATACCCTTGTAGGGCTATGCTAAATCCATAGGCAGTATTCCACGTAGTGTAATGCCTTCCAATGTATTCTGCTTATCTACAGCAGAGTTAGTGTGAATTGGCAGCCTTTATGCATTTATTTTTTTTTTGTAGCATTCAAGGTGATGTGTTGCTATTCTATGTCTTTGAAGAAGCTTAATAGGTTGAGCAAATGGCTGAAAGTTGAAACAAATACTAAAACTGTGCAATCCTCGAGGGAAGATCTGCTTTTGTCAACTGTTTCCAGTAGAAATTACATCAAAAGGGGTTAGGAGTACCCCAGGGTACCCATAAATCAGGTTCAGGAATAACAGCAGTTTTAAGCAGTGTAAAAATAAAATGTGCAGAACAGAAATGCCTCATACCATCTTTCACAAACTCAGTAGGGTACTATTCCTAAAGGCACCATTATTTTTAGCTTTCAGCAGATACAGATAAGTGTAAAAGATATATAGGACTTGCTGTCATTTAATAGGTAGAAAGAATTCTTTGGAAGGAGAAGTATTTGCTGTGTTACCAGATTTTTTTTAATCAAATAAATCTCTGCTTCAAAGTCTTGAACAAAGGAATGTTTTGCTTTGTTTAAACAATGGAATCTAGTAATATGTTTTTCTGTTGTTCAGACTTCCTAATACTGGAGCTGGAGGTGAGAGCTTCATATTGCTAGTGATGGTGGTTAGAAGTGCATATGCTAGCTGTTCTTCAAGGGTAACTGCGATGTAAGGTCTTTGTCATAATTCTTTTCAGCCAAATCAATTCAGACTGTGATCATATTAGACTCCATGGGCAGGAGAGTAATGGAGAAGGTCAGTACTTGGAGGGAAAAAAAGTCAAGTCTGTTGGAAATTCAGTGGGCAGCTCTCTTCTTCAGATAATAAAAAATTAGTTACTCTGCATGTCATTAACATTACAGTGTGTTAATCTGCCTTTGGTGGAACTACTTTGAGCCTCCTAAGCTTCTCACTAGCTCTTAATCAGCCATCTTTTTCTTCAGTCTCTGGGTTTTTTTCTGAGGAAAAAGTACAACTTGGCAATTTTTTTCCCTGAGCAGCAGTTTGTGTTATCCTCCTTTCGCTCCTTCTTGGTCATTGCTGTTATCGTAGAGTCAGGATGATACTGATGAGCTTTGTTTTTATGGAGTAGTGTTCCTAAATTGGTAGGAGATAGAATCATTTGCTGCTCAATAAATAGGTATGTGAATGATTTTCAGTTGTGGTTGTTACCTGTGGATTTTATATGCCAAAATAAGACCAGTTCCTCAAGTTTATTGTGGGAATTAGGATTTTTGTAATGTCCTATTTTGGGGTTTGATCTTTGTGACATTATTGTTGATCCAGGTGTGCCATGTTCCTTATTGATTGCTACATGCTGTCCCATATGGTGCATTAATGTTGTACGTTGCTTTGAAGTAAAATGTTTCTTCAGTTATAGTTTAAAATATTGTTTAGAGACATCTGAAATAATTTGCCTTGCTTTTCTTTCTTCCTGTAAGTTATGTATGGTATTAATGTAGCCTGGGTTTAAAAGAAAGTGGGAAAGAATATCAGAGAAGGAATATAGCAATGACTATGTGAAGAAGTATATGAGGTAGCAGGTCTGCCATGGTATTCAAAACCTTTACAAAACAAATAATTCCATAATCTTTAGTTTATTTGAATCCAGTGTTACAGCTGAAGTGACTATTTCCAAAATTCAGGTTTTGATAAGGATTTGTTTCAGAACTACTAATGTTTTCAAAGTGAAGAAGCTGTACTACAGATTTGATTCAGGTCAATTTTGCTATTATTTGAAGAGACCTTCTGTTTTCTGAGATGAAAATGCAGGCCATGTCCATTAAAAGGCATTACCCATGTGATGTGTTTCAGAAGAGTAAATAACACCTTATTCTAGACTTATAATTGCTATTTCTCTTTGCTTCTGGGGTAAAGGATCCTAAGTTTACCTCTTGGGCCATTATAATCCAAGGAAGTTATTAAATCTATATTTATCTCATCTATTTAAAGTAGATTTTCCCGCTCTGTGACCTGTGTTGATAATGTGCTCCAAATGTCTGCCTGTTTCATTCTGTTGTCTTTATATACCTTGAGTAGTTCGAAGAGGAGTGCGAAAAGATTAACCTAAGAATTAAATCAACTTTGTCTAAACACTATAGCCATCAGGGACAATGTCTACAGCTTTCTCTCTTGAAGTTCCTGAAATTAATGAGATTTCTTAAGAATCACTTATTTAAAGTAAGAAATTAATCAAATATAAAACTGAGAACTGTTATTAATGGGTTTAAACTTTTTTCTTTTCCCCGATAAGGTAGCCTATAGAATACTGTTTGTTACAGCTATAATATCTGAGTTCTGATACAAGCAAAACCATGCAGAGAAATCATTTTGTTGGCACTTGTGTTGGCAATTTGAAATGTGAACAAAATATAATAACGCCAGTAAGTGACCTTCATTTCTTCAGTGGTGCACACTGTGGACTTTGGACTCGGAGACTTGAACCGTGGGCTTCTGGAAGCCCGTTCATGAAATTCAGTTGCCTTACCCTTGCTATTGGATTGTAACCAGCAGTATACAGCAGCCCCCTTTGGAGGCTGGACATGACAGGACATCAGTGCAATTCTTACTGTTTTCCCTCTTAATCTATTTAAGACCTGCACGGCAACTACGTCTCAGTGAGGCACCTTCCAGCTTCTACAGACCTGTGAGGAAGAGAATAGATTAGCAAAGCTATTGTACTGCCATATTCAACATGTCCTTTGCTGGCAGGGGACAAGTGAGGAGGATTTTAAGCAACCTCATTCCTTTGCTGAACATAAAGCATAAACTTCTTTTCTCTCCAGCTGGGAGAACAAAACCTGCCTGTTTTTCCTTCTTTATGGTGTGGAGTTTTCTCTATGTTAATCCTTCGCTTGGCATATGTGTTGTTGCTTGGCATGTACTGCTGACAGAAAGGACAAATGGAAGAGAATGTGTTCACTACCTGCTCATTGATATATTTTTTTTTTTACACCTGCCCTTGTGAATATAAATATATATATGGCTTGTGGTATGCTTATGTGTGTTTAAAACAGGCATGGCTGAGAATTTTTATGTTAGTCACAAATGAATTGTATTTCTAATTTGAATTTATTTCAATAATGTGCATCTCCAGATCCACATGTGATACAATATGTGTCATCAAATTCGTTTTTCATTTGACATTTCACATGAAGCCGACAGATTGTAGAACATTATCAATAGGCTCTTTATTAAATGTTGTATCTTCTTTGCCATTCTTGTCCGTAGCATGATTAATACAGTGAATTGTTTTTGCTGATTTTTTCACTTATATGTTTTATACATGTTGCAAGACACAAAGATTTAAAAGCTTAAATGGATTTGGATGAGTTAGTAGTTTTAGTGTATCAGGTATCCAAGTATACCACATCCAAGATTTCATTTTCTCACTTCCACAATATTCTGACGAAGTCTGACTACTTGCTTATAAGCAATCAATAAAAAATGAGAGCTAATGATTGTAGTTTTTATGCAAGTACTGTAAGTTTAAATGTTAAAGTTACAATTTATTTGCAATATCTAAGAAAAGCAGAGTAGTAAGTGTTTGTAAAATGTTATTCAGAGAGATGTTTTTGAAATTTGCAAGTTCACAGTATGCCTTTTCTCTCATGCATGTTTTCAAGTTCAGGTGTCTGGGACTTTCTTTTCTTTCTTTTTAAAATTAGTTCCTTAATGCAGAAGACAAAGAATTTTCATCTCTAGTTAGTTTTGCTTCAGGCAAGGTTAGTAATAGCTGAATATTATCACCATCTGATGGTAGTGTAGTGACCTATGAGAAATGCTATTGGAGGTCACAATCCAGTTGTCTTTGGAGAGTTACCTGTATTTCAAAGACACACCATCGCAGGTGATACTGATTAGCAAACCTCATCATCTCAGCAGAGCCCTGAGACATGAATGAACAAGGTGAACAGGTGAACACATTGAGAGAGATGTTTCTTTGAGGTCTCAGCTGAAGTATTGGGGGAAGGTTTTGTGGAGGAACATCAACTGTTGCTCTCTGCTGTGAGCTGGTGGTTTGGCTAATCTTGCACTTCAGCAAGCTGAGAGCTCTTGTACCGTTGCCTCTTTTGTTTCTGACTTTCTTTTATCATATTTTTTAAATTGGCAACAGTAAGGAATTGAACATGAATATGTGACAGATGAAGAAAATTTTACAAAACCAAGTGCAACAATGAAAAGTCTGCCCTTTTTAAAAATTGTCACTGCTTTAACGTTTTTAATGAATTGACATTTAGTAACTAATATACAATGTGTCATTAATGAATCATTGATGGAAGATAGGAGACAAACATTCTTTGGAAATGAATTTAAATATAGAGAAATAACTTATCTTTATTGCATGAGAATTGTTTTCAAATATAGTTCACATAAAGCATTGTATTTAATTGTGTATATACACACAAATATGTATGTACACGTATCGATTGATAGCATGTAGGAAAAAAGTAGCATGTCATTTAAACTTATACATATAATTTTATTTCTCTGAGAAGCTGATTTTTTGAAGAATGTACTATGCTTACCATTTTACACACAGTTATATACTACCGTATCAAGGCAGATTTGAAATCTAACACATGCCTGAGAGACAGTCTGCAGAATCAAATGAGGAGTGTACATGTTGGATACTTCCAGCTTTTCCAGCCATGACCCCTTCACAGTCACTCTCTTGCTACTTTGGGGCAAAAATACACTCTCCTGATGAACTGAATATCAGCAGAAGTATTAAAAGCAGAAAATTCATTTTTCTGCTGAACTGGAAGAATTTATCAAAGGTATGAAGGAGTCATGGTATGGAGTGTCTTGACTCATTGCTGATTTTTTGCAGTTATATGTTTCTACATATAGGTATATATGACTTTTAATACATATAAATGTTTTTGAAACAGCCACTGCTATGAATGTTTGAAACAATCACAGCAGAATTTTGTTTCTGTTATGAATTGATTTACGTAGTGGGCATTTCTAACTTCATATGACAGAGTACGTCTCCTCAATTTAATTTTTCCAATTTCAGTTTTGTCCAAATCTCCTTTTTTTATACTTTATTTTCAGATAGATAGAAAGAATATGTGTGGAACAGAAGCCATTTTAGTTACTACTAATGAGTATCTATTTAATTGACTTGAATTTTGAGAAATTAATTTTTAGTTTGTTGTCAGTTGATGTTTCGGAAAGAAATGCATTCTACTAGGACAAAAGAAACAGAAAATACAGGCAACTCAATGAATTTAAAAGTATGTACAGAGCGTAGGCTGTTATTGAAGCAGAAGTCAAATAAAAATAAGTAAATTCCTAAACATTCCCATGAATGGCATTAAAACCTGGGTTTTGGAAGACTTTGTAAGACAATTGTTTAACATGGAAGAAATAGATCTATTAAATCTGTTTCTGACAGAAACTCATAAAGAGTAATTTTTCAGCTTTTACATTGATAATTGAATCATTCTCTTAAGATGCTATGTCTTGGATAAAATCTCATAGAATGAATTTAACTGTAGAGTTAGATACACTGAAAAATAAATACTCTGCCTATTTAGCTTTGTAGGGCACGATAGAGAGAAAAGTAATGTGAGCATTTGCTTTCCATTGTGGTTTATATTTTCTAGGTTCTTTTGGCGTTGAAATCACAGCAATATCATTGACATCTGCTATAGCAGTATTGTTAAACTGTGGTCATTGTAATTTATCAAAAATTGGAAAGTGGGGAAGGGGGAGAAATTGTCTGTGGAAGATGTGGTTGGCATTTACAGACTAGAGAAACAAGAGTGAAAATATCCCAGAAAGAATGAAGCTGCCTGGCAGCAAAAACCTAAATATACACACAACAGAATCATTTTATTTGCAGAAACTTAGCAAAAATTGAAAAGAGCTATACTGTGCAAATGTACCAGGATGTAATTTCTGAAATCAAACACATTCATAAGACAGAGAACCTGTCATAATATGTAGGGAACTTTACTAAATGTTCCTTGACACTTCACAGAGTGACTTAATGATCTAATACAGAACAGTGACAGTCGTCCTAGGTAATGTCTTTATGAGCCATTCAGTTTCTCAGTGAAATAGTTCCATAGGAATTGTTATAAGATTTCAAAAAATTCCATTTCAGATAAACATTTTAGAAAAAATAATGTGTATGAACTTTGATGGCAAGTGTTTACACATTGCTTTCAATAGATGTCCGTGGCAAGGTCCTACTCTAAAATTATGGAATCATATTTTTGATGTTTACCATATTCAGAGGCATCTGGGCACAAAGTTTGTTTTGGAAAACAGGAAGGGATTGAGGAATATGTTTGAGAAACATGTTCACTTGTATACGTATAATAAATAAGCACAGTTACTGCTTTATTTATCTCTAAACCAGGGTGTAGAATGAATTGTCATAGCACTGTACTGATTGACATCAATATAAGGAAAGGATTTCATACATTTTCTATAGACAGTTATAAACCACAGAGTGTTCAAAGCTGCATTACAGTTCTCATGGAACTTTATTGGAATTTAATAATTAGAATTACTTTTTTTTTTTAAACTTAGTAGCCCATGATCATTCATATTTCTCTCTTCTCCTCCTCTCCCTCATTTTTTGGATGTTGTTAAAGGTTGATTCTGAAGATGGGACAGTTTCTGAAGCCAGTCCGCGAAGAATCTGTTCTTTATTTTGTTCCATAAGAGGAAACAAGTAGGGTTCTAACTTTTTTAGATGTTCAGAGAAATTCCTTCTTCCTTCAGATAAATGTATTTGTATAAAACTTCATTTAATAAACTTAAATACTCATTTACTTTAAAACAGCAATTCTGAAATACTAAATAGTTGTGATAATACTATCGTTGTGTAAAGATAACTGATAGTAAAAATTTCAGTGTAAATTGTGCTGTGGTGAACTAAATTCTTTATCAACTAAGTTACCAGCACAACTAAGTTTTCCTTATGGAGGGAAAATCCAGGGCAGGGTCAGGCAGGGGCATAGGAAGTAAAGTCCCATAGTGGAACTTCAAACAGACAAAGTCAAGTTAAATTTTTTATAAATGACTGTTATGAACTTGGTTCAGGAAGATGCTGATTTACAGTGTGTTTTGAAAATGACAAGAAATAAATCATGATCAAAATCAATCAAAATCTGTTACGTTCAGTCAATGTGACATGTTTAGGGAGCTGCATGCAAAGGTTTTAAAACTGATGAAAATGTACTTGATTGAGGGAATGATAATTTTCTCATACAAGTTTGTAAATGGTAGTGATATTACACTGGCATGTCAGTAAGAATACTACAAGAAAAATTGCACCAATAAAACCACATTTTTATATTGGTACAAACTCCTATGCTAAGACTTATATTTTCACTTGACATGTTTGTTTTCATTTATGTTAAAGTAATAACACACTGAAATGCAGTAAGCAGAATGAAAACAAGTACATTTGTCCATCAAAAGAGTTGGATTTTTTTTTAATGTTTCTCCAATTACACTGGTATAACTTTCTCTTGCAGGGGAAATAAGTCTTACAGCTGATCTCTGAAGATCAACTGTGACTGATTAGACATGCTATCAGAAGAGTTCAGTATTAGTGAATGGTGATTAAAATAGTAGAGAAAATGTGGGTTGCTAAATAGCAAGATAAAAGAAAAATGTTTCCTACTCTGCTGAATATGAGTTAGCGTAAGTGCTGCTTCTTTGTGCAAAAAATTCAGAGCCTCCACAGTTTTTTTACAGCGGTAAACTTTTAAAAAACTCTCCTCTGAGTCAGTTTCAGTTTTGCTACACTTTAAGGGTGTGTACTCCTACATGTTTATTAAGTAAAATGGAATTTTGATTGATTTTTCATATATATTTATATGTAATACATATATATATTATTATGTGTATGTACTTGTTTCTTTCTTAGTCTTCCTTTAGTTATTTGAAGTACATTACATTTATAAACATTCCCTCCTGGCCCTCGTTGCACCCCCTCCCCACCCCAGTTACACTATTCTTATTTCACTTCCCACAGGAGACAAATCTGCCTATAGTTCCAGTAAAAGTAAGAACAGACCATGCTTTTTTGGCACGCAAATTTTACAAATTTGCATTTTACAAATTTCTCTTTGTTTTTGTTTCGTTTGAAACACCAAAGAGAACAGACAAACCACTTCCCGTAAGTTATGTTCTCTGTGACCATTAAAGACAGTGCCATCCAGACAGTTGCCAAGATACCCAGGACCAGCCTGTTGAGATAGTACAGCAAAATTGACTGCACTCAGAGATGTCTCCTCTGTGAATCTGTCCTACCTGTTCTTGCAAATGGATTGACAATTCTGATGTCAGTCTTGAACTATAACCATGAGCAAGATTATGCCTTTGGTCCCTACAGTCTCTAAGCTTGCTGATGTTTATTGGATTTTCTGACAAAACAAGTTTTATTTATTCACTATTACTGCATGTGCCTCATATGCCTCATATTACTGCATATGCCTCATAATACTGCATTACTCATATTACTGCATATGCCTCAAAAGGTGTCAGGCCTTGTCCTGATCAGGAAGCATGCGGTGAGAGTGAAGCTGCAATGTGGTTCAGTCTGATTATATAAAAATAAAACAGCTTCAAAAAGTCATTCATTGAGTTCAAGTATTTGTAATTTCATCTTGTGTTTAAAGCAAAATACAGAGAGAAATATTTTAAAGACTTTCCTAATCTAATTTTCAATAAATCTTTTTCTATCTTGTCCTTCAAATATGTCCATAATTTCAGCCAAAACAGTTGTTACTGTTTTGAGGGGGACATATTTTTGTGCATTTATCTACTAAAGTAATTGTAATTAAAACCATGTTTTAAAAAGGAATCAAAATTCTGCAGTAGGTAGTAAATTAAACTTCTTTTTAATAAAACCTTTAATTTCTTCACCATCTCAGAAAGGCGAGTATAATGGTCTCTGGGAGTAGAGGAAGTTTCAAGTAAGCATTCTCTTAGGTATTTGTGGGCTCTCTGGCTAGCAAAGAATGGTCATGCTAATACAGCTGTATAAACTGGTCCTTCCCAGGTCCTACAGGTGTGAAGGACAAGACTGTTGAAGCTTCTCTTGTAAGAACTAATTACCTCCTTATGCCTCAGTCACTCCTGTTGTTGCCAGTGTGCTCCCTGCTATGCCCTCTTCACCAGTCTCTTCTTTCTCACCTCCTCCCTCACAGGAAGAGGGGGCTGCACTGAGCAACATAAGGAAGAAAGAAGAAAGCCATATCTACTCCCATTCTTCATCCCATCCTGCCTATCCCGTAGATTCAAATAAGAATGACATGTTCCCTGTTGGGTGCACTTTCTCTCACCTTGACCCTTTAGACTTTGATTCTACAAACAATTTTGTGAGTTTGGGTATTTTTTTATTATGTCAATAGGAATAAGTGTTTGCAGGTTAGGACTTACGTACTGCATAACTGCAGATCATTTTTACATAAATAGTACTATGATTTTTTTCCAGAAATAAACATCCACAAATACACTGCGTGTCCCTCTTGCATTCAGCTGTGACCTTGAAAACTGATTAACAAGATTGTACTCTAAGGGATGCAAGGCTTCACATAAAGCAAGTGAAGCATGTACAGACCCTTGAGGGGTACTTAGAGTATCTCATAGACTCTAATGGTCATTCCTTTCTCTTTTAATGCTGTTAGGTGATTCTGGCTCGTGGCAATCTGTAATACTTTTCTCTTTATTTAATTTTTGTGCTACAGATTTTATGAATTATCTTGTTACAACCCCTCTTTTATGTTTCAAAGACAAAGTGCTCTACTATATGTCTGGTATGCTTAGTGTCCTCTTCAGCTACTTAGATATTTTGGGTTGTTTTATTCATTTTACTAAACTTTGGCACAGTAAGATGAAAAGTTAAGGAGAGTTACGATTACCTAAACTTGAAAACAAAGTGGTTCTTATGAAAAGCATGCAAAGTGCTTTGAGTACAGAACTCTGGAAGGAAAACCACTCTACATTCAACGTATTGGCATTTCTTCCATTTTAATGCAATAACCTTTAGATGTTGCATCTGAAAAAATATTTCAGGAAATATTCTAGGCATCATTTGTATAGCTTTTGACAAAAAACAGAATACTGCAAAAGCCCGCCTTTTTTCGCAGATGCAAATAAGAAAAAAATCAAGACTGCAGTGTGCCTCCTTGGGGATGCAGGAACAGGAATTTTCTCCCAGTCAATATGCTGCCTCTACATAAGTCAAGAAACACTTTAATAGGCTTTCTCCCAGTATGAGATGCTCAGATTGGCCTATATAAGCAACAAAATATGAGACCTTCTGCTACTGTCCTCTGAAAAGGCCTCAAGGAGTTCCTTGGTCAGAGGCGTAACAATTCATTTGTTGTTTCTGATTTTAGATGTTCCATTATGGCTGTGTCAAAACCAGAGTGTCTTCAATTTACACGAGTGCCCGTGTTAAAAAAACCCCAGAGAACCTGGGTCTCTGAGTTCAATAACATGCCCTTCATAACATGGAAATGTTTATGATATATTTTATGATTTTTCTTCCAACATATAATTCCAATTATTATTCTGTTAATTTTATTATTTTTAATCAGGCAAGTAAATTAGTTTTCATTATTGGTGTCATTTGTAATCAAAAAAAATTACTGTTATTGGCAGTCAAAAAATATTTGTAGAGAGCAATTGTGTCAGAGCTCTTTATTTTTTGCTATGATATCTCAAAATGAGAAATTTGCTGTCTATGATTTTTTATTTAAATAGAAACTGTGGTTATCTGAAATCAAATGATCAGGTGCAGATTTTTTCATGTTCTGCATGTTGGTATTAGCCCTGACTTTTTGCGTTTTTTAGAGGCAAGAAAGCCTCTAAAACTAGAATGGATTGTATTGGATTTATACATAAAACTTTTTTATTTTTCTCATTATTAACCTCAGGATGAAAGGTCAAAATTTAGGTGAGATTTTTCAGGGTTTCTTTGGAATGTTGCAAAACGTTATAAACTCTTTGAAACTTAGTTTGGTAGATCACCACAATATTAAATAGACAGAAAAAAATATTAACCTTAACACTGACAGTGTGATATTGTTCCTATCAGGGTCATCGAGAAATTTCCCCTGACGCTTCAGCAATACAAGACCTTTTCTGTGTCTATGACCCACTCACAATATACCTTGCTCACAATATACCTGAACATCTCAAAGTTTTGCTAATGATTTTAAGCCTCGCAGACTGAAATGTCAGTGAAGGACATATTAGTATCCTCTAAGAGATATTTAATCTTTTATTCAAGTCTATAATGATTTAAAAAAAAAACAAACCTAGATCATGGTTTATTCTTTCCCTTGCATTCTTTAGGGTATGTGATTCCTTAGGTAAAAGACTCATGCTTTTATTTTAAATTTCAATTCACAAAAAGTATTGAGAGAACTGAAAGTGTTCAATAACTTAGCATGAAACTCCTTGCCAAGGTTAAACAAGTCAGCAGCTGGAGCGCTGTATAGTTGTTAGACCTGTGACCTCTGGGCTATCTGTTGCACATCTGGAGTGTGTTTGGAATATTTATGGAGCATTATGTCATGAAATGTGAGCCATTTGGAAATGAAGGTGTATAGAACAAGAAAGTATTAATGATCTGAGAGGTAGGAGTTGTAACTGAATTACTCTGTGTCTACTGTTTTCCTTGTCTTGTTATAAAGGGAAAAGCTGAATGGGAAGATTTAAGTATACTATTTGAAATGTATAGTAAATGTTAATTTATTATGGTTAATCTTAGGTCACGGAGCTTTATTATGCAAACTGTATGCAGTTTGATAAATATGCATTAAGATTGTATTTCTTTTTTTGGTACTGAGAAATGTTATTCAAACATTTATTTCAGGAACACATAGTACAAATAGTAGAAAAAAATCAAGACAACTATGATTAGCTGAATAGGTTTATTCTGTTAAAGTACGTGGACTTATTTCATAGAAAATAGCCAATTATGGATTGTGTGCCTGTAGAAATCCTGGAGGGCACAGGGATGCAGACTGAAGCACCTGCTTAGCACTCCTTGGGTAGTGTATGCTCTTAATTTTCAGTGGGAGTTGATGGGAGTTTGTCACCTCTGGACTTAAGGTGCTCTCCTAAAAACATCATTCACTTCTTATGCATTATTTATATCTATAGATGTATGTATTCAAATTCCCCTTAAGTTAGACAGAGCAAGTCTTAGGGCTGATTTATGGATGGTACTTGTTCTACTATTTTCCAGTCCTTTGTGCTACAAATTCTCAGTCATAGCCCAGAGAAACTCTGCAAAGTGTCTCATTTAGACTTTCTTTTTTGGACTTTCACCTGTCTAGCCAGAACAGTAAAGGGGTGAGACTCAAAGAAATAGGAGTGATTTTCATTTGATCATGTTCAAATATCAGTACTTATTTAAAAATGTTTTGGGGTATGAATTCATAGAAACTTACTTAAAACATTAACAGCATCCAGATAGCTGTATTCAGTTGCCTCTATTATCAGAAGGATCACTATTTTAACTAACTTTGGATTTAAGACCTTATTTCCTTCAATGATAAGAAGTACTGTTTGAAAATACACCATTTGCTTCATGCAAAGAGTAGTATTTATTTTTATGTAGTGGCATTGGCAAGTTGTGAAAACCTTGAAATTAATTCATTAATTAGAGTCTTGTAAATTATTGTACCTTTGACTTTCTGATTCTCTACACTTGTATTTGAATTATGTTTTGGTTAATGAAACACCACTTCTGGAAGTTGGAGCAGTTAAAAATAAAATACAATTTAAAGCACTCTACACACCCCTCTCAATTTTGTTGCCAATCTGTGTATCTTTCAAGTTAAATTTGTATTATACAAACAGATGTAACTTATTATTTTAATAAATCACTATGGTAGCAGAGGGCATTAAAAGAGTTTTTGTGTGAGTGGTAAAATGAAAACGGAAGGCAAGGCTGAATAGTAGCTGTTCTTGAACATCTGTAATGTGCCAGGGTACAGAAATTGTAAAATGTAGGACTCCCCCATCCCTGCTTTTGTGTTCCTCGTTAAAAAAAAACCAAGTACCAAAAATGGACACATTTTTGTTGGATTTTGGTCTGTCAGAGTTAAGGTATTACGAAGTTTCCAGAGCTAGTAAGAATGGGGAGAAAATACAGACATTGGTGTGTTAGCTGAGACGTGTTAGCTCCATGTGCCCCCGGGGCCGTGTGGCCACTTGGCAAACTCTGCTCTGGTTGTAGTGCAGTTCCCTATCCCAGGAAAAAGAACAGAAATCAAATCTACTGAGAAATCATTTTCATTTGATAAAATGTTTAGTGTTGCTTTCATAGCAGGAAATAAGATATTTCTATAGAGTTGTCCTTTTTATATTGGTAGGGTCTCTATGGTGGTTTGAGTTTTTAGAACTGAGTTCTGACCTCATCCCAGTAAGCAGTTAAGCCTGTGTTTAGCTTATTTCTTCTGAATAATGTAATCAAACTCAACAATTATAAATTCAGGTGTTTGTGCTTTGCTTGGCCAGGGCCCAGACTCATCCAGTCCTATCATTTTCTGAATGATATCCTCACATCCAAGGTGTAGTCATGGAATGTCTTTAATGAGTCTGTCAGTGTGAGGTAGGATTTATAATGCCTTTTGTTACAGGAAGCAGATCTAATAGTGATTATTCAGGTTTTTTTGGTTTTATTTTTGTGCCAATAAGATAGTTTTGGAAATATCTGCATTCAAGAGAGTATCACAGAGTTCTTTTCTCAACCATTTGCCACCTTTTCTGATTATCTGTGCTAATCTCTATGCATACAAAAAGATGTATTTTATATGATTTATCCTTCACTAAGCTGTTTATCCTGATGCCTTGTAATGACCCCCTGTTTTCAGAGAGATATTTATGGTTTTGATCATACCATCTCAAAGCTTCCTGTTTTCTAGGAAATGCATTATGTGTATTTGCAATTCAGATGGTATTTATCTAAGGGTTAAAGTATTAACACTAATACTAAAACATGGTGCAAATATTTCTGCTGAAAATTATTACTTTTCTCAGCATGGTGGGAAACATTTTTGGCATTTCAAAATGTGTTAGAGAAAAGTGAGTATTCCTTCTGATTCAAGTTGCTGAGCAAAAAATAAGATACTGTTACTCTGTTCATGTTCCTTTCTTTTTTTTTTTTGTTTGTTTGTTCTTTTCCAAATATATGAATGTGTTATTTCGTCTTTTTCAACAGGATTCATAAGATTGTATTAAGGTCCTAAGGAAGCCAGGATAATATCTTTTGAATTCTTTTCTTCCCTTGTCCCTCTCCTTCTCCCTGCTGTGTTTATTAGATTCTGTAAAGAATTTTTTTTTTAAAGGAAAAAGAGAAAGAGGACTTTACATTAGATTTGTCAAGAATGTTCATGAGGACAATTTTTTATACCAGCAAGCATCTTTATTTCCTTTTTGCATTTTAAAAGAAAATTTTAATTGATTTATACGTGCAGTAAGTACATATGTAGTTGAATTGAAATATAAGATGAGGTTTTAAAAATTCAGTATGAAACAGAATGGGCAGTATTGTATTGCCCTCAGTTTTAAGTACCAATGTCAAGTAGTAGATTTTGTCACTTGGGCAAAGTATTCCATAAAAATGGCAATCTCAAAACAAAAGTTTTCACTTAGCCTTTACTGACGTCTGTCTTATTTTTTATCTGCATGAGTGAAAAAACATCCTACAAGTAAAAATAACTATTTTCAGTGACTTTTTTTTAACATTCAGTTGCATTTTAAACATTGCATTTCAGTTTTATTTTATTTTTGCTTGGCTTTTCTTACTGTGCATATAATCTCATGCCAATGAAAGATTGATTCTGCAAAGCTGTGACTATTCAAGTTCTAGTATAGGATGTTATTTAAGCATATGCTTGACTTTGAACATATAGGTAGTGGCTAAATACACCAGCAGAAGAACAAGTGCTTCTTCCCATTAATTTATTTTTTTTCAGATGCCTCTTACAAATTTTTTCTTCTCTAGTGGCTTTGTCAAGGTTAGGTCAAAATATCTAAATTTTGAGAGTCAGGAACAGAGGTACACAGTTATCAGAGAAGGAGTCTCTTGCAAAACCTCGGTGGGAGTAACCTGGAGACTTCCAGGTGGATGAATTTCAGGAACTGAGGCAAATGAAGAATTACTTTGTTAGTGGGAATAAAGAAGCTTAAAATACAAAAGTGTTTTAGGAACTAAAGTTTGGAACTTTCCTTCCCTGTTGGCTGTTTGGGTTTTTTTGTTATTTCTTTTTTTAAAAATGACTCTTGGTCTTCATACACTATCATGTTCAATAGTTAAACCTTCTTTTTTACTTTGATGACAGTATACTTTTCTTAAATTTCAGTAGTGTGGAGTAACAGTGCCAGTTACTACAGTAAGCATGAAGTCAATGATTTGTGGAAAAAAATGGTTGTTTAACAGCAGAAACCAGAGAAGTAACAACTAGGTCTTGGTTCAGTTGCTTGAAGGTTACATATTCTGTAAGTATTGACACACACTTCACTTTGAGCCTTGGATTTCTGAAAGACTGCTTGTGTAACTGGCATTGCAATAGCTGCCTGTGAAAAGTAAAATAAGTGAATGAAGACTGTAAATTCAGACCTATGCTAACTTTTTGTTGTTGTTTGAGTGCTCAGTGCTTGTCAGAGGAAAAAAAGAAGGCAAGACCAACTAAAAGTAAAAAAAAAAAAAGGTATTTTCAATAGTCCTGGAAATCACAAATGTCTGGAACCACTGCCCTATGTGAGGTTTCTTTCCAATACCTTGATACCTCTTGTTAAAACTGAGCCAGTCAGTGGTTATGTGTGGAATACTGTGAGATGGAAGGAGGAGTTTTAGCGTTTTGTACAGGTTGTCATATACTGGGGCTTGATTCTGACTCTGTAAATATTCCAAACTTTTCATTGCAGAATGTAATACTCTCTGATTTGGGTCTGATGATGCCATCTGCTTCCCTCATGTGCTGAAAGAAATATTGGAAATTTTGCTTACTTGCCTTCTTCCAGGTTTCATTTGCAGCACAGCAGAGTGAGGAAGCCTGTCTTTTCTTAACTGTGGGTCCTTGGTGCATTTTCATTTTTCCTGTGCAGAACAGCTTGTTTTTAGAAGGGTTTGTTGGTGTAAGTGGAACTAGAGGAGTTTGTCTAAATGGTTGATGTTATTATGCCTTTTTTTTTTTTTAAATTTATACAACCTTGCTGTTTTGCTCAGCTAGAGGGGCTAACATAAAACTGGCACGACTGAACTGAATCAGCTAACGTAGTGGCTTGCTGCTTGCAAATTGCTCTTGGAAAAGGCAACCAACCAGCAAGAGCTCTTGCCCAGCCAGCAGTATGGTATAGGATCGGGTTCCAGAAAAATTGTAGGTTTTCAAATAAGAACTATCACTATTAGAATTACCTCATGAAAATTATCTCATGGAGAAAATGAATATCTGGTCAAAAGTTGTTAAATCAAACAAAGCACCCATGAAGCAGGTTGCAAATAAGTGTTTTTCTCTTAGCTTTAGAAGATATAAGGGATCTCTCCCCAGTGTGAGACTAGGGATTAAACATCAGGTTCAGGTAACAGTGTTAGCTGCTGCCATGGGTAGGATTTGGATTCTGGGTCTGAGACCTAGGGCAGAGTGTTTGTATAGTTTTTTTGGCATTTGTTTCTTTTCTTTTTTTTCTTTCTTGTAAATAGAAATGGATCCATTCTGTGTTTTGATATATTTTTAACAGGAAGTATTCAGAAAATATTTGTCTGAAAAACTGGCTGCTTGGACAAAATTAGTTACAATTTCAGACAAGGATATTAAAAAAACCCAAAAAATCAAGACTTATCATCCTTGCACATTCCAAGACAAAGGATTTTAAAGACAGTGGAAAGGCTTTTTTTCAATTGTGTTTGATACATAATTGACAGATCATGGATCCAATATTGGGCAACCTAAAGAAAAATAAATTTGTTACTCAGTTATGAAATCGATTTTGGACGCACATCAATAGTCAAAATCCATTATCTCTAGTAGTAAGATGTTACAGTGGCAGTGTCTAATACATTTGATGAACAACTAAAAAATTGAATTTTTTTAAAAATAATTCATAGTTAGTTTAGAATTTGGAGGGGCAATTGTATTATATGACCTCAAGCTTTATGGAGGTATGATTAATCCTGATGAGATGTTTAAAGCAGTGATTTACTTCCATGTAAATGTGTATCCATTGCCTCTGCAGACCTTGGAGATGTGCTATCATACTTGTGCCATGGGTATGGAGTTAGTCTGCTGGGAACTCAGCACAGGAATTTATCTAGCACATATTTGTATGACTGTATTTTAGTGTGGGAAGTAGAAAGCCTAATGCCTAATTTGGGAATCATTTAGACATCGTATCACCTTTGAACTTAAAAACTGTAGCTTTGCCTGCATGTTAGTAGGGTGTAAGTATTTTATTAGCCTTTTATATCAATGCCACTTTTGAAAATGTGATTACAATCTGAAGTGATTGTTGATATTCTCATAGATGCGCTTTGAACAGCGTAATTTTTTATAACTTCCCATGCTTCAGGAAATTTACAAGTGGTTTCTCCATAGACTGGTACAATTTATACTGAAACAAATGCTTTTCTGGAGTTAGACCAACTATATGAGGTGGCAGACAAAATCCTGTTATCTTTTGAAGTTGACCAGTGTTGCTGCCATGTGCTGATTGAATGCTGTGAAGGTTATACTCCTAGTCACCACCAGCAGGTTTGCTCAGGATTCGTTCTCACATGGCTAGTGCAGAAATAAAGGAGTTGGCATGGGTTGAAGTACCAAACATTGCCCTTCAGAAAGCCCATTTTATATTTATAATAATTTAAAATGAAACCTCTGTAGTTCTTCTTCTTCTTCAGAAGTAACTGTATATTCTGACCTTGGCCTTCAGATTTGTCATCTATGCAACTTGTAAAGAATAAGTCATATCTATAAGCTTCCAAATACAGTGATCTGCATTTGAAGTGTCAGAAAGCTGTGCCACCAACAATGTTTTCTGAGACACCTCCAAGGAAACCTTTATGAACAGCACTCTGGTCAGATTAAAATTGCACCTGAAGTACTCATTTTTCCCTAATTAACTTACACCTTTTCCACCTATTTCTGTTTAATTCTGTTAAAATTTATGAGTTCTAGTATTCTCCCCAGTGTTTATTTTTCTCTTTTTTAAAGTGAATAGTTTAAAGGTTACTACCAAGAAAAAACAGCAGAATAATTGCCTATTTTAGGAACCAAAGTGTTGTTTTTGTCACGGTGATGTTATATTCTTTCTACAGAAAATTTCAGACTTCCATAGCAGTTTTGATTCAAGCAATATTTTCCTTCACCTCCTTTGTTGTTATCAAATTCTTGATGCTTTGTTACTTATGTATACCTATGCTTAAGTATGTTCTCCCTGTCTGTACCAAGAACTTACCTCTCCATCTTATTCTACCCTGACAGTCCTGACTTAATTTCTTCTCAATATGCAAGTTTTTCCTTTTTTTTAAAGTGCCCCAGAGCTCTAGCGCATTTGTATTTGATTGGCAACCTTCATTTTTGTTTGATTGAAAAAAAAAGAGGCAATTAGAAAGGTTTATAGAGTAAGCTATTTTATGTGCTGATTTTATGAGCATAGCTTTATTGTCATGATTTTAAAAGGCGATGACATGAATTTTCTGTGCTGTGTGAGTTATTAACAACTTCTCAACTCCTGCCTTCAGATTAATCTTTTTTGTTTATTTTTTTATTTATTTTATGGTATTCTATTTTTCTAAATCTCTTTTAATGATGCCTTCTAGGTAAAGAGATAATTTCATAGGAACTTCTGAGAACTGAACTTTTTGGCAGAAGCTTTGCTTACTTTGTGACCTACATGTATATTTTGACAAGGTTGTTTCACGACTGTTGAAATACTTTTGCCTTTCAAGAGAGTAAAATAAATAATTCACAAAGCATATTTTAACCAAATACCCAAACACAGATATATTTATCGTGCAATGTAAAGGCTTGTTAAATCAAATGCCTAATAATTGATTCAAATATAAAGCTGAAATTCTCATAGCTCTGGGATGCTGCTAAGTTGACAAGGTACACCAAGAAAGCAGAAGTAAATTGATCTCCTGCAATCATTTTTGTACTTCTTCACATTTTATCTGGACAGATCATTCTAGTGACCAGAATCACAGCCAGGTTGGTGCCAATTACACAGTTGTACTGCTTCCTTTAGGCCATTTTTATATCCCATACTTGACCTTTTCATAATGTGACATATACCAGGTGCAGAAAAGGGAAAAAAAATACTAACCAACCAATAAAACTGGTAAGCTTATCAAGGTTACCTTTCCAGTGTAAGACTGGTCTGTAAGAAAGCCCCTGAGGTTTTCTCTAGACTAAATGACTTTTGAGAACAGGACTTGTAGAATATCCTATTGAAGTTTGTATTCAACATCTTCATAGGTTTTACCTTGAGGGATTTTTTTTCATTTTTTACATTAAATTTGCTGATGCTTCACTTAACTGTTTCTTAATTATTGTGTATATGTGTGTGTGTGTGTGCTTTAAAACTTAGTATTTAAAACACTCTAATCTACTTTTCACTCAGTACTTCATGTTACTCTATCATATAAAGTGTGGAACAAGTGTCAAGCCCACCACTGAATATGGCAGTATTTTATTCTAAATTCATTAAGCATTGGGGAAGGAAGGGGACTTCAGTGTGTTTTACGGGCTATATATGTCCAAGGTAGACAATCCTTGGGTGGAAAGGGAAATCAAAACAATATGTAATTTAAATGTTTCCCAGTATCAGTTGCCTGCAGGTTATATTTTGTAGCTGATGATTGTCAGTCCCCAAACAATAGGCATGCTTTCTTTTTAACCTATGGTTTTTTATCCTTTATATCTCTCATTTACACTACTTCTCTGGGCTGAATTGCCTTTGTTTTTTTTTTTTTGTTTATTGCCATCCTAGACTTGGTTTCTCTATTTGTTTTGTTCTTTTATTTCTCTGCTTTTTATGTGAGCTTACATTGTTTGAATTGATTGGACTAAAAGTATAATGCTTTGAATCTAGAACTGAATCCTAATTGTGATTTATTTACTGCCTGTATTTACTCTGAGTGGATGAAAATGATTTCCATGTGAATCCCCTTTTGCATGTAGCATTTAGATGCTTGACCAGCCACTAGGTAACAACTTTTAACAAAAAATTTGTTCATATTTCATTTGTTAGATCCACAAAAATAGGTTACTTTTCTCCAATAAATATCTTCTTGGAGATTGTGCAGTCTGGCTTCTACTTACTCTTTGATATTCACTATGTCTTTTTTTTTTTTTAAATTTTCCATCTTTGACAAATGTCTTCTGCCCTGTGTTCCTTTGAAATTCATTAGATCAACTGACCATTCATTTGAAAAATTAACTTACAAAATTAATATTACCTTATGTCTTATCTGAACTGAACTGAGTTCTCGTCTTTACTGCTTCCAGGTTTCTACAAGAGTCTGTTTTCTCTAAAAAGTTGATACTTCTAAGTGTAGGATAGGAATTCTGAAAACTCAGTTGTGTGACAATTTTGAATTAGAAGTGTGACTAAAAGAGATAGCATAATTTCATGCATGACCAGTGAATGACAGGAGCTTTCCTCTCTGTAATTCTGTGTGAAAGTACTATGCACAGTGAAAGTGGGTAACAAAATGCAGATTGAATTGCAAGGGATAAAACTGAGTTATCATCACTTTGGGTGGATAATCTCACACATAGGACCATATCAGAATTTCTATTCAAAGCATAAGCTAGTAAGACAGTGAAAAAGAAAGCTTTGCTATGGCCTGAACAACTGTGTTCTCATAAGAAACAAACAAAATAGCTCTTTTACAGCCTTTTCAGTTTTAATGTTACAAAATTAAAATACAAAGAACTTCCTAAACACTGTAATTTTGCAAGTGATTGAGCTGAGTATGTCTGCTTTTAGTTTAGTAGACAGTAGATAACCAAATGAACAGGGAGACAAAGCTACTGTGTCTATCTTTGTTGCTATATTCATTTTTTTTTCTTATTTTACATCCCACAGTAGTACCTACATATTTCTAGCCTCTTCTACAAACAGTAGGCTTTTTGCTTGTTTGGTTGGTTTGAGTTTTTTTTTGTTTTGTTTTGGGTTTGGGTTTTTTTTGGTTACACCCTGAATGTATAGTCAGAAATCAGAAGCCATGAGAGTTAATTTCCAACCCCATTCAAAATTTGGACTCAAACAATAGTAGTAGCCCCCCAAAATTTTACCACTGTCACGTTTATCTTAGAAGTTGAGTACCTTACTTGCTTCAGGAATTGATTTCTAGCTAAGCCATTGTCAGGCTTAAACAAAAAAAAAAAGACTAATAATAAAAAACTTTTTTAGCGTAGATTAGTGTTAGGGATGCATTATTCTTATTGTTCTTTTCCATAATACTTTTCAGGTATGTGTTCTCCAAGAATTTAACAATCACACTTCATTATCAGTCTTGCTGCTGGTGGTAGTGTCTGAAGAAAGATCCCTTTTGTGTTACTCTGTGTGATATCAAAGTTGTTGGGAATGTGCATATGGGCATCCTGTAAACACAGTAGTAAGTCTCAGCATAAGGAAAAATGTTTCAGCTTCTCTCTAAGGAACCTGACTACTCAGATGTGAGGAGATTCCCCATGCAGTTTGCAGTACTTTTTGGTTCCATCCAGGATACAGAGGTTTCTTGGATCCAAAAGTCCATATAAGTCGGTTCTGGCATCATTTTTTTAAAAAACATCAAAACTCCCTAACTTGCAGTTACATTTCCAGACTCCTCCTTGCCTTAGAGTCCTGCTTGGTGTGAGGGAATGTATCCATACTGCAAGTGCTGTATTACAGGAATTGCAGTTTGTGCTCACAATCCTGTGTTCCCTGTTGTTTTGGTCTCTCACTTTTTATCATCAGCAAACTAACATAGAATATATACTTTCAAAAAATGTAGCAGTAGGAGAAGAAGCTCGGATATTCTTTATGGAAACAAACTGGTGGATGAGATATATGACGTGTCTCACTTTAAAAGGTAATGTAACTATCATGAAATTGAGACATTTTTGGTCACTTTGTGACTTTTTGCACAGGTGTTTCAGCAGCAGAAGGCATAGGATAGTGACTACTTGTTTGCTGAGGCCAAAGCAGGTTTGAACGACTATGAAGCTGCCACAGGCAACAGTGTATCAACTAGACAATCTAATTTTTCTACAGGTAGAAACGTTCTTAAAATAAAGTTGTGTATATTTTGGCAAGTGTTGAAAATATCCTTCACCAGAGAAGTAATTTCTGCTCCCACTTTTTTATGAACACCTTGCAAATCAGTGTAAGGCACATTTCACACTTGATGTGAACAGTCATACATCTTCATTTCATGGCAGGGGTTTTTATAGACAGGCCAGGCAAGTCAGCCTGCCTCACCCTTTCTAAAAGATGAATCATTAGTTTTGAGAATTAACATTCTGAAGTGTGCCTAAGTGCCATTTTCTTTAAATTAATAAAATATTGAGGAAATATATGAATATGCAGAATTAGGGTCACTTCCACTGCGTATGAAAGTTGCAGTCTTGTGGGACAACTTGCTGTCATCAGACAAAGCACTGGAGGAGAGACAGTGCCAACAAAGTTGCTTTTTCTTTGCCTTGTTCTTCCAACTGGAAGAACAAACTGGTAACACAGTAAGCCTTATCTACATGCCAAAACCATAAGCATCAGTAGATTGATTAAACTGCGTCTCCCTGAGCCCATTTATGCAATTTTTTTCAGAAGTCTCTAAGACTAGAAGCAAGCATTAAAATAATAATTAAAAAAATAAAATCAGGTGAGTCTGGGAATGGTGCTTCACAATACAATATCAAGATTGAAACTGGCCTCCTTGACAGATTGTGGTGGTGGCATTTTCTGGCCAATATGGCAGGCCAAAATGGTCCAAGAGATGTGTATCTTGCACATTTGGTTTCATGTCCCATGCCCTTTCCTTAATTATTTACTGTTTATTATGATGGGAAACAATAATGCTTTAACAAAACATAAGTAACTTAGATTAATCAGCTGCTTTGCAGGCAGACACTTCCTGAGCTCCCTGGGGTTTCTATCAGCAAATTGTAGTAATGATGCTGATTTGCACAGAGCTATTGTTTCAGCTGTAAATACCTGAATTGATTACCCAGGAGCCCTGGTCTCAGTGTAGAGTTGTTTTGCTTTGTTCTTTATTATGTTAGGTATCCTGCATAGCAGGGGGCCTGCAACCAAGGCAGAGTCACCTTGGGACTTCAAGTATGGTAATCTAAATGAATTCTTTGTTGCTGTAAATTACAAACAGAACAACAGCAGCCTGCTCCCACTTTTATAAATATGTATGGTTTTCCTGCCAATGAAAATATGGCAAGGGATAGATCAAAGTGAATTAGTACCTGTCAAGCAAATTTGATAGGTCATTTTATACTTTAATTTTAGTCCTTTTTCTCTGTATTGTGACACAAACCCAAAATCAACAGTTTTGCTCTCCTTATAACAAAAACAGTTGACCACACTAAAAACTGTTTTCAGAAAATGCAGCATTGACAAGTGATTTTTCTATACAGACCATTTTTGTACCACATCTGGTGCATATGTAGTGCCCATGGTAGTGGTCTGCACTTTTACATTGTGAGGTATGAAGTCTGTCTTGTTGTGTACATCTGCAATGGTGCTAGCTGTGTAACAGAAGTGTCTGATCTCTTCTACTTCTTGTGATAGGACTGCTCTCCCACCTCTTTTTCTCTATTCCCTGTAAAATGGCAGTTTCTGGATCAGCCTTTCTTTCAAGTGGCTGAAATATTCCAAGAAACCATCAACATTTCTTTCTTTTTGGTTTCAGCCTGTAATTATCACTCAGAAAATCCTTCAAACCAGTGGCATCTCTTCCCCTTAAAATGGTCTCTTAGACAATAAATGATCTACCAGATGAAGCAATTATTTTCTGCTGTCCCTACGCACCTAGCAAAGGTCTGAAAAGAGGCACCTTAAAAGAAGTATTCTTGTGAAGATCAGAGATGAGATTAAAAAAAAAAAACAAAACCACACAGTATGGAGAGTCAGGTCTCACAAGCAACTTTATTTATTTTGCTAACCCAGATGTGCAGCTAGATCCTACAGATGTGTGTTAGCCCAAGCAGACTCCTTCCAGGAGAAGCAGTGTAAGACAGACAGGAGAAATCAGAGGAACTGGGACAGAATAGCAGGAGTTTCCTGTTGCTTCTTTCCTTTTCTTAGTATACTCTGAGGCTAGAATTCATTTGTCTTAAGATATAAAAGGAATGAAATAAAGAAACATTTTCATTATTCCTTATTGCTGCTATTGTTCTGCCAAACCATCTGAACAGTCCTATACATACTTCCTAGAAACAACATTCCCTTGAAATTAATTTTAATAAAACATGAATGGTTCTGTGATGGGTACATTACTCAACCCTGCAGCAATAAATTAAGGACACACACCCCAAGGGGAAGTCCTGCCCAAAATAACCATGTTCCCACAGAGTAGAAATCTAAGATCCTGTAACACTGAAACTGTGAGAAATTAGATACTGATTCTACAAGCATATGTTAGCAACATTAGTGTGTGTAGTCTCCAGTGACTTTAACTGGGTAACTGTTTATCTCTGCTATAGAAAGATGCACAGTAATACTCTCCGTAGATATTTTTCAAGACCCAGTCTCTGAGGAATTATTTGCTTTTTTCCTATGTAAATACTCATACACTTCCAATTCTTGGCAGGAGTTTTCATGGACAGGTGAGGCAAGACTGCCTGCAAAGGGAAAAATGGCGAGAATTAGTAGTTAAGAGTATGCTGTGTGGTGTTATTGTGTCTCTGGTTTTTTTCAAAACCTTCGTGCTTATTGACATAAATCAAACTACCATGCCCGATAAACATTTTTTGCATCCATTTTATAGGTAAGATAATTGTGTAACAGAGGAGCCAGAATTAACACATACAAAGCTATGGGCTTGCAAGGGGCTGCTGAAGTAAGCAGCACATGTTTGATAACTACTGAACTCTTGAGGTTCTTGTTTACTCTCAAGGGACTTAGATATCTTCACAACCTTTATCAGTGAGATTATTTGTTGACTTAACAAAATGCTAATCTTCAGGCATTTCTTTTTAAAACTGCTGGTCTAGAGAACTTCTCCAAGTGATGCAGTGAATTGCAGAGTAGGGACAAAAGTCTTGTCTGCACTGCTGCTTCTGCTGGCAGCCAGATTCAGGAATGCCTCCTGCCATGGTGCAGTGTGGGGCTTCTGCAGTGGCGTGCTGGCAGCCAGCTGCAGGGCACCTCCTGCAGGCAGCAGATGGCAGAGAGATCCAACCCCAGCTCTGGGTGAACCTCGGGATGCTAATTTTTGTCATCCTGCTTTAGTATGGTACTTAGCTCCTCAAGAGAAATATCATCTGTGCCTCTGCCTTTGATTTTATCTGCAACAGCAGTGTAACTCCCTGACTGAGGCATCTGGTTATTTCAATACAACGAATAACAAATGATATTAACATAGAAGTTTTGCTGTGCTTTTCTTGCTTGGCCACTTGAGGCCAAGCAAAGAGTAACATGAATTTAAAAACAAAATATAATAAAAATCTGAGGCTGTTGAGTTTATCTGGATGTATAGAGTTCTGTCTACTACTAAATACCAAGCAGCAGGAACAGAGAGTGGAAAAATTGCAACTCAGAATAACTCAGTAAATGAAACTATGTTTACTTCAGATGTATTTTCTGTAGCTGAATTGCCTTTGTCAGGCTTTGGCCAGAATGGACCATGGGTATTTATTCATCAGTGCCTTTTATTCCAGTAGTATCACCAATTGCTTGTTTTCCAAAAGTTGATACTGTTTTCATAATTGTTACAGGCTTAGATATATATTTAGAGGCAAACAGATTGTGTAGGAATGGTTTTTTTTAGGATTTCAGCTTAAGAACAAAATATGGGATAGATTACATTTGGGTACCTTCGTGCTGCTGGATCTTACATAGAAATGTTTGATCCAAATTCTTCTCTTGTAATTTTGCCAAACTCCAGTGATAAGGCAAGAATTAGTTTGGCCCATTGAGTCTAAAAGACCTAAAAGTCAGTTTTGCATGAGAAAACAAAAAAAGGGCCTATACTGGTTGAAAAATTACTTTGATATTGAAAGGGGGATTTTAATACATTTTTAAAGTATATTTTTATTGCATGACATTGGGAAGGCAAACGTATTTTTAAAACAAGATGAATTATTTCTGTTGTTGATATTCTTTCAAAGAGCTACATATCATCCTGAAACGGAGGTCAGGAAGTTCACTATCCGAACAGGAAAGAAAACAACATTCTGAAGAGAAGTCTCAAGTGACTGTGGTATATGGTCTGATTCATCAGTTAGTGTGCCCGGTTAGGCTTGGCTGCCCACCCCATTAGCGTGATTGTTCCTGTCTCTGCTGCTTCACTGGGCCTGGGTTCTCCAGCAGTCCACAGCTGAAGAGTTGCAAACACAAGAAAGTTCTCTTAGAAATTACTTTGTACTAATTAGTATCTAAAAATATTCTTATTCCAACCTATCAGGATTGCAGATGGACAGGTGATATTTCGATAACCATGGTGCATGAGACTGAGATAAATATTCAGGATGTAATAAGTTAGCAGATGGCAAAGGAAACGACTGACTTTTTAAGCTTAATGAACTCTGAAGTTTATTTGCTCAGAAGTGCAGGAGTTTGCTGGAGTTTTTTTTGAGATAGCTTGTAGCACAGTCATGTGTTTCATTAGGGGCTGGGGAGCGGAAGCTGCATGTGAGGCTTTAGGCTGATGAGAGCTGTGCTTGACACAGAGGTTGTGTACATTATACTGCCAAGCTACCATGGCTGTACTTGGCACACAGCATCCTCTGCAGGTATAGGCTAACGTGTACAAAGCCATGATATCTGAGTTCATTAAGGCTTTCCAACATCGTTGCATATAGAGGGTTGTGTGCCATAACTGTTTCTTCCATTAATCGAGAGGATCATTTTAATGCTCGTTTCCAGTTTTGTACCTTTTTAAGGTTGCCTTTTTCATAGCTGTTATTTTGTATATGTGAGACACTTGGGAAGAAATAGAAGCCCTTCCACCCATATAAACATCTTTCCAACAATGTTTGCTATAGTCAGTAAGTGTTGAGATGTCTGCATTTTCCTGACCTTGCAGGTGGCAGAAATCTGCTGTGATACCAGATGTCAGACTAAAATAAGAAATAGAGAGAGACATTATTAGGACACAAATTGCTTCTTTTTTACTGCTAAAATTTAATTCAAAATATAGTATGTAGTTTTGTCTCTGAGATTCCGGAGTGCACATTAGAATATCAAATTCTAAAATTTTCAGGCTTAAAACTGTTCTATTTTGCATGTACTGACAATCGTGTTTGTGCTCTAATTCTGAAGGGTTGAGAACATTGTCTAAGAGTATAAACTAACAATTCTAGAACTTAAACAGTGTCACCTGATTCTTCATTAATGGGTGATGTTCTGGTCACTTCTTTTACAAACTAAGTAGATGCTGAAGAAAACAAAAAAAGAAATAAAAAAGCAGACATCTTTGTTATTCATGATTTATTCTTTCTCCAACACATCACAAACAGGCTTACATGAAATCAAATTTTATGCCTTCTTTGCTGCAACCTAACCATACCAGACTCCCTTGCAGTGTAATTAATATGCTTAGTTCAGGACAATAATATGATTGCTTCTTTCTTTGGAAACCCTTTCCTTTGGATATATCGTTGAAAACACAAGAGTTAGGAGAACTGCATTGGAATTATCCTACCATGTAAAACCAGATATATGGCCACTGCTAATATCGCATCCTCTATTACTAAAATTCTTAATGTTTGTAGAGAAATACATATGACTCTCCATCTTTGCTAGATTAAAAGAACAGCAAAAATACTTTACAGAATGAAGCCTGAATGTGCTCTGTGCTCCAAGACCTGAAAATTTTTACCTTTTAATGCCTATCTAACTTAAAAACTTTACCACATTTTTCCCTGAATTTTATTGATTAACTGCAAGGTCAGTCATTTTTGTTTCTGTACTTTGAGCCAGTTTGTCAAAATTCCTAAATCATCTTTCTTTCACTCTCTGTTGTTACTGTTCATTTCCTGCTGTGATTATCATTCTATTAAATCACTGTGTAAAAATCACATTTTGCTCTTCTGTGACTAAATATGCAAACAGAGTGTGTGTGTGTATGGATGAATAGGTGTATGTACTTGCATATAGCTATGCATATTTATGTATACTTATGAATGAAAATCTGTAATAGGGAAATAAAAATTTAAACTGCCTACATTTGTTCATCTTTGATCTTGTTTTGTTTTTAAATGCACACCAGTGATGGTTCACATTCTTTTACTGGCAGATTTATTTCAAATCTCTGAATTAATTGACAGATTACTTTGGTTTTTAATGCTAATTTTAATGCTAAAGTGCCTTTGCCCTTTACAACAGGAAGGCTAAGATGATGTAAAAGAGTACAACAAATATGATACATGATCGAAGGTTACAGCAGCCAAGAGTAGATGAGGTGTCCATGGAACACTAAAAGATTAAAAGAGGGTAAAAGGCTAAGGAAGACCAGCTGGCTCTGTAACATATTACTGTTCAGAGTGCATTACTGCTAAATTGAAAAATGGGTTCAAACTGCAGGTTTCCAGGATGCTGCAGAGTGGAATGCATACCAAATGTGGTTACTTCAGCCTGGGTAAAGAGTAGGGGAACATGAACTATTGAATGGTACTGGCACTGCTAGCAGCAGCTTACTCTGTCTCTGGGGCGTAGGTTAAGGACAGGGACAAAGCACAAAAATTGAGAGAAGGAAGTGGATAAATACAAGTAGGTTTTGTAGACGCTGTAATCTGTTATCAGTTGCAAAGTAGGAATGATGTTATCTCCTTTACTTTTTTCAAAATTATTTATTTTATATGCATGCTATCAGAATAAATCTATAAGACATTTACAAGTTTTTTTGACATATACTGAGGAAGGATGATTCTATCAGTCTGAAAGTAGAGATCTGTTACATTAACCCCTCCCTTTATCACGAATGTCTGTGTAACCTTCAGCCCATCTGTGGCTCACTGCCACAGGATTATAAACAACGTCAAAAAGGAGAGGTGAGAAAAAGATGATGCCTAAATTGCCAATCTAAATCTAGAAAAACTTGTATTCATGTTCCCTTTCTGATACAGACTTCCTTTGTGACATATAGAAAATGTCATTGCCTCATCTAAGGTGGGGCATCCATAAGGAGAATAGTACTGACAGTCTGTTGTGAATGTAGGTGCCTTGTGAGAAGGCATTTCTGATAAAAGTTAGGGCTAGGTAAGAATATGTGCTGTATTTTCTCTACTTTTGTACGTAACAAATCAGTAGGCAAAACAGTTTAAAAAAATCCCAAACCAAAACAACTGTCAACTGCAAATGGTTTGTAAAGGTCTTCTTCGTAACTGTGAAATGTTGGCCAGTGTTCCCACAGCTAGCAAAAGCAAGACATCATTCTCAAAATTCTCAGAATGGGATTTTTCCTTCTTTTTTTTTTTTTTTCTTCTCCATATCCATTGAATGGAATTGGAAAAAAGTTCATTTGAAATCAATTTGGCTATTTTTTTTACCATGCCAAAATGGTTGGTATTCATGTCAGGGCCTGTACCAAGGCAAGTGAATTCTTCCACAGGAAGAGTAAGATTGTATTCTTATGTAGACAGCACTTATATTGTTTTCTAAGGAAATATATTACTTACAGTGCAAGATATCAGTGAGTATTGTTTGTAAAAATGTATTTAGAAAAAATTCTTTTTATTTTTTTGTGCTTTGTTGTAAATTGGCTTTCCACTCTTTTTGTGATCAGACTTTGCTGGGGAAAACCATCTTTATACACTTTCCGGCATAATAGTTTTGAAGTAATTTTCCCAAAAAGTATCTTTACTATCTGTATCTGGTATATTTTGTGTGTTGCAACAAAACATCTGTTCAGCTTCTTCAGCAGCAGTGTACAAAGAGCAGATTGAGTTTCATTATTTACACCTCATATCAAGCAAGACTCAGAGAGAGATCTCTTTCGTTTTTAGTTTTGTTTTGTTTTCAAGAAAGGCTCCAATCATATATGGTAAATGAAATGGCTAATGGGTTAGGAAGGGAAATTCATTCACCTGTTTACTTTCTGCAATGCTTTAATCCTTCGAAGTTTTTCCCTAAAACAGTATCCAATTGTAATCTTCTCTATATATATGTATATAATGTGTATATATATATGAAAATCTTTTGAGCCATTATTTGGATACAATTGTGAATTGCAGAAATGTTTATGATGAAGAAGATCACTTGGGGAAAATAATCAAAACAGTTTTATTAAAGACATCTCATTACTGTGATGGTGTATAGTAACAAAATCACTGTAGCTTTACTAGTGGAGGATATAATGACCTGCATGACTGGTACACAGTTTTCTAAAAGAAAGGAGTGAAACTAATGAATACTGCAGGAGTAAAAATAGTTTGTCTTCTGTTCGGTAAAAAATTCAGATTGTGTGTTAATGTAATTTTAATTTATTAATTGACTTCCAAAATACCTGTCAGAGACTGAAAAAAGAGAAAATCTTTAAAGCTAATGTTCCAGAAGACAAAACATTTTAAAATTAAACATAACATTTTTAAATCACAGTACTAAATATTAAACTACCCTTTAACAGATCTATAAAAATAATTGGATTACTGGTAATATCTATTTAGCCTACAGATGTATTTTACAATATTCTTAGAGCCATCATAGTGAACCCTTTAAAACTGAAGAGAAATTCTAGCAGTCATCAATGAAATTTTAACAGTTTATTGAAGCAGCAACTTACTAGGGTAAATAAACTGGCATTAATGTGAGAGGCTGATATTGCAACCTAAATTAAAAAGTAAAGATCTGTATTATAGATTTTTTTCTTCAAGGATATTAGTGTATTATTATTGTTTAAGCACTAGAAAAAGTTGGTTTTATATTCGTCTGTATTGCAAAGTCTATATAGGTTTTATAATTGTAGTTCTTACAGCTGGCTATGCATTGCAGCCATGACAGTCTGGTGCAAGTGGCGATGTGATATCTCGGATCGAGTATTTGAATGCAGGCACTCCACTGAAGTGATGCGTTGCTAACAGAAGATAAGCTTAGGGTGCAAAAAAGAAAAAGGCCAGTCGAGACTTTCCAGACCTTTCCTTTACCAGAAATCTTTAGCATTTCTTTCAGTCTGTGTGGGAAGATATTTTCTGGCATCGTGATGTCTGATCTTGTCTTTGCCACTTCTGAGATTGTTTTTATGCCTGGTTTTTTTAGACTGTACACACTGAATGGTGGGAGATAGGTAGGAGTAAAGAGCAACTGGCAATGCATCCTGGTCCCTTTGCACCTAGCTCTTTTAACACAAGTAAACTGTCTTTCAACATACAAAAAAAAAGGGGGAGGAAAGTGACTTTTATATTATTCTTTTGAGCAGCTGAAGCAGCTCCTAGTATTCCCTTAGGGCTTTCAGGAGCACAGTTGTGATATTGTCAACAAAGGAAAAATAGCATAGCAAAGCGAATGCAGGGCTCTTGTTCATTTGTACATGGACTGATGCAGCTTTGGAGCAGCAGCTGCTGCCTTTTCTCAGCAGTGAGTTCTATGCATCTGAGTGTAGGGTAGCCATGTAACTCCCTTGTTATCTCTTTGAAAAACAGCATTGTTTAAAAATAATCCAAAAGAGCTTTATTTACGATTAACAATAAACTGTGGACACCCTGGTGTCTAAGTGGGCTTGGGCTGCAAAGTGTAATGAGATTTCTTTCTGTTCCAGAAAATGATTTTTCTTTGATTTCCTGACTTGTGGTCAAGCTGACCTGCTGCTTGATATCTTGGCACAACTTGTCATGAGCTAAGCAATGAACTTATGGCAGAAAGACGTGGCTACATAAAATGAAGATAAAGGTTAAGTTTTATATAAGTTATATTTATATATATATATGTCAAAAGATACAGGTAATTAGTTTTTCATGTGTTATGGGCTTCAGAAAAATATGAAGATAGTTACAATAATAGGGAGAACAAAGAAGAGAGAATAAAAATTAGGGATGCTGGATAATTACTCTATAAAGTTCTCCCAAGTCTGTAAAGAATGAGTAACTCTCTTTGTGGGGCCTTGTATAAAACATACATCTGTAATTTTCTCCAACTGCAACTCCACTTAGGCATTGGAAAATCACTTGGTGTTTTGTTGTGACACCTATGATATGACCAGGACATACTAAGAGTGATGTAAATTCTTCCCTTTAGACATTCCTGTGTGGTGGATTAGACTTGGCTAAAAGCCACACTCCCATCCAGTTGCTTGGTTACTCCCTTTCTGCTGTCAAGGAAGAACAGGAGGAAGAAACCTCATGGGTCTAGATAAAGATAGGAAGATCCCTTACCAATTACAATCATGGCAAAATGGACTCAACCTAGAGAAAATGAACTTAATTTATTGCCAGTTAAAAGAAATGTTTAATCAACAAAGGCAAGAATCTGTCACAATTCCTTTTCATAGTGCTGCTCTTCAGATAAAACCTATTTACCTATTTATATGTTCCTCACTGTCACATGTAGCAATTAGCTACCTGAGATCTGGTAGAAAAGAGGACAAATTTTCAGAAAGAGTGTTTGGATTTATGTGGAGAATTAAAAACAAATGCAGATGTGTATTCAAAAGGCAGAATGAGTGGGCTGAAGCTGTTTAAAAGCGAGGATGGGGAGAGGTGTTTTTTTTATGGCAGGCTGCACTTCAAGAAATACATTATTTTAATACTTGTCAAGTCTGCCCTTGCCTTGGGTAGCTGTTGTATTCCCAGGACTATGCCAGTTGTAGCATTGGCTGCTCTTCTCTGTTAATTTCCCAGATTGGCACCCAGGTGTGGAAACTACAGTGGCCATTCTGAGTGACTGCTTCTGCAAACAGGGGTAGCTCTGGGACTTGGTGCATCTTTTCATGTTGCTATATGAGGGCTGACCTTGGCAAGTAGTGTCATCTTCCTGATCTTTCTCACCTGTTGTCTATCTTGAAAGCAGACTTGACTCAAATATCACTTCAACAGCTGCAGATTTCTGAATGTCTCAATAATGATGAGCAGCTTCACTGAGTGGGAAAGTTGGCTGTTTCTCTGGTTTGCAGTGCTTTTCAGCTGTTTTACAACTGTTGTAGGACTACAGCTATTGTACAATTCTACAACTTCTATAGAAGGATGATTTCAAGTATTAAATACATATATAAATAGTTTCAAGTACTTATATTTAATACTTGAAGTCATTGTCCTATAAAAGTTTTAGAATTTAATCTAATTATAATGTTATACATGTATATATATATAGATAATTTCCAATATATAAGGTGGTAAATCACATATTCATGTTAGTGTACAAGTTACTGTGAACCCTATCTCACAAAGAATATCCTGAGATGTGTCACAATTTATGAGGTACTATATAGACAATGTCTTCTTGTTTTTGTCAAAAGACTGTGAGGGCGAAGAAGTGACGCACTCGAAAACCAGAAAATAAATCTCTAAGAAGGCTGACCACAGTTTTTTCCATCACAAGCCTTTCAAAAGAATTTCAGTTTTTAAAAAGTTTAAAGTCACTGTTGTCCATATGTTTCTTTTCATTAAAAATGAAGGATCAAAAATATTTTATTTGATAAATTTTAAGAAATGTATTAAGAAATGATGATGCAAAACCTTGTGAGACCAGAAATTCTATTTGTCAAATATCCCCATTGTTCTCTGTTGGTTGAACAGTCATTCATGCACTTTTTCTGTCACTAGGACAAGGGGCTGTGGTCCGTCCTGGAGGAACTGGTGTAATTGTGAAGCCAGAGAATGCTTTTGTGGAAATTAACAGTTGAGTGTGTTGTGGTAGCAAAACTGACTGTTGTTTACAGTGAAAAATCACACCAATGTGTTTGGCATATTTGGTCTGGATGAAAGTCTTGAACTTCACTGTTGGTTTATTGACATCTGGACTTTGGACTGTACTTGAAGTAGCTTTTTTGCTACCTTTGTTGTTTAACTTCCTAAATGGAAGGCAGTGAAGTTTAGTTGGGTTAATTTGTAAGCAGAAGAACCAGTACTGCTGATATAAGTGTTAATATTGAAAACTCCTATTTTTTAAAATACTAAAAGCAAAGGTGTGTTTGTATTTTGAGTGGCATTTATCTTAGAAAAATACAGAAATTGCTGAAAAACAAGAGGGAAAAGGAAAAATGGTATCTCCAGGAAAGAACAAATAAACATGCAGTTGCATGAACCCTTGCAATGGCATTTGGCACTTGTCTAGAAATGGAAAAGTCAGTGTAGTAGAAAAAAGTGAACAGCTGTTTAGCTGCACAACATAATGGTAGTACGTTATGCTTGCTTTTTTTACATGCATTTTAAGAGTCATGGAGTTACTAATGCAAGCTGGGCACTTTATGCTTGCCTCAGTGAACTCACAGTAAATTTCAAGCCACAAAAAATGGAAATTGAGAATAAATTGTAATGAAGAAAAACAAATTGTAAGATGACTTCACCTTAAACTTGCATATGAACACAATATTACAGTACAAGAATTTCTAGAGAGCTTTATCTAGTTTGTCTGTATCTAGTTTGAAATGCTTTAAAATAAATTAAGATTTTCCTTAATCTAAATGTGGTTTGCTCACAGCAAATCAGCTGGGACAAGTATTCAGGCCTCAATTAGAGCAGCTATGCGTATCTACTGCCTTAGTGTGATTATTTTGTACAAATTAAAGCAGTAGTTTTCCCAACAAAGATTGCAAAATACTTTAGTCAAGAGCATCACTCATTCTTTTTAATTGTTTCCTACCTCCAGACAGGTTTTACTTGTTTAATGTCTCACATTACTAAATCTTTCATCTGATTGACTTCTTCAGTATTACACATCTCAGATAAAGCCTTTCCATTTTGATGACTACCTACAACACGTTTCATTATTTTGAACTACATTCACCCAAAGTCTGCCTTGTCATAATAGGCCTGTGTTAAAAATGCTAGTCATCCCTGATTTTTTTATCTCATAAATTAGTCTTAACACCTAGCAATTTTTTGTTGTTAGAAAATACATGAACTAGATGTCAGATATAGACAAAGGAAGGCTCACTCATATTCTGATGCTCTTTGTGGTAAACTGTTCAGATAAATGAAAAGTATTTCAATATTGCCAGAGTTTTATTCATGCCCTGTTGATCAATCAACATTTTGAATTGTAAAAACATCCTCCCCTGAAAAATCATTTTTAGAGTGCCAATCTTTCTCTAAAATGAAAATTAATTTCATCCTGATATAGCTATGTTACATGTTAAAGTGTATTTCATATGTCATTTTATGTGAAACATATACAATATAAGCATCATTTCAAATATGTATTTTTAATCCAGCTTTGGCACTGGAATACTATTGAAGTGTGGGAAGCGAAGTACCTGGTGGGTTGCATTTCCCATCATGTCTTTAGGACTCCTGTCCGTGTCTGAAATGTTTATTAGCATTTCCAAAATTCCATAAAAAATACTCACTTTGAACATGAATACACACTTTGAACATGGATCCAGCTTTCTAACACAAACAGACCTGAGCCCCTCAGATCCACTTGCAGGTCCACTGACCTTGACTATTCTGTTTGGCCAGCTTACATTTTGTTTCCCATTCTTGATTGGATGAGCTAATTTTTCTAGGGAGTTACTTCAGAGCAGTTGACAAAGTAACACCTAGAAACAATTGCATCCTCACAGCACTTCTGGTGAGTTTGTTGTAGTAACAGTGATTTTGTCTCTCTAATTCGGAAATGGGATTGGATAGAAATAAGTATTAGCACATCTAAAACTGAAGTTGTGAATATTCTCATTCAAAAAAACTCTGTACCTGTTACTGCAAGGGAAAAGACCTCGCAGCTGCCTTGTTAGTTCTTTTTGAAGCTGTAAATACAATAAAATCTGTATGATTCAACAGGTATCTATGGGACAGTTTTCATACACAGGATAGGAATATTCCTTCTCTGGTGTACTAGCATCTTGCCTAACCACAGAAAGCTGATCATCATTAGGAAGACTTTCAGGAATGCCTCAAATGAAAGAAGTGAACCATGATACTGAAATCTCATCTATTTGGGGAATGCTGTTTGAAAAAACCAATATGATTATAAATATATATTTATGCAAGAATGGGATCTTAGCCTGGATGATTTAGAGAACTGTCACTTGATCCACTTCGCTGTCCATTTTTTTTTTTTCCATTTCTTGAGCTTATCTATAAGGATGTTATGGGAAACCCCTCCTGAAGTCAAGGTAGACAACATCTATATAAAAGTTCTAATTTTTCATTTCAGTCTCTTTCACAGCAATCTCACAGGCATAACTCAGCAATTTCTGGAAAAGCCATTGTGGAAGACAAGTTTCTTTGGAATAGGTTGGGATTGTTTTATTATAACACAGTCATTAGATTTACTTTCTTGCAAGTTTTTAGGAAGGCTGCTGCTCTGCTGGAAAATCTGTAGTTCTTGTATGTGGTCGAATGTGCCTATCAGACTTCAGCTTCACTTTGTTTTCCCTCTAGAGTTGCTTTTTTGTTTTTCCCTATATGATCTCTGTAGGAATCATATGCACTGGTGGTGCTTTCTCGTGTTTCACACTGGATTTTATGAAGCTCTTTTATGAGCACCATGCTGCGTAAAGGAAACAGCAGAACAAATGCGTTATGCCGGTTGGTGGATAGCAGTGAGTGTTCAGCTAAGAGTCTCTGAAAGGACACAGCAGGAGAAGGTATTTGTTTGTCACACAGCTGTGGCACTATTACCTCTTTTGTAACTTGTAACTGTAGAACACAGGGGGAGATATTAGCATTATGCAGTTGCTTTTATTGCTCACCGAAAATTTCAGTTGTGAAGGCATGGTAGTGCCTAAGAATTGGATCAAGTGAAAGAGAAAGTAGATTTGCAAACACTCAAAGACTCAGTAAGGTGCAGAGTATTGGCCTCATGCATTGTTAGTGGGAGGACTCAGAAGATGCACTTCTTTTGGGAGATGATATTTTTTGATTTTGGATCGTGACTATGGCATGGCTTTTAAGAAGACGGAGGTGCCATTCCAAAAGTGACATCAAAGAAAAGAATACTAAAGTAGTGGAATGATAGAAGAGGCACGTGGAGAATTGCATGACTGATTTCAGAGCACATATATGCACATATGTGGAATCTAGTGACCTCTCATACTATGCATACATTTGTCAATTTTTGAAGCATTTGGGAATAGATAAGAGTCTGGACAACTGCAGGTTGATTACCAGTACCTGTTTGGAGCACATGTGTAATTTATTTTTTTGGAGGGGGACATGGGGGTAAGGAGGTGAGGAGCAGGGGTGGGTTTGCACACCAGAATTCACCTGTTCAGCAATTATCGTGTGCTCTACATTTATGTTAAACCATATTGATTCCTGTAAAATTCAATCATACCAATTCATTTTAGTAGGGTTTTTATGGTACCTATGAAGAACTCTGCTCAAACATTCAAAGTAGTAGATATTATATGAAAAATTTTTAGGCAGGCAGTGATGCCAGTTATTCTTGTTGCAGAACATTTTTGCTTGATTTTATTTTATATTTAAAAACAAAATTGTCATCTTAACTATGGGAATGTAATAATGTATTATCATAATTTTTTATTCAGCAAATAGCATGGACAGGGAAATATTATAGCCTGTCCTGAACACCAAAGGAGAAACACACATGAGGTTATACATGCTAATTTAATTGAATCCAGTACACCTTCTTTTTGTCTATTTTTTCAGAGGTTTGATTACTTCATAATAACTCAAACTAGAAGAAGATAGGGGTAGTGAAAACACCATGAGAATGTAGGTTTCATTTTATGTCACAGTTCTTGCATTCCATGTAGTGTTATTTTCCAAAAATGAGTAGTGAGAGATGTTTGAAAGAAAGCTGTAAAAACCTATAAGGCACTTAGTTGTGTGATACTGGCCCACAGGGAGAAATTTCTTTCTGACCTATAATTTTCATCCCTGTGAATGTGATGGCAGATACTGCTCTTACTCATCTAAAGTGTCATAGCAGTACCTCCTAGGGATAAGTACCGTACTGTAAAAACATTCACGTAGGGCGTCAACAGTTAATGACTGTTGTCTGAAAGACGAGGAGAAATGGGCATTTACCTCTTTGCCTAGAGCAGCAAGTAACCTTACCTCCAGGACTGGTACTGTGAGTCCCACTGTAGATAAGGACTAGTGCCAGTACATTATTTTTCTGTGTGCAACAGCTGTGAGTAATCTCCCCCTAAACTCTGACTGAGAGCTAACAAAAATAAAACTAAAACATCTGTGCCAGCAATGCACAGCTGTGTCTGCCTCTGTGGATGTTTCTGCAGAGCATTCAGTATGATAGTTGACCATTTTTTTTGTACCTTCTCAATTCACAGGAGTCAACAGCAGAATTAAAAATAAAATTTGGGGAATCATTTACAGTTTTATTACATCTTTTTTGATTCTAGTGATTTTTCTTCTTTATCTGATTTTCCATACTTTATTCATAACAAACTACTTTCAGGCAACCTTGTCAGAAAATAAGTAAGCAAAGAAACTGTCCTATAACTCCTGCACTCCTCCTTCCATTTGTGACAGTATTACTCAGAAATTACTGCTAGTGAGCCATGTTCAGGGAAGCAGCTGAGTGTACTTAAAAAGAACATTGAATGTTCTTATTTCCTGTTCTCTGGGACCTGCTTATTTCTTTTCTGTCTACATCCATGCATCCAGTGATCTTTTGATCAGATGTAAATCTGGACCAGGACACCTGGTCTGAATTCCCTATTACTTGCACGGTTTTCAAACCCCAGCATTAAATTGTTTACCTCTGCTACTGTATCACCACTTTGTAGTGTTGAAATTCCCCCTACAGTATAAGCCAGAGGCATGACCATCATAATAAACTTTGAGCAGGTGTCCCATTTTATATTCCACTTCCATTCCCTTTAAAAAGTCATTTAAAAGCAGTCTTTAGCTTGATAACCACACTTTTTTCCTGCTCAATCACTCATGATGTGCATATCTAACGTTTCTCCTTTTCTTATAGTGTGTAGTAATACCTACTTAATATCCAGATTAATTCTCCATGTTAATCCTCTCACCAGTCATGTTAATGCATGGATATCTATATCATTTGTGCTGCCTTTTTTTTACTACACTTGTGGCAGATTCTGAATGATAGGGAAAGAAAAACTGAAAAATAACACTTGAAGCAGCCCCAGCAATATGGCAAAGATGTCCTTAGTGTCTTCTTTAACTCTTGATACAAGCAGAAATAGCATATTTTATTTGCTCAAAAGTCCTTTAGTCTGTCTTAGATACAAACTTCAGCAGGGACTTTCTCAGTTAGTCTAGGACTATTCATGAAATAGCCACTGCATATCTGCCTTGGACATTCTCCTCAGTTCCCTGTGAGCTGGTTCTAATTTATTTGATTTAGAACTGTTCTTCAAGATTTTCTTGAGGATCAATGCTGCACTGGAATCATATTTAGAATACATTTTATTGAAATTAATTCTAGGAAATAAGGAAAAAACCCCTTTGAGAACTCAAGAATAAAAGCATCTCAACTGTTATTAATGGGCAGAAATAAGCAAATTCCCATAGGCTGGCCATGAAGAAATTTTACTAGAACTAGAAATTTGAAGCCCCCAATCATGAAGGGAGAGCTTCTGAGTAAAAATGGTGCTGGGGAACCCTCCCACCCTTAACTAATCTTAAGTTGCAGATTGATTACTAGTAGCATAATATAAGGTATTTTATAGAATAAAACATGTATTTTGACTGCCCTCTAAAGTCATCTTAACTGTATAGAAAGACTAGACAGATTCGATGCTGTACAGGGAGAGATTGTATGACTTATTTGTTAGCTCTGTGTTGATAAAGATCCTTTTTGTGCTTTGCTTTGTGCTCTTCTGAGAAACAGGAAGGTATTGGTAAAACCATGAACTTAGAGTTTCCAAAGCAGAGTCTCTTGGTTTCTACTGCTGTGAGAAGTGAACTTCCTGCTTGTTCTACAGCATAGATGAGCCCAAACAAGAGCTTGTATATGATCTGACGTTAAATGACATTAAATGTTTATCTTTAATGAGAACAAAGTGTACGTCCTCATGGAATTTAAGCATTTTTTTCCCCCAAAATCAACCCATTACACTTTATTCTTTAAATTGATAATTATCCGAGCTACAATCATATAGAATTAGTATGCCCTACTGTGCATGGAGTGTGTTAAGAAACATTCTCTGTGTTGAGATGGTGTTTCTCCACTTCCACTCTTTGAGAGAGTCCAAAGAATAATTACCTTCAATTAATTTTTTTTGTATGATGCTAAAGTACATATGTATTGGAAATTAATATGAAGAGAAAAGAGTTAGTTTGGGTTAGTGAAATAAAGAGTAATTTTTTTTAGCAAGGATGAACTCTAAATATGTAGGATATGAGTTGTGCCAACTCCTGATTTTTACTGTAATTAGTCTGTGAAAAAAGTTGTTACAGGAATCATGTAGAGAAATTATGCATGCAAGACTCATACTTTTATTTATAACTGCCTTTTTTTTACCTGCATTTATAAACTTTTATATACTCGGGAGCACTTTTCTGTTCAGTCATAACACAAAGTGCATCTTTCTAATAACTCAAATAAGTAAACGAGTTTAGCAAAGTTGAAAATATTTGTATGGCTAGAAAGTGGATTTTTGAGTCAGTCATTTAATCATGACAATATTCTTATTAAACTTTACTAAATAATTTTTGGTTACATATCTGATATTATACAAATCTTCTAGATAATATCCTCAAAATATCAGTTTAATAACATTAAAAAGTCTTGTCTCCTCTCCATTTATATTTTAGTATCAAACTGTCACAGGCACAGATTTGTCTGTGTTTTAACAAACTGTTGAAAAGTTGCCAAAGCCTGAGCAAACACAGAATCAAAATATGATTATAAACTTAATCCAAGCCAAATTTATAGCTGCAAAAATTAGGTAAACTACTGCTATTATCAATTCTCCTTAATATTATTCCTCATGTATTTGTTTTGGTTTTATTTATCCTTGTAAAAATTTTCGTGGTCAGATTTAATAGCAGTTACAGGGTTTGTGTGTGTCTCTTGTATCAAACAGACTCGCTCTGACTCCAACTAAATATTCAGTACTTTTTTAATGTATCTGCAAAGCATCATGTGTTGGTGAAATACATTTAGTGTTCTTAGTTAGACTGGAGAAAATGTTTGAGATTGGCTTTGAAAAAGTAATTTCAGTGCTTTTGCTTTAGTTGTTAAAGTTCCTACTTCCAGTTAATGTTTTACACTGTTTATGGTATAGAAATGATTGTGTTCATATAATGCAGCCCTCTGGATGACAAAAGAAAGATGAGATAGAACAGAATCTTTAATTAAAAAAAACCCCACCTTTTAGCTCAATTTCTATTTAACTAGTTGTCTAGTGTTTACCTCCAACTTGCATCAGTATAATGGTTTGGCAAGTTCATGTGAAAAACAAGCATATTTCATAAAATGACTGAAATTATATTTAAAATTATTATTAGCTATAAAAAGGATTTCTTCATAGGCAGTTTCATATAATTTTCTGTATTTTAAAAAGGTGAATTTTCAGGAGTCAATATTTCAAGGTCAGGTAATACAAAACCCCACCCATTGGTGTGGAGTTTATTTTGTTGTTTATAATTTTTAGGTTTTGATGAATCACCTATTTATTCTTAATAGCACATGTCATCTGTACGTTGCATTGGTTCATTTTACATTTCCCAACAACTGTGTTATTTACTTCCACTGTTATAGACAGAACTAGAATAGAGAGAACTATTTCGATGCTTGAATTACTTGAGAATGCCAAAGAATTTATTTAACTTGTGGTAAGCACAGGGGATTTTTGACACATTACTGTTAGAAAGAGAAAGATAGAGTAAAACCTGTGCAAGTCTGCAGGGAGATGAAGAACTGAAATGCTTAACACTTCATTTGATTAGGAAGTCAGAATGAAGACTGTCATGGAAATGTAGAAGTAGATATACCTCATGAGGCTACTTAATCAAACCTGTCATCCATGGCAGGATCAAATATGCTGAAATTAATCCAGACTGATATTTGTCTAGCTTGTTCCTAAAAACCTCTGAGGGTGGAGATACTGTGCCCTCCAAGCAGCCCATTCAATGGAATATCTGTTCTTTACTATGAGGATGTTTTTTGTCTTCTGCTCTGGTAGGCAAGCCAGTGTTTTTTAAGTCTTTTCTCCTGTGGACATTAAGAGCAGAGGGTCACTGTGTTCTAAATGCCAGTTGGAAACCCTCCATGATATCTACCTCTTTTATCTCTTTTCTAATTTGAACAAAGCGAATTCCTTTATTCTCTCTATATAACTCATGTTTAGCAAAAGACTTAATGTTCTGTTGTTTTCCTTTGAAAAAAAGCTCATTTAGCCATATTTTCCTTAAATTGGGTTGCTCAAAACCAGGCAGAGTATGCCAGCTGAGTATTCTTCAGCAGTGGATAGAGCACAATAGTTGCTCTCAGTGTATTACATATGTCATACACGTGCCGTGTTGAAGTATATCTGAATTTGATCTCATTGTTCTCTATAATTCATAGTTTGGATTTATTTGAGGAGGTATTCGTTTTTTTCTTTATGCCTTACTGTGGCCTAATAACTTATTCTGCATTTTTAGTCTCCATTTGTTTTTTCTAAAGTCGCTCTTTTTCCTTTGTCTGGTTCATTTGGGGACTGTCTCTTCAACTGTGATCCCATCTCTCTGGCACTGGTAATCTTTCCAAGGCTACTGCTGAAGGTGAAAGGCATGTTCTCTAGTCAGTCCTCCAAGATGTTGTAACCTTTGGATAGATGAAGATTCAGTGCCTGATACTCATAATTGCTCTGAGAAAGCATTAATTGATGCGTGTGTATCATGACAGAAATTTTGTTTGAACCGCATTTGCCCTGCTTGCTTGTGAGACCGTTGTAGAAAACATAATCAAGAAATGGCCTAATTTCTAAGCTACCCACACTGTATTACGAGTCCAGCAGGCAGTATTTTCTGGCAGTAAGTTAGTACAAGCTTAGTCAATTTTTAAAGTGTATAAAATACAAAGGGTACCGTGGGTAGGCAACATACGGCTTCAGGGCTAAATGGATAACAAAACACAGAAAAAGCAACTGCATCATTTACTTGCAAGGAATGAAAATAAATTGCAGGAGTAAGAATTGACAGAATGAATGTCGAGATTCCATGCTAAATAAGACCAAGGAAACACTGTTGCTGGGTTGTTTAGATGGCTTATTGGCTTCCCCTGGTTCAGACTGTATCCTAGTATTCTGTGTTTACTGTTGTATCATAGGAGATTCATAGCCTTTACAAGCTCACGGAGGATACTGAGCTTCTTTCTTTGCCTGACTGCAAGAAAAAAGTACATAAAGTAGAAAACCTGTTTTGTTTGATGACAGCCTCTTAATTATGTCCACCAAAAAATTTGGAGCTTACGTACAAAATCATGTGTTCTTTTTTTCAAATAAAATATTAAATGTAGAGAAAGAGAAACAACAACATTAAAAAAAAGGAAATATGGTAATTCTTGCTTGTTCCATTCATTCTTTAGGGTTTTGGTAGTTTTTAATATCTCTTAAAAGAAGTTCTCAGTTTGATATCAGTTGCTGTGAAAATTTGAGCAGAGTGTTGGCTTTTTCATCAGGTGAACTTAGCCTGGCCCATTTGAGTAAAAAGTTGTAGGCTTGAGTTACCATTAACCTGGATATCTACTAGTGATAAAATAAAACTGTGCAAAACCTCATCAGAAGCAAGGGTAAATATCACCAGGATGAAGTCATGATCACCATATAGTTTCCACATCTATGTCCATATAAACCTCTAGGGCTCTACTCATTCATAGGTTGAGTTTTCCATCTTCTAATTTGGAAAATTGTAGCCAGAGCACGAGGGAAGGATTGGTTAAATAATATGTAATTTGTTTGAGAATCCTTCTCAAAGTCCTGGGGCAGTCCATACATGTTCAACTTGGAAGTATTTTTCTTAAAAGTGGGATGTGCCTTTCTTCTTGACATGGCTCTAGAAAAGAGGAATGACAGCTAATATAGCCTGGAATTAGCGCTTACTTTCTGTCCTAGGAGACTCTCAGAGACCTATCATATATATTTTTATACTATTATGCTTAAAAAAATATATTGCAAATTTTGCTTAACTGTATTTGAAATGATTTTTCTCATCGTTCCGCAGTACCTGAATTTGAGCACCTAAGCTGTTTGTGCATATAGAGGACAGTAAGGATAAAGGAGAATTGTCCCACTGAAACTTCTGAAAGTCTCCTCATAGATATGGAATGCAAAACACTGTAGTATTATATGAAGCTTTCTAATTCAATGATCTGACTTTCCTGAACATGCAGCAATAAATATAATACCAACCCACTTAACCAGATATTCAGATGTGCAGTTATATATAGGAAGGGCTAATCGTGTCTATTTTTCCTTGTGTGACCAACCTCACTCTGTTTTTATAGCATAGAATGCATTAAGGAAGAAAAAAAAAAAAAAAGGCTGTGGCCCAATTAGCTATCACATTATTATTTATAGACTTATCTAATGCCATTTACAGGATATGAAAAAGCTGAACAATAAAAAAGTGCAACTGTGATTGTATTACACCATAAAATAAAGCATGCCAGCCTATTAAAGGCTAAATCAGTGTGAATCTCAGGCATTATCATTTCCTTTCTAAGTATTTTTTCTCCCTATAATGAGGCTCTGATGCTGGATAATTTACATTCTACTTCCATTTTCTATCTTTTAGTTATTTTAGATATGATGATCATGTTCCACAAATCATTGATGAAATTCAGGAATTGTTCTTAAATACAGAATCTGTATGCTTTCAAAGAAGAATCAGATTGCCATAATTACCTTGCAGTCCCTGCTTTGTAAGATTTAGGGTAGTATTTGTAAATGGCTTATGCAAAATTAATCACACCTTGCAAACTACATGAGGAGAATTGTTCACAGCAACACAACTTAACAGCAACCCCAGTGGATGAAGCATTGTCTTACGAGGCAAGACTGGTGCAAAGTGCTTCTTGCTGTTCCACTTCTGCATGCTGTCATACAATGCCATGTCCCCAGGTTACTCTGCTTTTTAGCCATCTTTTACATTACATAGGTTTTGGAGGAAGAATAATGTCTTAAAATGTTTTTCTTCACTACCTAGAAAAACTGACCCTTAATGTTAGTCAAACTATTAGGCACAACTGTAATGCAAATGGGAAGTCATAATTGCCATCCAGTGTTCATTAATAGAAGTCACTTATCATTCAGGATTTGCCTGATACAGCATCTTAAAGGCACCTAAAGCGGGTGCAATGTTATAACTAAAGGAAAATAGAAACTCTTGGCTAGGATACCTCACTGGAAAGGAATCGGAATTCAGCACAAATAGGTGGAAAGAATACAATTATTTCAGTCTCCTGGTCATACAGCAATGAAAAATCCTGCTGAAACGCCTTAACTGTTTGATTCTCTAGCAGCAAGAAGAGAGAGAGTATTCCCAAATTGCAAATTTGAGCAATAAGTAGGTACAATCTCAGAAAAAGGCCATGGGTAAACTTGACATTAACTCTGATACCTTTTGCCACTCTGATGGTATCACATCCATTTTCCTGGGATTTAGTTTCACCAACTAGTCTTCAGTGATATGCTTCATTCTTGGCCAGATGTTCTGTAATGTATTTGGCAGCATTTTCTGTGTTAGGTGGAAGAAGGGGCTACGCTGCTGCTTTTCAGCAGTGTGCAGAGAATAGTTTTGCATCTTCACTTTTTTTTTTCGGTGCTCAGGTGCTCTTTGGTATTTGTCAATAGTGAGGAAACAGAAGAAATCTTATAGCAGGTCATGCAATGACATTAGAAATTAGTAGCAATTCTCTTTGGCAGTACTATGTACAGAAGTATCAATCTCTCATAGAGCAGCCCTACTTGTTCCCAGTATACAGTTCATGTTTGAAAATGTGGGGCTGGTAAAAGGGTTCCTTAATTTGGGGCTGACATGAGCACCCTTAGAAAATACTAGAACCTCATTTTGTGCAAGAAATGCCCTGAATTTAGCCCTCAAAATCCTTGAAAAGGGATTGTTTGAGCCCTACCAAGACTAGGACAGGAAAAATCATCAACTGCTTTCTGAAAAAAACATTGTTTTTTCATAATTGACAACAGTGAGAACAGTCAATAGATTCAATATTAGTCCAGGCAGCTGACTTCATCTGTCTTATCCTTGTCTAAAAATCTGCAGAAGTGATAAAACAAACATCTTAATATGCAATATTCATAACGTTTTTGGCAGTTTATTTCTTTAAAATTTTAGGTGTGACTGTGAAAGAAAAGCTGAGCCTTTTTAGATCAGACACTTTCTATGTTATACTTTCCTGGTATAATGACTTGCCTGGCAAAGCATTACAGTGCCAGTAATTTCTTTTGTTGAAAGTTCTTCTCTTCTGCTTGAAATAATTCATGGGTGCTCAGGTTTGCACTATTAGGTTTAGGCTGAAATAACTAAGTTATAAAGTATTACCTATTTTCTGTTTCACTAGAAATAAAAAAACCCCACCAAACATATTTTATTGTGCTAATTGGGTAATTAAATATGCAAAAAGGTCACAGAATTACCTGTTCTGCATATGTGGATAGACATTCTAAATGAATACATATGTGCACATTTGGACTAGATTGTTTGAATAGTAACATAAACCCTTGCTCATATTAATATGAAATATATGCAAACTTATTTTCAAGAAAAATGTCTCTAAGGCATGAATATGTATTTGTATATTTTGGAATTTTTAATGAAGATAATTGTACAGACTGCAGAATAAATGACCAGCATATTAAAATAATAAATGCTACATAAGTGAATTCTTAATAGATTCCACCTTTCTATTGGTTAAATTACTAATTACACTATTTGTTCAAAACACCACTACCTTAGTCCTTCTGCAGTCTCACCATGGAACAGCAGAGATAACCAAGGAAGTAAAAATTCAGTGTTGTCAGCATCAGAAAATTACTTTCTGTATTTTTAGTCTGTGCTTCTATAGTTTTCATTGAAAGAGAATTCCATATTCTTTGTATGATGTTTCTACCATGAAAATGGAGTATCCTTCTGGGATAAAAGTGTCAACAGAAAAGCACATCACAAAAATAAATGGAATAATTGCAAGCAAAAAATTTTTAGCTAGTGTTCTCAAAACTCTTTTATTTTTACTGATGTTTCACTCACTCTGGGAATCTTTCCTGATAACATAATCTTGAAAACAGTTTGGTTCTTCTCTGACCTTTGCATTCAGTAACATTTGTTGAAGTGGTTTTGCATGTATTTTTTTCCTCTAAGGTATCACAGGAAATTCTGATCAGGGACAGTATCATTTAAGTGTAAAATGGCTCTGCACAAGATCACAGCTTTAAAGGAGGCACACAGATAACACTTCTTTCACATTTTTTCATACAACCGCCTCAGTTTTATCATTCTGGCACTTTTGTATCTGTCTACCTCAACAGATTAAGAAATATAGTAGTAACAAGGATGCACCATCAAGTAAAGGACATTTGAATTTAATTTCTCTCCAGCATGGGGCTTGACTGGACTGCCTTGCTATCTTTCTTGTTGCATCAGTGTATCTATCTGTATTGCAGACCCTCAAGCCTAGTTTGTATTATATCACCAGAAAAATTTGAAGCTCATTTTGCCTTCTCTGTGTTGACTCTTAGGTCTCACAAGATAAGCTCCATACTTGTTGGAAACAAGGGATAACAAACCCTGTTGCTTTTGTACCTTACGTGTGGGCTGTAGGGCCTCAGGGAAGTGTTTGCACCACTCTGATTTTGGTGGCTGCTTCACCCTGTGCCATTTTGCCATGGTCTGAATGCACACTGGGTGTGCAGCATCCTCACACTGACCTGAGACTGGAGCAGAGCCCTCCAGCTGACTCTTCCATTGCACCTGAGGTAGTGCATCAGCTCTCTACTTTTTAACTTTTAACCTTACTTTTCTGACAACCTGGCCTGAGCTATTTCGTAATAATGCTACCTCAGTGTTTAAATCAGTTTACCCTTTCCACATCACTTCATCCAAAATGCCAAACAGTTAAAAAGGAGATCTTGAAACCGGTTGTGTAGCTCTGATATCTAAATAGAAAAACTCTTTCTTCATGTTAAGATGACTCAGAGCTTTGCCCTCGATTCAAAAGATGTATAATATCCTTGTGGCAGCTGCAGTGGCTTCTCATATTAATTAATTACAATCAAGAAGTTTTTCTAGCAGAGGAAAGAAAAAAGCGTGAGTTAACGTGTTGCCTAGTTATCTTTAGCAAGTGTTTTGCAATACCAAGCTTTGAGAACAAACTGTCGTACGTAAAACCTTAGAAACCTTACTAACAAGGATAATCAAGCTTTTTAATGGCAGTCTTTGCAGAGTCACAGTGAAAAATTATGATTAATTTCCTTAGGGGATGCATGACTGACAGCAAGTGAAGCTGGCTATCACAGTCAAAAATTGAGATATGGTTAGGTTGCGCTGTTTGCTAACCAGAGGTAAGAAATACAGACTGGCATGTTGAACTGTGCAGGGCATACTATATCTTTATGCAGGGCAGGATTAAATCTTCAGTACTTTTGCCCCAAACTCCTTCTGACCTTTTCCTTTTCTTTCTAGTGCATTTGACATTCCAGAGGAAGGCACAAACCAGCAAACATTTTCTAGATTTACTGCAAGGAAAATTGTACAAGTTATCCTGAGTCCAAGCCGACATTATGTTCTGCCATTTGTATTTGTTGTCTTGGTAGCATTAAATAGGTGGTGAAGAGGTTTAGTTAGACTTTTCACTTTCCTCTTTCATGTAAGGGTAAACTATAGCTAATGGTCCTTTTTAGCCTTCCTTGTCAAGCTACCATCAGAGGAAATATGGCCAGAATGCACCTGAAGTGCTGAACTGTCCAGAAGCTTCCAGCTGTCTTCTGAGGTGCTTGGCTTTTTGGCATTTTCTGAAAAATCTTACAGCTTCTTTAACTATGCCAGTAAGAACAGGACTGAAGAATCCTGCATATGAGCAAGTCCCCTCTCCACAATGTTATTTCTTGTGCTTGGTGCAGTTTGGGCTTGATAATCAAGGGTAGGATGTTCTAAAGAAGGTGTCTATCATCACCCAAATCCAAACTTCCAAGATTTTTGAACTAATTTCTAAATCTTCATCTGAGCTCTGCAGAATGAAACATCTTTTTCTAGAGTGTTTAGAGACACACCTGTCTATAACAAGAAGTTGAGTTGTCTAAAACAAAAACCTTTCTTTTAAAAGGATGCAAGAAATAAAAGCTAGGAAAGAGTTGCTTTTCACAGTTGCAGAATACTACCCCATCTTCTAGTCTGTGTTCCTCCTTACATGCTATTCATTATAAGCTAGAGAAAGTCTTATAAAGAATTCTTGAAGGTAGATTTCTTTTGTTTGTGTTTAAAAGAATATAGTGATTTTGGAGCCCAGACTTCATTAACTATCAATGAATTCTGTGATCGTAAATGACTTGAGCCTTTTTGAAAATCTCATCCTCAGTTGTCCTCATGGCTGTGTCACCCTTGCAGCCCTCCAGTCTTTGCAGCATCAGGTGCCTTTGTGTAGAGGAAACAACCTGCTTGACAAAGAAGTGTCAGACCACAGCAGGATAGCTAGCCTGTTGTGGAATAGCAGCTGTCAGAAGGAAAGAACAAGAGTTTGAGTCTTTGTTTTCCTTATCACAGATGACAGCTGATGGAAATAGAGTTTGATTTTAATGCTGGTAACAGTTTTTATTTTGGAAAACAATTTGTTTTCTTTTCCTTTTGTTTTCCATAGTGTGTTAGGATATACTGTGCCAAAAATGTTAGTCAATCCATGGAAGAGAACACTGTCAAACTTTTTTAATTTTTCTTTATGTATATAAGTTTTATCAGATTTTTTCTTCCTTGAAGACTTTTGCCTCCAGTTAGTTTGCAACAATAAATGTACTGTAAAGACCAGTGTACACACTGCTAATGTTTTGGGGCTTTCCTTTTCTTTAAGATGTAAAACTAGCAGAAAAGGTTTTGTAATGAAGTTGTGTACTGTAAAAAAGGGTTCTTTATCAATATCAATTTTCTGTTCAGACAATAAAATGAAGACTGAGGTGCTTGTGAAATTTCTTCCAGAAGTGAAACATTCAGTCTGACTTGCGTGGCTAATCAAGACAAAAAAAAACAAGCCTAAGCTTAGTTAACTGAAAGGCACAGCTAAGCAATTACCCACACTGTATAATACTGTTTTCATGCAGCCACCCACACTTTTTACTGATCCTGAGGACAATAATGATGCAGTTCTGTCTCCTTTGGAAAGGAGTAAAGATAGGCCTTTTAGAAATACAGCTTTGTGGTATCCACCTCATCAGAAAAATAGTATGCTTCTGAATGAAACCTTATGTCAAGATCATTGAATCATAAAAACACCAGCTGAATTGTGATGGAGAGTAACAATTATATGTTAAGTAGTAAGCAGGCACCTTGTAGGAAAACTGCCAGTGTTACTTTCAATTCTTTGCAATACTTAAACAATTATTTGATAGACAGAAAGTGAATGGCCAAAGTGTTTAAGTAACTGTTCAATAAATGATGTAGCTGTCTTTTAGACTGGATCATCACTCTGCTAATCTTTTCTGTGCCAGCTTGGTCCTGGAAGGTGAAGGAAGAAATTCAGTTGACTTTAGGAGCAAATAAGAAGCAGAAAAATGCAGAAGTTGGTAGATGCCAGATTTGTTTGGTTCAGGTGCTATTCAAAAAGATATGCAAAGTGGAAGAGTGGAACATTGGGTAAACATACCAGCAGTGGTGTACTTATCACAGACTGGGATCCAATGATCCAAGGTTTGAGTTGTGTTTAGTGAGTTTAAATATTAGGGGGGGATCTCATCGCCTAGTGCTTTGACAGAAATGCAGTCATGCTTATTGAATGAGACAGTAAAGATATCATGAGGCTCAGAAGTCAATGCTGTAACTTAAAGTTAGGCATCTTTCCATCTGGGAAGCCACACAGAGGAAGCATTTAGAAAGTACTTACCTGTTGAAAATATTTTAATTTAGATGGTAATTTTGAATAACCAATAAAACTTGTCAAAGCAGATTATATCTTAATTTCAGTGATGATAACTTGAGGAATGTAAGTCTCTAACCCAATATCATGGTTATAATCAGTTCCTGAAACAGTGGAATATGCATCATGAGTGTTAGAAAGTTAATCTCCAGGTGTACCTTTATAAATCTTGCTGTGGCAATTCTAAAGAAATAGCATCAGTGTGTGATTTAGATATATTTCATTTAGAACTGTAGTGAAAAAAAGCAGGCACAGCCTTCATTACATTGCTGTCCCTCTCTTCATATTTGGAGTTCTCAACGCACATAGTGCCTCCTTTTAATGCCAGCTCAGAGCATAGGCTTATTTCACGTTAGAGTGGTCTAATCTGCATGGCATTGATAAAACAAATCTAAGTTGGCATTGTTTAGTTCCTTGATCTCATGGAAATATTCTTTCATGTAGTTGAAAATACATGGATCACTGCTTCACTGGTTTGTGAGTTTGAACAACTTGAGAGAAGTTGGCCATGATTTTGAAAATCTGTTTCTTCTTCCTTATATATAGAACTAAGAAAAAGTAGTGGGTGTCACATAAGGATAAACTAGTTGCAAATGAAGGAAGAATCAGGCCTTGGGGGTTTAACTGGAATCCTTGCCATGTTAAAATGAGTCTTTGTAAAATTTTACTGTAAACTATAGGCAGCCTACTTGGAAAATTATTTCTCTTAGCCTTTCAAAGACTACGTCATGGTGCTACCTGCAACAAACACTGTAGTCTCTGAATAAATAGAAGTGTATCATAGGATGGTGATTTACAGTCTTGACACAACTCAGTGGGATATACATTAACCTGACTATCCATTAACCAACTTCTTGCCTTGAAAAGGCCTGATTTTAAGAGCTTCCTTAACTCTCACTGCTTTTGCATTACCTGATAGAGTGACAGAAATTAGCACAGCTGCTAGCAGATGTTAATCATGTAGGTTAATGCACTGCTGGAGGGCATTCGCATTATGGGGGTGAGCATAGTGTAAGTACCTGTACAGAACACATTAGACCATGTTGCCCTGTGTGTTTTCAACAGATGCCACACTCTCCACTCCAGAGAACCTGCTGGTAATGAAGCCATCAACTGCTTTTATTCTGGCTCAGTGTCAGTGTTTTAGCCTACCCTGACTTCATGCAAACTTTTGGGTGGCTTTCTTGTTCAGGACTAGTTCATTTTTTACTTCCTCAGCACCTTTATCCTCTGGCTCTCATGAGAGCCCTCACTCAGCTCCACTGTCACTCTCCCTATTTCTTTAATGGCTGTTCTTGAAGATTCTCCTATGTAAGTCCTCTATTTTAGCATGTCTTAAGATTTTGCTCTTGACCACTTTTGTTGCCTCACTTTCTACTTTCACCTGTGGGCTTTTTGCTAATTATTTCTATACCTGCTTCTTTATTCTGTCTCTCATGGGAGAAGCCCTAGCTCACCTGGAAATTTTCTGTTTTCTCATAAATAACATGGATCCAAAGTAATCAGTATTTTGGCTTTTCAGATACTCAACGTGGTATCCATTTACCAGTTTTTCTGACAGTGCTTTCACTCCAGCACCCTGGACCTGAATTGGTCAGCCTGCAGGATTTGCCCAAAATTGGAATTAAAATCAAAGTGGTCAGAAGTTTCACTGAGGAAACTGTAGTAGGGAAATTCAGTACTTTGAAAAAGGAAGCATTTTACAAAGGTAGCTTTATTTTTCCAATTAATTTTTTAAAAATGAAAAATCCCACTGAGCAGTATCTGCTTGGCTACCAGGTCTTGTGAGCTGCAGTTGGCCCACCCAGTTTTCTGTCTACCTAAACCTGCTTTTCTCACAAGACAGAACTTGAGGTTTGATGATTTTTTTTCTGTATTATATTACACACAAAAAATGAAAATTTGGTGGTATTTCCTAAATTCCAAGTATTTGTAATTTTTCTCTTTTAAAGGGGCTACTCCACATTAATTAAGAGGTAGTCCTGTCTCTCATTCTTCCTCATTAGAGAAAACATCCAGCAGCACCTTTCTATTTTACTTTCTACATCTGTGACACATTGAAAATATTTCCAGTGCTAACAGTTGCAATCTTCTTGTCTCTGATTTTCTTACTCTTTTCTTCATAGCAAATATTTCCAAAGTATTGCTCATAAGTAGTCTTCCTCTCCTAGCATTCTGTTCTGCAATGTGTTTAGCGTCTCAAAATTAAACCTAAGCTATATACAGTTGTCAAAGGAGCTTGATCAAGTATTTTACAGTAACATATTGTTTTGGTATTAGAGAAAATGGTTTCCATTAAAGTTCTCAGTATATTGGTGTAATTATGAGAATTGATTGCAGATGCTGCAGGCTTGCCTTGTCTCTAAGTTTACAAACTCAAAGCATGCTGAAGACCAAATAGTATGAATTTGTGCCTATTTTCCCTGTAATTCTGATTGTACTTATTATTCTAAATTTTTATTTTGTTATTTAAAGCATCACTGATCATTGTAATAAAGTTCTTCATATGGTGAATTACAGCCAAGGAAAAGCAGATATAGTGAGTTCCAGTGAACTGCAAAGCAATTAGCTCTAGACATGGAATTTTCATGATTCACACTCATTTTTATTTTCCTCTATGCCAGTTACACATGACAGTATTGATAGAGGGAGGAAAAGTGCACATGCAGTTTCTCTCTCTCTCTCTCTCCATATAGATGTCCTTTTTTACTTTTTTTTCCCCGAGTTTACACATGTCTACTATTTCTATTATGAAGGCACTGAAGTATACTAGTAGTACTTGCTGCCCTTTTTTTATCTTTTTTTTTTTTTTTTACTGTCAGGTTATGCCTCAAGTGAAGAATTAGACTAGACTTTTTCCTAGGTATAGTGTGTCCATGTTCAAAATGATTTTAGCTGGTACAACTTGGAATGTTGCACAGCCAGATGAATAATTTTTCATGCTCTTGGAGTGATGACTTTCATGGTTTGTATCCCGGGTGGTAACTAAACCTCTCAAGGTCTGGTAGTTCCCCAGTGACCTCCTTCACTGCTTCATGTGCATAGAGATGCAAGGGGAGTTCATTGTGCTGAAGCGCAAAGACTCAGGTGATACGTGTCTCCTCTGGAGACATGGGGAGGGGGAGAATTTTGCAGTCCTGTAAAGACAGGAAAGGACACGGTAACTTGTGTAAGACTTATGTATGTAGCTGCTTATACCTGAGCTAGGCAATTTCGATGAGGCTGGCTGTGCTGTGAAACCTGTGTTAAAACCTAACAAGGTTACTCTTGAAATCTCCTCTGACAGCTGTTTAATGCTTACCAAGTGCTGGGGCTATAAAAATGCATTTTGCAGCAGCATTCAGATAATAAATACTGTGAACAGTTTAAAGTCACTGGCTTGTCTTTACAACTTTATGCTGCAACAACAGTAAAGTTAACCTTATGCCAGTTCTTGTTTCATTTAAACAGACTCAGGTATAATCACCATGTTCTTGATATGACATATACAGTATCTTTTAGAAAACAACCGTGACAAAATTATTACACAGACCATAAATATAGTCAAGAGGAGTATTTAAGGGATAGCACTGTTTCTCAGCAGGCACTATTCTGTTTGTATTATTAGAGTTCTAATTTTATTTAATTGTATTTCACAACTGTGGATTGGAAATACCAATTAAGAAAGAGAAAGGCTTGTTTGATTAAAATTTTCAAAATTTTAGACTATATTCAAAGTACTTTGCTTTTTAAAAGCTGAGAAGTTGGAAAAAGAAAAAATGATAAATACATTTTAATTGTTTGCATACTGAATGAGGTATTACACCAATTCATTAGTTTTTCAGCATGTATTTAAGAGGGGTGAAGCTAGCTGAGTTCCTTTTATGAGTAAATTCTGTATTGCCTTGTGTATAGACAGTCTTGGCTACTTAAACAGCTCTGCTCCAAAATTCTGTCCAGTAAAACACATAATGTACCTAACCTGAATCTCAGGACAGTCCTTAGTCTCCAGTGTATTTTCAACACCAAACTGGATATCTTTATTGTGTATGCAAATATAGTGCTCTCTGAATTCTTATTGCATATATAGAAGGATATTTGTCTAAGCCCTGCCTGTCATGATGGAGACAATTTACTGTATGTTATTCAGAGGCTTTTTATACCATATGGTGTTTTTTTTTAAGTTAAGATACACTTAAGGGCTGCACTTCATAGCATTCTTAGTGCCTCAACTTCAGAGCAGATATGTAGTGTAGGTTAGAGAAACTCCCCTTAGTGCCCAGGACTCTGCTCTGTTTTCTCTTTTCTGGGAAAAAACCCAGACATCCTGTAACTACCCAAGTAATGTTAGTAATCCAGTTATAAGCTTTCCTTTTAATTTTCGATAATTTCATCTGGAAATGCACAAGTGTTTGAAAATTATCTGCATTATCATCCAGAATATTAATATTCCAGAGGAAGTAATTGAAGCTTTTACTTCAAAAACAAACAAACAAAAATTATCCCCTCAAAAAAAGAGACAGAAAAAGAGAAAAATGCATGTTTGTTTGCCTTTGAAAATTGGCAGTATTCTTGACTACCTCAGCTGCAGCCATAAATACCTGTACAACTGTAATTTAATGCCATATATAAAGAGTTGAATCCAGAGGAACCAGTGAAGCAGAATTGAGACATATAAGAGGAAAGATGACAAATGCTGACAAAAGCGTATAGTCTATTTTGTATGGCTTTAGTAAAAATATAATAATATTGAAAAATAATCTGCATTAGAAAATTTCAAAGTCTGAACTGGTTAGAATCAATCCTTCCTTTTCCCTTCCTTCCTCATGTCAGATTTCTGATGCATCTGACAATGCTACCAAGCTGTTTATTACCTTTATGGATATCAGAGCCCTGGAAGCTTCTATTTCCAAGCAGAAAGCCGTATTCAGTAAAATGCCCTCTGAGAAAGGATGCTTATGTAAATAAAAAGACTCCCTGTCAGAAAGACTAAGTATTAAAAGAGTTTCAACAAAACCTGTCATGATGACATTCTTTTAGGTTTTGTATCATACTTGTAATACAACAAATTCAATTGGTAAATGTTTGTATAATGCTCATCCTCCTAGAAGTTTTCAGTCCTTAGCTTCTGAAATACTGCAGTGATATAATGAAGTATAATGTATTTTATGCAGTTCAAAGCAGTGATTTATTTTTAGAGACTGAAAAGCTGGGGGTTTTATTCTTTATATTTCCACTGTTTTAAGTAAGCAGCATAAGTTATTCATCTGACATCCTTTATTCAGTATTGACTTTAGTACTCAAAATTCTTTATATTGGGTTCATTGCTAAGGGAATTAAAACACATATTCACAAATGGAATTCTTCCATTAATTACTCTCCTTTTTGAGGTAGGGAAATATTATTTGCTTCAGCTCTTCATCAGTAAAATGTGGGTGTTACAGACTTATTTGCATGAAGGAATTTAAATGGAAAAGCTATTCTTATACTAATGTTTTCAGTTTGCACGTCTTACTGTATTTCTAAACAAGAACATGTTACTCATGGAACAGAATATCTGCCTAATATAGTGACTTCAAATATGGTAACTATATCAGGGTTCTTATTGTGGGTTAATTTGTCTTTGACTTCTCTTCTAGTTAGTTGTCTGAGTAGAAAAGACCTCTCTGTGTATATCCAGTATGTCTCTGACAGAAGAACCTCAACATACTTCTTCCAAACCTGAAGCTTCTGTCTAGGTACAGGAACATCAATCCCTTCATAAAAATACATGTTACAAATTCTTGAGTTTTTATAGTGCTTTGACAAAAAGATAGCTTTATATAACTGGTAACTACGTAACATTTCTATTTACTTATTTTACTGAGAAGTGTAGAATTTCTTTTTTCTGTCTGGGAAAGACATAATTGCTATAAAGGTGCAAGTTACTGCAGTTTGCTGGCATAATTACTGCAATTGCCAGCTATATTCTGATTGCTTATTTTTTCCTACTGTGATTATCAAAGGCAGCAGTGCTGGGATTTTTGGGTTCCCACATGGCTTGAAGAACTAGAAATTTAAAACCATCTTCTCTTTGACAGGTAATCTGAACATATTTGATAGACAGTCATTAGAGAATAAAGCTGGGATTTAACAGTCTCATTTTACAGGCTCACTCTTCTACACTGTTATGTTAAAAATTCTGATGACAGAATATGAATATGTTGAAAGTGAGGGACTGAGAGCCCAAAGTAAGATGTAGAGCAATTATGGACTTCAGAAGTTTTCACCTACACTCTGACAGGCTCTTTTATCCTGATCAGCCTCTTACCTGTTCAAAATCCAGGTTTTCAATGTGGAACACAAACAAAAAAGGTCTCTCATCATAATGGACTGTGGTTTTTTTGCTGTGCCTCATAAGGGAGCAGGTTGAACATTAATAAACTATTTTCATTAGTAATGAATTAGAAAGCTAGTCTGGTGGGGTTTTTTTGTTTGGTTTTTTCATTTTATTTTGTTTTTTCTTTAACAAATGATTGATCTAGTATCTTTAGTAAATGCTACGTTCCTCAGCAAAACACTCTTATTCAAAATTTATCTCTGAATTCGTTTTCCCTCTGGTCTGTGACATTCTGCTCTCCTATTGCTGGCCCCAGCAACCATTCAACAGAAGCTTCTGTAGGATCATCTTCCTCCATCCACCATCACTGTATGGTATCGGTGCAGATCTCTCCGCAGATAGAGGTGGCTGCCTAATCAGTTTTCCTGTTGCCTGTCTTTCCAAAAAATGAGTAAATTTTTCACAGTTTGAATTTTCCTGATAATGTAAGAAAGACATTCCATTCCCTGAACCTGTGACCATGGAAATCACGGTAATGGTAGGCTCTGTTTATTTTTCTCTGAGATAAATGTCTTGATTTAGACTGTTGGTGAAAGACACTTGTTCTGTTCCCACTGTAATGCTGTGAAGCACAGCTACCATACATTCATCCTCATTCAGGCCACCTACGTGCTGTCTCTGTTGTTCATCTGGTAAAAAAGTGGCTATTATTCCAGACAAGTCGTTTTATTTTGCAATGCCTTTTTACTGCTTTTGTTTATTTAGATTCTTATCTTTCTTATGTCAGGAATTGTCTCTCATTCTGTATTTTATCTTGTGCCCAGCACAACAAGGTATTAATCTTTCCTATATCTTCAGATATGACTATAATTCAAATAATGAATAGTAATCACTTCTATCTAAGAGCATCTTGTAAAACAGTGGCATTTTCATGACCTTCATAGAAGCTTCATGAGTATCTTCCTTCTCTTGTAAATGCTTTGATTTATTTTAGTGCAGGGAATTTTTACTGAAAAATCCTGAGAAACTTTGGAACTCAGAAGCCATCTTTGCTGGTGTTTGCTTGGTAATCTTAACACCAAAGTTCACTGAATCCATTCAAAGACACATTTCTGAATTTAATCTCAGACTTCCTCTGAAGACAGCCAACATATATTACTGTGCCTAAGCAGAGTGCATGATATGGCTTCATGTACTGTTTCAGGATTGTGGCAATTTTCAGCTCATGCAGTCCAGGTGAAAATACCCCTTATGAGGAAAGTTTTTTGTCTGCTTTCTGCTCTTTGTTATATGTGGTTTACATTGAACATTCCACTTTTCAAAAATTGTCTTGTGGACTCAAAAAAGACATTTAACATAAGTAACAGAAGGAATTAAAAACAGAAGAGTAACCTGGACAAGATTTAAACCACAATTCTGAGGGCATTTGGGGGGATTCTTGGGCTTTGGGAGACATTTTGTGTATCTGTTGTGATTTTTTAAAGGAAATTAACTTAACCCACAGGAAAGCCTACTTTACTAGTGATAAAATTAACAATAGAATGGCAGAAGTCTCTGGAAGTTTTGTCAAATGTTTTAGGAGCATGTAAAGAGAGATATAGAGAAAGGGGACAAGGTTCTTATAACACAAAGGAGGTCAGAGGAATGCCAAAGTGTATTAGGATCTAAACTCCATTAAAATCCTGTCTGGCAGAGGTGGGCCATTTCTTATTAAGGTCTCCTCCAGAGCAAGTATGTGAGACATTGCTCTGATGCTGGCAAGCCAAACTTTTGTTATGCTTCTTTTATGTTTCTTTAACATTTCCATAATTTACTTCAGTGGTCTAGATGCTGCTCAAGGAGATTTCTATGTACAGGGTGTTTGGGAACTCTTGAACTGACAATAGGGGACTTGGCAGCCTTTAAATTTTCAAGCTCTTTTTTATGCCTGTTCTTTCCCTTGTGGCTTATCTGGCATGCAGTGTTTCAGTTAGTCCAAGAAATGCTAAAACCTCTCCCACAAAGTTTACATAATCCAGCTGGACATAAATAATACTCAGTACTCTGATTTTCCTTGTTGAATTTACATCTTAATTAATTATGCTCAAAGTGTGTAATCTAAGCTTGTGTTTCAAGAACAAATATATTTAGCTGTTTTCTGACTTCTGTTGAATTTCTTAGCATTGGAGATTACATTTTGCTTTGACTTGGGTTTTTTTTTTGTTTTTCTCTGCCAGTAAACATTATGGGAAGGGGAAAATAAAAGGCAACCACAGAACCCTATGGAATCAGGATGTACATCATATCCAGTATAAATTACCAAGCAAAGCCCCTACCTGTACTTTTTTTCATGACTGTCTTTCTAGATTTGTTGTAGTTATTTTCTTTTGACGTAAATGTAGACAAGGTACTTGGAACACAAGACTCAAAGGTATACTGAGTAAGTTAGGTATACTGAGTAAACCAATGATACTAAATTGGAAGGAGTTGTTGACTTCCCTCAAAAGCAGCAAGGTCCTGCAGATAGACCTAGACAAAAGACAAGGCTGGGAAATCACCAATTGTATGAAGTCTGACAAAGTGCCGGATTCTGCACCTGGGATGGGGCAACCCCAGATGTTTGTACAGACTGGGGAATCAGATGCTGGGAAGCAGCACGACAGACCTGGGGGTCCTGGTTGATGGCAAGTTGAACATGAGTCAGCAGTGCCCTGGCAGCCAGGAGGGCCAACCGTGTCCTGGGGGACATCAGGCACAGCATCACCAGCTGGTTGAGGGAGGGGATTGTCCTGCTCTGCTCTGCTCTGCACTGGGGCGGCCTCACCTTGGATAGTGTGTGCAGTTTTGCACACACAATATAAGTATATAAAGCTGTTAGAGAGTGTCCAAAGGAGAGCTATGAAGATGATGAAGGGAAGCCATACGAGGAGCAGCTGAGGGCACTTGGTCTGTTCAGCCTGGAGAAGAGGAGACTGAGGGGAGACCTCACTGCAGTTACAACTTTCTTGTGAGGGGAAGAGGAGGGGCAGGCACTGATCTCTGCTCTGTGGTGACCAGTGACAGGACCTGAGGGAATGGAAAGCTGTGTCAGGGGAGGTTTAGGTTCGATATTAGAGAAAAGTTCTTCACCTGGAGGGTGGCTGGGCACTGGCACAGGCTCCCCAGGGCAGTGGTCACAGCACCAAGCCTGACAGAGTTCAGGAAGCATTTGAACGATACTCTCAGGCACATGAAGTGACTCTTGGGGTGTTCTGCACAGAACTAAAGAAGCCACTATGAAGTAGTCGTAAGTTGCCTTCTTTTCTGATGCATTTGATATTTTCTTTCTTCCCAAAGAATAAAATATATTAGGAATGGATATGTCTGCCAATCTTAAGGTACATCAAGCTTGGTATTGTTTAATATTAAACCCAGAAATCCTTCAGTGAAGGTGGGAATGTGTATACATAGGTAAATCTGGTTTATATCACAGAGAATTAGAAAACTACTGCATATTTTCATTATCTTTTCCAGATCAAACATTTTTTTAATTATTATTATTTTCTGATACAGTGCCATAACAATAGCAGGCAAAAAAAAACAAAACAAACAAAACAAGCAAACAAAAAAGGCCAAAAATAATTGCATATTTGCTTTCTGTTTTCAGAACAAGCCACTAATATCCTTGGGGAGGTAGGAGGACTCTGCAATTGCTTTAACTGACAAATGTGTTCTACAGCAACTATAGGGGGATTTTTTGCAAACCAAGTAGCAGTCAAAACCTGTATTTTTTAATGCAAACAGTTAAAACTATAGCATAAGCTACAGAAATTATTAAATATATATATTTATTTCACTCATATTTCAGGGATTACTGTAAAGAGTTAAGTTTGTTTAGGAGTGGGGTTTTTTTTGTTGTTTTTTTTTTAATTGAGATTTTTATGTGTAGATCTGTTAAGGTACCAAGAGACTTGAGGAGTCATTAATGGGAAAAACTAAACACAGGAATCAAAGAAAAAGAATGAAGATTCTCAGTGTTAAAGCTCCTGATTCAAGAGCTTGAAACTGTGGAGTTTGTCTCTGATTTTGGATCTGTAGGAGTTCTATGGTGTAACCTTGATTTGAAATTGAAAATAAAAGGCACATTATTTTTGACATTTTGGAGAATATCGTATATTATGTTTTCACAGAATTGCCATTTTAGAATAAATGGAAGACTTACTATGGCATGGGTGTTGCTAAGGGTCTTTCTACTTGATGGAAATATCAGACCTTCCATCCCTAAAATACATTTCCTGAGGGCTGCATATCAGCAATGGGACTCTTTGCTGTACTGAAGATGATGAATTTCATTTGAGAAGATAACTGACAAGATATCAAGCTTATTTTGGCATACAATTTAACATTCAACTCCAACAGTTGCAACTGCAGAAGTCGTTTGCAGATTCCGATGGTGAAAAGTGGAATAAAATGAAATTGTAGCGTAAACTCCTTTTCAGCTATAATTGTTGCTTTTACTAAAATAAATTTGCACAGAGGGAGAAGAGCATAAGGAACAGCTTGATTTTCATCTGAGCAGAAGTGTAAAAATCTTAATGTAAAGGAATAGATGGGGTAATTAATGCCAAAAAGATACCTTTTCTAAATGCTCAAACTTAGACCAGATTAACTGGCCTAAAACCACTTCCTTGTGAAGTGAGTCTTAGTTGTGTCTGCAGTAACTTTTTTTAAGCATGTTACTGCTAAGAAAAACAGGTTCCTGAACCTGTCATACCAATAAGCATCCAGACACTGTATTTTTCTTGGTTTTGGCTGCTGCATGTAGCCTACTCCCTGGATAATCAGGCAGACATGCTTCAGCTGCTGGTTTCCAGTTGTTGCAATAATGTGCTAACATGCTGGTCCCCTGAAACAGCCTGCTTATTAACTGTGATGCCCAAAATGCCATCTGGAGTGTTATTCAGACATCTATAATTATTCTGTCTACTTCTATTTGATTGTCTGCTTTGTTCCGCTATGCATGCTCTTTATTCCTTTTCTTTTTTTCCTTTCCTTTTTTTTTTTTTCCTTAGCATGGAATCACTTCATTTTACACAGTAGTACCAACAACTGTTCTATAAATTTCTTTTACGTAAAGGTGAACATACAGACTTTCTAGAAGTAGCTCTAGGAAACAAACTACAGAATTTCTCTCACTTTATTTTAGAGTGGAAAAAATAGAATAATAATCTCTTTGACATAAAATAGTAATCAGAGAGGAATGAATTCTTTACTTTCTGTCTTTGTTCATTTATACTTGTACATAGTGGATATAAAATATCTCCAACTTATGAGTCAGTGAGTTGCACTCAGTGTAAATGGAAATGACTTTAAGAAGGGGAGGTCATCGTGAAATGGGTTCACGACACAATGAAGTGGAAAGGCACTTGTAAATATGCAAACTAAATTGTTTGATCACTGTTCATTCTTCTATGTGAAATCACTCTTTAGGTCTTGCTAAAAACATTTTTTTGTAGGGATTTGCTTTGACTTTTCAATATAGTGCTAGTTGCCACCAGCTAAGAGAATCAGCAAGCTGAAAATAGAAAATAATATGAAGACTTGGATGACAATAAACGTGAAAAGGTACTATGTGCCATATGAGTCAAACAGAGAAATTAATACATTCATCCCCTAGGTGTTTTCTACATTATTATATCTTGTTGAAATATGTCAGTATAGGTTCTCATGACAGCATTGTCCCTACACCACTTGCTGGCTGCTGCTAATCTAGGAAGAATCCAGAGCTTTCTCTGATCAGCCGTTAGCTCTTCCTTTTTCTGTAGTTCTATGTGATTGGAAAATAGCTCTTATTGCAGGGTAGAAAAGGGATGAGAGTGAGTTAAAGACTTTAATATGATCCCTGGCGTGTGCCAGCCCAGGCCAGAGAAGTACATATGAAGGATGAGGGGGTTCATAAATGGGCCAGAGATTAATAAATAGTCAGTACTTAATTTTAGTTTCTTATGCTCAGAGAATTGAATTTGTAATCCCAGCGCAGCGACTGGCGGACAGTATCCCCATCTAGGGGTAGATCTGAGTATCTCTGCTGTGCGGAGTCTACTCGTGGGGGAAGGGAGGATTTGGGAAATACCCATATCCAGTCTGAGATACAGTTTCAGAATATAAACAAGTGCACGCAAAGCACAATGCCTTTGGTAGCAGGATGTAGTGGAAGAAGCTGCTTAGAGTAAGAATTCGAAAAACCGAGACGATTTTTAAACTTTGCGATATTGCAGTGCTGCGGTCCCGGGGCACAGCCCCAAGTGGCAGGCGGGGACTGAGCCCTGCCTTGCCAGGGCAAGGCAATAAGCGCCTCGCAGTTCGGGCTGTCAGCAGGGCAAGGGCAAGCGAACAGAGCAGGATGTTTGTAAATGGCCGGCTGTTTCTCTGCAAAATATGAAAGAGTGGCTGCTGCTTTTTGAGTGTCTTTCATAGCATTAATTTTAAATTTTAGCTGTTACATTTTAACTGGGCTCGCGTAGAGGTCTCTGAAGAAGAGAAATACAGGAGCTGAGCTCTCACCCAGAACAGATAACCTCATGTCCTTTGAGAAAATGATTTTACAGATGAGAGCTGAGGTCACTGGCAGGACGACATGGGGAAGCTTGCACTAGGGCCATATAAATTGTGCTTGCTGTGAAGACAGAAAGGGTTTTGCTCTTGGGCTCTTAACTTTCATGAGCTGCTTTATTCACATAGTTATCTTTTTTGCTGTTGTTGTTGTTGCTGCTTTTTTCTTGCCTTTTTAAATAAAAATGCTCTATGTGAAAATGCATCTTCAAGGTTGAAAATATATAAAAAGTAAGGCAGTTAGAAAATATTCTGTGATGTTATTGAAGTGACCTTGTTGCTTTCCTTTTCAGTCTATCCTCTTTTTTTCCTGAGATAAAATTATTTGAACAAGATAACCTCTTGTATCTTTACAGAAAAATGTGACCTGCTCAGTCAGTTGCCTTTGCAGGGCTCTCTTAGCTTGGGGACAGAGAAAAGGAAAAATAACTGCATGTAAGACTCTGGATTTGAGGTCAGCCATTCTGGCTGATGAATTTAACAGAATTATGTACAGCATTTTCCTCCCCATCCTCCTTCTGATCAAGTGATCCTGAGTAGAAGGAATAACCAGATTAGGGCTTCAATGTGACTATTTGCATTAATGAGCCTCTATGTGCAACTGGAATGGACAGCCTAGCATTGGCAAAGCTCCAGAGACCCTAAATCAAAAAAAACAGAGAGAGAAAGAGAGGAAAGGAAGAATACTGTATTCACACACAAGCTATTGGGACAAATATTTGCACAGTTGTGTCACTGTGGGATGTTTATGATAAAATAATCCTCTTCAGCTCTCCCACCCTAGTAAGTGTGCGCAAGTTGTGATGGGGCAAATTCTTGACTCAACTGATTTATTTTTATTCAAAAAAAAAAGGTATTTTCTCAGTGTGGCACAAAATTCCTAAGGCCTTTTGAAATAATAAGCATATTTTCCACATTAACGCACAGAAAAAAACACTGTTGCATGGCAAAGCCAAATTCCAAGCAAGGCTTCTTACACACGATGTGTATAAGTAATAAAACTTCTGAGCTGTGTTGCTGTTTCTGTTCGTGCATGTGCTGTGTGGCAGCCCATTTATGCATTTTCCACTGTGCTGGGGCTTACATCACTGTCGTATTAGTCTAAGCAGAATAGAGCAGATTGTTTATTTTGGTTGAGCTCTGCTTCAGGCTGTAACATCAGATGTAGCTCCTAGAGTGACAAATTCCAATTGCAGTGTCACAGATTAAACAAGGGTATAGAGGAGCCCTGCAAGCAGTTTTGTTTCTCATGGGAATGAAAGGATACCGTGCTTGCTAAAGTTAGTATATACTATCCCAACATGAACAAAAGAAAATAATTCTCTCTCATAACTCTCTTCTGTTCAAATAGTACATTGCCCAGAACCCAGAGCCCTTTTGCACACTCTTCGGGTTGGGGTTGCAATATTCAGTTAGAGTTAGTTACCTTTTATTAATGAGCAGTGCAATTCTGCATTACTTTTATGAAGTATTGTAATTTTTAGCTTTATTTGTTCTACCATATTATAATATCTTGTTCAAAAAATCACAGACTCAAAAATTGGTTGAGGTTAAAAGAAACATCTGGAGGTCCTCTATTCTGGGCCCTTGATCAAGCAGGGCCACCTAGAGCAGGTTGCTCAGACCATTTTCAGGTGGCTTTGGAATATCTCCAAGGATGGAGACTCCACAAACTCTCTGGGCAACCTGTGCCAGTTCTTGGTCATCTTCACAGTAAAAAATGTTTCTCCTGGTGTTTACACAGGAGCTCTTGTATTTCAGTTTGTGCCTTTTGCCTCTGATCCTGTCACTGGGCACCACAGAAAAGTGCCTGACTTCATCTTCTTTATGCTTTCCCTTCAGATGTCTATACATTGATGAGATTCCCCTGGAACTTTTCCTCCCCAGGATAAACAACCCCAGCTCTCTTAGCCTTTCCTTATATGAGAGATGCTTCACTCCATTAGTCCATTAGTCCTCCCTTTTCTGTAATCTCTGTAGTAGCTTCATGCCTCTCATATACTTGTCAAGCACAGAACTGGACCCAGCACTGCAGGTGTGTTTCATCAATGCTGAGTAGAGTGGTGGGATCACAGCCCCTAATGTAGCCTACAATACCATTAGCTATCTCTGTGGCAAGATGGCAAGAACTTATTGCTGGCTCATGTTCAACTCAGTGTTTACCAGGAGCCCCAGACCCCTTTTTCTTGCTGTTTTCTTGCTGGTTGTCTCCCCTCATATACTGGTGCCTGGAGTTATTCCTGCCCAGGTGCAGGACTTTGTATTTTTGCCATTTGCTTAGGCTTTACGTGTTGCCTCTGACAACTCAACAGATTCAGTTCCAGGTAGTCCTTGGGTTTCCTAGCTGGGCAGTGCTTCTATATTCCTTCCATGTTATCTGCTCCTGATTCCACTTTCCGTACACTTTATGTCTCAGTTTTCTGGTAGTTCCATGTTCATCCATACAGGCCTCCTTGCATTTTTGCATTTTGACTTTCAGCATTGGGATGGACCACTTGAGCTTGGAGAAAGTGATCCTTTAATATTAACCAGCTTTCTTGGACCCCTCTTCCCTCCAGGGCTTTATCTCATGGGACGCTTTCAAGTAAATCCTTGAAGAAGCTGAAGTCTGCTCTCCTGTAGTCCAGGGCTCTAATCTTGCATTTTGTTCTACTTTCTCCTTTCAGCATCCAAAATTTCACCATCTCATGGGCACTGCAGCCACAGCTGCCTTCAGCCCTCACATCCCCAAAAAGCTGCTCATATTTTGCAAGCATGCAATTCATCAGAACACCTCTCCTTTTTACGCCTCTGTCACCTGGGTCAGGAAGTTACACACTTATACATATCACTTAGCAACTATATATTGCACTACACATGGTTGGTGTCTAGGGTTATTAAGTATCACCTCTGCTGGAGCTTTAATATTACCATCAGAAAACTTTTGAAGGTACTTGCTTCCCAGAAACAGGTGCATTAGCCTTATCTCAGCTAGACTTTCCTTCAATATCTATTACAGATAGGAATAGTGACCTTTTAAAATATAAGATAGTTATATAAATAACTGTAGCACATAATAAAAGAAAAGCAAGTAAATTGAATAAAATGGGAGAGATGAGTTGCCCAAACTTTTTAGGTGTCCTCTTTGCTCATTTTGAAGACAAGTATTTTTGTAATAGGCCTCCTTTCATCTTATCTTTAAAATGTGCACTGCTGTCACCTCTAACACCTGACTGAAGATTTTGGCCTCCTTAAAACTGTCCCATTAATATGTGATATTTTTACTGCAATTTCCCAATTGTTCCAGTTGTGACCCATTATCTGAGAAACACCACGAGAGAGTTGCGGATACCTTGTTTACCAGAAAATGTTGACCTCCCACTGTTTTTACAGCTGACTACAGTTTCACTGTCCTCAGTGTGTAGTCAGTTACAATTAATGCAGAACTAAGCAAAATTAAAATTAGACCCCATCCTCTGAGTGCAGATAAGAATCTCTACAAGGCTGCTGAAGCTCTTCACCTTTCAAGGTACATAACAAATGTCTCCCATGCAATTCACAGCATGTGCAGGATGTTGAAGGTCATGTGGGCATGTGTGGCTTTTAAAGAGGTACAGTTCCATTCCCATCCCCCAAACTCTCCTTCACACCCTCCAAGAGTGTATATTTAAAGCATAACCAACCCCATCATCCAACTGGAAAGTAAAAGAAAGGTGTTATTTCATCATATAGCTTCTCACAAATTGAATATTAAAAGGTCAAATGTTTCTTGGTAGTTAATGTGAATAACAGTAGGAAGAAATCCTTTGACAATTTACAACATGCTGTGTGTATCATCAATTAATCTATACCTGTTACCCCTGTCTTTTGAGAAAATTGGAGTTTGTACAGTAAATACAAAATCAGACTAATAAGAAAAATGTCATGTAGCATCACATTCGTGGGAGGGTCATCCTCTTTTGTCAGACTAGATTCCTGGCCCCAAAAAATCTCAAGACCATCAAGCTGGCCTTGATTTGACAACACCAGCTGAAGGTAGAACTAGAGAGATGTTGAAGGAGGAATCTGAAAGACAGAGAGAGAAAAAAATGAAGTAGTAGGAAATTAATTTTGGAGGAAAGCGAGTTGCTACAGGGAGTGCTTCATTTATTCAAATGATGGAAGAGCTAGCTGCTGAAAGTGTTGTATCTGTCAACATAAGATGCAGGAAAATATATTTTAAAAGAAAATAGCTACAAATACATGAAATAAACAACTAGTTAGCCCAGTGTTTGGATTTCTAAGATGCCTCTGTAAAGTAGAATAGGTAAATGTACAGGCACAAAGAGAGGAGCAAAGACTGAAACTGTGATTGGGGACACACAAACAAAATACTCCATGGTTTTTATATGTATGTATTTAATTGTGAAGTTCATGATTCTGTATTTTCAGTTCTCTTCTCTGTTACAAGTAGTTGTTGTTAGGAATCACAATGACTTAGCAGAGATCAGGGATATTTTTTCTGTTGTCAGCTGACATGTCAAGGTGTTTTTTTTAGCTGTTATGTTCACAGAGTGCAGGACACAGATATTTCTACATTTCTGTCACTTCATGTTTAACTTTAAAAGGAATATGTGAAGCAGAATCGGAAGATATGTAAGCAGCTGACATGTCATATGCACTCGGAAATGTGTCCTGAATACTAACAGTGTTGCTTCTAATCCGATAAACGTCACCCCCTGTAACAAAGCTGCCTGTAGTGAGACCGACCCTCAAATAAAAAGGTCTTTTGCACAAGTACACTGAAACCCAGTGTAGGCACCATTTATAAAACCTGTGTCTCTGCAGTGCTCAGCTGAGCACTTGTGGTGTGGTGATTGAGAGCGCCAGGAGGCTGCTGGGTTTCTGATGCCACAAGACAAGGAAGTGTCATTGACTTCTCACACTTCGCCAAAGCAGGCTGGGATTCAAGGGCTGCTCTCTTCTATAGCTCCTCTTTAGAAACAGAAGGGAAACCTAATGAATCACACATGGCTGAACAGATCACTGTCAGGCTAGCTAATGTAAGAGAGAGTGGGAAATATAATTGCTACCTTATATAATGGGGAATGTGTGAGTCTGTTTTGATAAGAATTGGCCTGAACATTGTTTGGAGGAGCAATCATGCTCACAGGGTTTGGCAGTTTCTGGAAGAGCATTGTATTGAATCCATACACTTGGATTGCTCATTGTTCCTCGTAGTTGTCATTTCAAGGGTTATTTTTGTTTTGCTTGGGTTTTTTTGTTTTCCTTTTTCCCTCTCAGTCTGCACATTTTCTGTGGGTTTATGAAGTTGCCACAAAGGAGGAACGAGGCAGAGTCAGCTCCAGTACCTGTGTAGCGAAAGATGTAACTGCTAGGAAGACTGACATAGATAGTAGTACTGTGAGCATCCTAAAAATATATTGCCTTATTGCACTTAAAACTTTAACTTGGCTGATGAGCTTTTGTACTTTCTAATTCTGAACTCTAAATCAGGGCAGGCAAAGCATAGCAGTGAGATTCACTGGCCTTAACCAGTGCCCCAAACTCTTGAATAAGTGGTATGAAAAAGATGTTGATTATAGTGTTTGGAGTGGAGGGGGGAAAAGTGTGGTTTTGACAGATAAGGAAGTTTTGGTAAAACTTTTCTCAGTTTTATTTCAGGATTGAAATTTCTGTCATCCTCCACTTAAAAATGCAAATATGTCCAATGAATGCTGAAGCAGAATGTTTCCCAGATAAAATTAAGCAGGTGTACAGGTGCAAACTTGTTTTCTGTATGCAGCTGCCGAGCAATTAAATTTTTTAGATGTGATTAAGACACCTGGTCTGCCCCTGTCAGTATAAGATATTATTTTTCACGCTGACATATATCTTTGTAGTTATTCAAAGAACTGTGGTCAGGTACAGTAAATGACATTTTAGCAATTGGTTATACTGCAAACAGAATCAGATCTGGAAAAGAAATGGCAAGTCATAACTTCTTTCTTAGTCGTTTTGGAAACTTAACTGCCAGTGTTCTATGTAGTTTTTCCTTGCTGTGATATAATTGTTCTTTTGCAGACTGCAACCAAATGCATTTCTGTCAGAACTTCAGAGAAGCAGCACCACATTCCTACCAGATTCAGTCACTGCTTTAGTCATAATCAAAGTTTATGTCGTGTTCATCTGTTTAGAAATAAGTGGGGCTGAGCTCAAGGCAGGACCCTTTCCCTTGAAGAAAGCATAAATCCTCTGCATGAACTACTTGCAAAGACACGAAATGGCACTGAGAGGAGGATGTATGACTTCAGACAAGTTTCTTCTCTTGCTGTCCCTCCTTGTTAACATAATTTGCACAGCTGCATTTCCTATGTGCCCTCCCATTCTTATCACTGAATTTCAAGGCTTTCTTCATCATTAGTAGAAAAGTTTGCCTTTGTGAGACTAGAGTTTGACAGTACATATATGCTAGAAAATATATGAATTAAAAGTATTTAAAAATTAAATATCAAACATCTATTGACATTTCCTTTCTGAATATTGTTACATGTAAACTCAATAATAGCATAATTGAATAATGTTTTACATGAGCCATGTACATGAGTTGTAACTTAAGATATGGAATTTAATATCCCATAGAAGATTTTGAAGTTTATTCTGTGAATGGAGGCAGATACCATGTGGCCTTTGAGAATTTTTTTGAAACATAATACAGGAGTGAAACTCACTTCTTAGTTTAAGCTTTTTCCTCATCATCTCTAAGGGTCTTGAGGCAGGAAATCTGCATTCATGTGTTCCAGTTTTTTGCCTTATTTTATTTGACAGAATCTACAGACTACAGTCTACCAAATGTACTTTTCTCATGATTACTAACATAAAAAAAAAAATCTATTTATTTTTACCATACACAATCTTAATCTCAGAGGTTATTTCTGCATGGCATCTGAAGTAAAAACCAAAATCCGATCAAGTGATTTCCCTATGTTGTGGTTTGTTTGGGGTTTTTTTTTGAAACAAAATAGATAAATGTCCTTCTCTTTTAAACAACACTGATTTTTAAGAACCTGTAAGTATAAAAACTCTAAAAAATATACCTTGGAGTACAGTTTTCATATATAATATTTGAACCAATTAGAAAAAATCCAATAATACGAATGTTTCACTTAAAAATGAAGGATGGGGAGTGATCTAATTTCAAATGTTCATTGGTAAATACCAAGGCGGGGTTGTCATTATTTTCAGTGCCATTCTGTAATTTGAAACAGAGAAAATGCAGGAGTTTCAGAAATATTTTGATTGGGAAATGTTTGTTATTTTGGCCTGCATTTTGAATTAAGTGATGCTTTCTTGTTTGTTTATTTTGTATGTTTTTAGTCATAATGTAACTCTGTTCCCTGAACAAAAGAAGGAGCAGGAAGGGTTTTGTCACAGAGGCCAAATGTATTCCTTGGACACATTTTAGTGGTGTATAGATTCTTAGGGCTGAGCCAGGTCTTAGACCCCATGGACAAATATACTCTCCTTGCCATTCTAATGGAAGAAATCCACCATTTGTAATGAAAGATTTCTTTATATAGTCTATGATTTGATCAGCCTGTGAATAGGTGGACCATGAAGTTAAGGAGTGATGTTATCCATAATGGTTGCAGGGCATCTCCAGAGTATTATTTCAAATGTTAAATGAGTTTTATTTATTATGATGATAAACTTTTGGTTTCCTTCTTTTCCATTCTATTTCCTTACTCTTTTTACTACTCCTTTTTTTTTTCCTGATAGATAGACTGTAGTCCAGACCCCAGCTCATACGCAGTTAAATATGGTGCATTTAGGGAGTTGTCAGAAGGAAATTGAAGGCAGAAGAAAACTTACCTTAGAAAATGCCTGTTAATATTTCTGAGTTTATCTTTCTTATTCTTTTTTCTCCAAAATTACTGGGATATGTATCCAATTTCTACCTATAACCTGCCTTCTCTCCTGAGGTCAGGTAACTTCTTCTAACAGAAATAGTGTAACAGAAGAGTCAGTATGAATAATCTCTGTGGGAATGGCCTGTGTGTCCTGGGAAAGGTATAGACAGACATGAGAAGTGAAAACTATTAATTAGTGCTGACAATTGTGGCTATTATATCCCCTCCAAGGAAGTTGCAGAGTTTGCTTGCTGTGTCCTTCTCTTTAAGCAAATGCTCAGTGAGGACAAGGAGGAGATAAGATCAAAAATCCATACGCCTTTTCCCTCACCATTTGTCAATCCATAGCTAAGTGTGAGATGGGAAGTAAACTGCTTCACCAAAACAAGGGAAAGATGGAGAAAAGTGAAGTATTAGTGACGGTTCCCAAGATAACATGCCATTTCGGGCACGCTCATTTTCTGGCAGGTGTCTTCATATAAGTTCTACAACATTTATGTGACTAGTGTATCACTATTTCATTAACTAAGTCCTGGTCTGCTTGAAGACCAGAGGAAATACCACCACAATTTTTTTTCTTGCAGTATGTCTTCTTTCATAAATCTGTTCTTGTTGGCATCACAAACAGCTTCCACAGGATTGTCAGAGATGGCATTTCAAGCAGTATTGTAAATACCCTTTCTTCCATTCCTGCAATATTCAGAAAGTTTAGAGGAGGAATAAATCTCACATGTGCATATTTGTTATTGTCTTTCACCTCTGCTCTGTGTATTTTTTGGCTATCAAGCTCTGGAATTCCGATAGGAATGCGACGTTATATTTGGATTGATAGCAGTTTTCCTAAGTGATAACAGTTATTAGGTCAGGTAGGGAGAAGATTTTTCAAGAGTACTCCTGTACAAAGAGCAGGACATTACCTGAGACCTAATACATACTGTAATCCCTTGAAAGAACAGGCACAAAGAGGACCAGCCAGCCTCCAAGCACGCAGTATAAAATTAGTGAGCTGAGATTAACTAGAAAACAGGCACCTAAAATCATTTGAGCTTCCAGAATCCTCTTTTGAGCTGAGTTTATGATCTATAAGTCTTTAGAATTTTTCTGCATATTTTTATTGGCCCAGTTATAAATTCAGAAATTATACTTCCCAAGCTTTATAATAATTTGTTTGGTTTTACAACTTAATTTGGGTGTGGGGGTGTGTGATGTTTGTTGATTTTTTTTCTGTGTGGAAAGTTGATTCCATTTACTCTTTTATGTACTGGAAGTTGACATGTAGGGAAAAAGATGGAGGAGGTAAATGAAATTTAAACATAGAGTTGTGTGCATGTTGGGCATTTAAATTCCAGAGGTGTGACAAAGAGCCATAATAAGATCAGAAAGAATTTCACTGCCAGTACAATTTTCTGGTGGACATTGCAAACTATTTTCTTCAGATTGTTAAGATAATTGACTGCTTTATACACTTAAAATCTGCCAAGTCAGAATGTTTTCTATGAGACTTGTTAGCCCAAGGCTTGTTCTTCTTTCCTTTGAGTGGAAGTGCTGATGTAGAAGGTGTTCTCAGATAACTGCATTCTGACGTTTATACTGAGGTATTTGCCTTGAGGAGGAAGGGGTAAAATATTATGTGTAAATTTTGAAGATAGTGAGGAGCTGAAAAAAGGAGTTTCTATAAAGAAATCTCTTTGTTATAACAATAGCTTTAGGGTGTTTTTGTTTAGAAGATAGTAATCATATCCTTGGTTGAGACTGAAGATTCATTTAATGGGAAGCACCCTCCAGTTATTGTTTGGATGAACATAAAAATTGAACATTCATATTTGAAAAGAAAGACGAGAGAAAGCATAAAGTATGATACTAAGGTGGTGAAAGATAATTCTCTAGGAGAAAATGCACTTAATATATCACTTCTACCTTCTGTTCCCTCTTATATCTTTCTTTCCTCTCCCTTCTTCTCACTTTCTCTATCTTTCCTTGTTTTCCAGTTTTTTTGCAATCATCAAGTTCATGCTCCAGGGTGTATTTTCAAAGTTAACTAGAAGGGAATAACTGAAATTTACACAGTGGTGGCAGACTGTATCCAGAAGTCCTACTCCCTCATGGAGTCCCAGAGAATGAAGGGTATAATATGATAGCATCCCTTAAGATTATATCCAATATTCTTTTCCTCCTGTATCTTTCCCGGGATTTCATCATCTCCAAGAAGACAAACAGAGGTCATGATTGTGTCTTGTCTTTTGTATTAGGAAACTTTTCTTATGTGTAATGTATTTACAGACAACGTAATTTTCACAGTCTGTCTCAAAAGGTTTGATTTTGGAAGTAGACTTGAGTCTAAAATAAGAAAACAGAACAATTTAGTAAACTGTGGTATTAAGAGAACGGTCCCAGACTAAAGCTCTCTTGGGACTGTTAGTTTTCAAACCAGTGTGTCCATTGCAGACCGTCTCCTGTTGGAGACGGCACACAATAACCCCTGGACTATGCTGAGGAACTGTTTGGGACTAGAAGCTGTCTCCAGGCCCATTCTAACAATTTAAAAGCATAGACAGTTGCATTCTGGCGGCATAAGAACGTTTGCTGACAATGTTAATTTTACTAGCATAGATGGAGAGAGTAAAACCAAATAAGGGTTAAATTCTTCGAAGAAATCAATGGGAGCTCGGTAGATCCAGTGGGATCAATCAGCAGCATAAGAGGCTACAAAGGCATTTTGACTTTTTTCATTTGTTCATCCTTAATTACTTAAAGATCACATGGTGCTGCTTGTCCAGGTGGAGTTAGCCCATCTGCCTCTTATTGTGCTATCTCATCATTCTCCCAACTTCACTGGTTATGTTGATGACTTTTTTTTTCCCTGAAAACCAAACTGGACCAAACTGTGCCTCTAATCTGTCAAAGTCAAGTACCTCTAGTCAGAAAGTTAGGAGCCTGTGAAAGGAAGGCTTCTTTGGCAAACCAATGTGGTTTGTCAGCGATGTGACTGCTGTGGACTGTGCAGTTTTGCCTGTGCTACTAAAGGCTGCGTGCTGCCTTGGGGGATGGAAAGTCTGTTGGGAGCCAGTTTAAATCCAGGAAAGTGTGAAAGAGGCATTTGGTGGCCAAAACTGAGGGTACAAGTGACACGGGTTGGGGAGGTCATTGCATACAAGAGAGAAAGTATGGAGGCATTGATTCACAGTAAGCTGGAGGTCAGCAAGCTACACAGGGTAACAAGCAAGCTAGCCAGGGCTTGGGGGTAGGGCAGTTCAAGAGCTGCTTGCTTTGTTTGTGTTTGTCATCTTTTGCTTCCATTACCAAGATCTTTTCTTTTTCTCTCCAGTGGAGCATTAGTGAGGTTTTAAAAGGGCAGATGAAGGGAAAGGAACAGGTTCTACTGATCTCCTTTCAAAGCATGACTGATTTATTGGTTATTTGTTGTGCAGAGAAGCATTGTAAACAGCTTATCTGATAAATTACAGTAAGAGTTTCTCCCCCAGCCTGATTACTGTCTACCCCTTGATATCATAAGATTCAGCTACTAGTGCCAAGCATGGTTACTTGTGTCTGAGCACGGAGCTCATGCAAGGCATGTCTGAGCAAGCAGGCATAGCACATATGGAATGCCAGGTACTAATATGAATGTACCAGTACACGGAACATGGAATTCCCTTGCCTGTGTTCTCAGGAGGCAGGTGCTGTTGCCTCCCACAGCGATCAGAGATTTTACAGGCAATAATGTGTGTCACTTCCATAGCCTGAAAAAAGCCTTAACAACAGAGTTAACAGGAACACTGCTGAAAGGAGTACTTGCCATCATGTGCACTAATTTTAAGCATGCCCGTCTTCCCCTCATATTCTGGTTTATTACTGTCAGGCTGTTTGTGGGTTCTGGCCTCTTGGCACTGCTCCCAGTAAAAATAAGAAACATGAAAGCACATTTTAGAGGAAAACAGGTAACATAATAGAGGAAAAAATAGGTCAGATTTCACTTGCCAATGGCCCTTTAAGTTAACAGCTGTGGGTCAGAATACATTTTTGTACAGAAGTACAGCCAGGAAGTTTAAGCTCGCACAGTGATGTCTTATGCTGGTCATAACCTTTACTTCATGACCTTTGATGCATTGTGTGGCAAGTGATCAGAGAGAAAAAAAAATTCTCTTTCTGTTGTTGTTTTAAGGCATTTACTGTGTTAGTTTTCTGATAATACTGTGTTTATATATACTGGGATTTTTAAATACTACAGTCTATGTAAGGATTTATTTTTATCCTTTAGGAAGGGAAAAGCAGAGATGTACAGTTTTTGTTTTACTAAAAGTCCATGAAAAATGGATTCTTGACTGCAAAGTCATATCAGTGATATTTGTTTCTTAGTATTTTATCATTGTTTCTTTTCTCTTGTAAGATCTTGATACCCGTTTTAGATGTCTACCCCTGTCTAAATATTTACAGCCGCATTGTTACTTACAGACTCCCTGCAATTGGTAGGTCATTGTTTCTATTAATCCACAATAGCATATTGCTTATTAAAAAGTAGGATTCACTGCTGCACTTCCTCTGAACTGCGTAAGTTCTAAATCAGAAATCACTGTAGTAATTTTTCTATATTTTCTATATTGATATTTTATATAAATAGTAACACCTTTCTAATGGATTTTAGTAACATTCAATCAGAAAGTACTTGGAAGTATTTTCATGGTAAAAACCCCATGCATTTAAAGTATCATAAACCAGCAATTCTTTCAATAGTTTTGAATAAGACTGTGTAATGTATGTCATAGACAGGAAAGCCAGTTGTGACACCAACTCCGTATGAAATAAAAGACTATATTTTTCCTACATACAGTTCTACGAGGAAGCCATGTGATGGATGAATAATTTTGCTTATTTAGGCATTGTAATTTCATTCTGCAACAAGGGTAGAACCAAAACAGATTGAGTGCTGCTCAAGGACAGTATTTCTGTTTAATCACTTTGTTTATGAAGCAGGAGAGTGCCTGCAGTGTTTGTGTCACCAAAGTTTATACTTTTCTTTTTTTTTTTTTCCTTACACATTTTTTTCAGTGATTCACCTTTTCTTGAATGGTGCTGACCTGAAACTTAACAAAAATCCATTTTGGAATGACATAGAGATCCATTTATAAATGAAATTATTTCATGGTACTTCAGAAAGCTTTTTGAAGTACAGGAAGATTGCCAGACTGGAAAAATGTGCTAGAAATGCAGAAGTGTGTTATGATAAATATAGTACTCATAGGTGGGGTTAAAGGCTGTGCTATAGCTGTATGTGTTCATATTTATTTACTGCACAGAAATGAATCCCACATGGCTATTTTTGCTTCTCTGCCTGTAATCCCAGCAAGGCAGCCTTATAGACATCTGCTGAGTTTTTTTATTATTTGGTTAAGATTTTGAGATTAAGGTGAGAAAAATCCAACTGTCACCTAGAAATGACCTCAAGGGGGTTTCACAGATTTGTCCAACATGATTTTCACATATTACTGCAGGCTTAAATATATTCCTTGCTTCGAAGTGTTTCAGACAGGGGCTACTCACATCTTCTGAAAACTAATGGTCTGATATTTGTGGTGTGCTGTTTAATCTTTATTCAGTCTAGTTTTTTTCAAAATATGAAGAGTAAAGACCAAGCAAGGGACAAATTGCCCCACATATTTTTCAGTAGGCATTGAAAGATATATCAACTGATCCCCCATTATGTCTACAAATAATTCCTTATGCTAAGTAGCACCTCACATTCATAGGCATTGGACTCAATCTCAATACGTAGTAATCCTTATGAGATTTGGGGATATACTGTAAAAATTTATTTCCCAGAGGGCTTCTTGTCTTAAACAAGGTCAAGTCTTCATATCTTTATTTAGCCAGTATACTGTGGTAGTCTATCTGAGAATTATCTACATCTCGCTGCTCTGGGGAGAAGGAGCAAAGAGTGTACGGACCAGAAAGCCCTTCCATCCATGCTGGTTTTGTGCCACACATTTATCCAACAGTAAGAACACGGAGCAGAAACATTTAGGGTCTTCTTTCTTTTTCATTTAAGTCAATGCATGCTGATAAAATTCTAATGAAAAGGAATCCGAGCACAGGAGAGAGTGACTTATTATGGAAATTTCCTGTGATGCATTATAATGTTGGATTTTCAATTTTTAAAAGTGGTTACAATCCTAATTGGTGAACAAAAAGGACCAATTTATCCCTTGCTGTGAGAAACATTTTTCTTATATATTATTCTCATGAAGCCTTTAATTCAGCCAAACACATTATGTAAATGGAACCTATGAGATGCCTTCTAAAATATATATCAGATTTACATTACTAGCCTGTTATGTTAGATTGAGCAAGGGCCCTTGTTACATTATATGGCAAATTTTTTACTTTCATAATACTCCTTTCTAAAATAAATTGTGTTTGATTCAAGCAAGGCTTCTATCAATAACTCTTGGAGTTATCCTAAATGAGTATTTACTAGCTTCATCTGGGCATTATGAACGTAATCGCTACATCTGCATCTTCACTGATCTCAGGAACAAGAGTTTTATGCCTCTTTTAAACTCGAATTGCATTCTTTTGATACAAGATCTGCAAATGTTGGAATGCAGTGACTGTTCCAATGCCAAGTGAATTTGGATAAATCTGCATTGCATACAGACTGAGTTTCTCAAAGCCTTACAGCACAGATACTGCGAGCTGCAAAATTAGTGGACAGTGTAATAGCTGTAAAAGCTAAGCATGTGTTTTGTGACATAGTCAGAACCCAGATTTATACCTATCTCATACACATTGCTTGGAGTCTGATAGTGTTAAAAGGTAGCACCTTTTAAGACTAACAGTTGTTCCTGAAGATTCAGTTTAAATGTGTACATATATGGCTGTACCCCTTGTGGGCAATGTAATTTTGATTTCAAACAGTAGTAATACATTAAGAAGCAAAATCAATTATCGCAAAATAATTTACAGTAGAAACGAATCATAGTAGTACATTTGCATAATGAGGTGCTGTTAGTCTTGGTTTCATACAAGTTTAGGTGGAAATATTAATGAACACTGTTTTCATTCCTGGCCTGTTTTTTTTTTTAGATACTCCACTTTTGATGCCTTTGTCTTATGGATCTCACCCCACTCATAAGATATATTTTGTGTTTGAAATGAAGGTCTGAGAAGTGTGAATTTAGAACCAGGATGCTTCCTATGAAACTAGAAAAGATACTCAGATACGGAAGTAATAAAAAAGAGCAATTAACCCTAAAAGAGAGATATGCATTAAAGCTATAGGCAAATTTGATTTGCCTATAGGAAGAAATCTTTGGTGTGTTTTTCTACAGGTTACATTTGACTGGTGAGCCATGGGGACTTTTGCACTGTAGGGACAAGACAACTGCTCCTCCACCTTTCTATAATGATTTTGGGACCATTCAGAGCTAAACTGATACAGATGAGCTTCTCATTCTGCCTTACAGATGTCTTTTTAAAATTATTATTTGGTACATTCAGAACAGCAAGTGGGCAACTAATAAGGATTAGTAATGGGGAGATTTTATTTAATTCAGTTTTTAAGCTGCTTTATTCAACAAAATCCTTAAAACACAGAGATTATATTTTTGGAGATACCAACACACTGCCACAAATTCTATAGTATATGCAAAGCTAAAACATATTTTCATGGAAGATTAAATGCTTGTATACAGTATCTGAAATTATTGATTACATTTTGAAGTTGTATTCCCACACTGAAGGCCTCGTGTTTTACTGTTTCAGTGGGTTTTCAAAACATCATCTAGCAGCTTTTCTGGAAGATACAGCTCTATTGCTAACTAATCTTTTATCACAAGTCTTTCTGTATTTGATGTTGTATTTTGATACCTGTCTCACAGAGTACCATGGATATATGAGAATTCACCCTTTTGTTTTTAAAAATAATAATCTTTCTTCCTAGTAACTTAAAAAAAAAAAATTAACCGTGTTAAATTTCTACTTCTGTTTGCCCACAGGCAAGGAGTAAAGTAATTCAGCATTTGAATGGGCATCTTGCTGTTTTCTTCAGCTTAATGCATCCCTCTGTTTATTTTTCCAATTTTGAGACTAGAGTTATCCTGAAAGATAAGAGATAAGCAAGCAGGATTGTAAAACACTTACACATTACTTTGGAATTGGCAGTTAAGATACGTCCGTCAGGAGTTAGCAGAAGTTAACTTATATTAGAGCAAACCCAGTAGGTTTAATCAGCGTGTTCCTGCAGTGAAGGCACATTTCATGTGTGTGTAAGATTTTCTGTATTACTCAATTTTCCTTTCACCTCCAATGTACTGGTCCTGGGCAGGATTTTGGGAGCCACTGCCTCTCCTTGCTGTGACCACCACTGGAGAGAGAGTTTCTGAGTGCAGGCCAGCTCAAGAGTAAAACTGTTTGGCCTCACTTGGAGTAAGTGTTTCCTCTCTGTGTAGGTGTCTGCATGTGTGATGGGTGTCTGAACTCCTGTAATGGTCCATGCAGACACTTGAGCCAGGCTGGTGATTCAGCTCACCCTAATGCAGATACCTGGAAGTACTGACTATAGCAGGAATTTATCGCTTGGCATATGGGTTGGTATTTATATACAGCATTTAAGTTTAGGCGCCTTGTTCCGAGATTGAATCCCATACCTCTCACCAGAAGCTGAATTACTTTACTCATTGTTACTAACAGAATGCCTTCTATGCAGAGTTCAAATGGTGGCCTTGAGAGACTGAAGGACGGGTTGGTCTTCACAAAATCCCATTTAGCTTTCCTAGCTCGTCACGTTTCTATTTTATCCTACCTATCACTATTTGATGTTTTACCATATGTGATCTTTCCTCACCTCATACAAAGGATTTCTGCTACTAAAGCACTTTCCTTGCTTTAGGTTCCAGTTTTCAGTAAAGTTTCAACTCCCAGTAAAAGCTTAACTTCCATTTCCTCACATCTGATTCACTTTAGAAACCATCTCTTTTTAAAAGTGCTGGATATGCCGGGCTAAATTCTAATTTTATGTATATAATAACCTTCTGTATTTTGAATGAAAAATTATTATAAAATTAGAAGTTTGAAATGAAGTTTTTTGTGAAGTTCAGTTCAGTCCTTGCTCATAATTTTCACTGTTTTGTTTTTAACAGGAGTCCTGTGCTTGTGTTCCAGTGTGTGCATCGCCATGTCATTTGCCTAGACTGTTTCCATTTGTACTGTGTGACTATGCTGAATGACCGTCAGTTCATCCATGACCTGGAGCTTGGCTATTCCCTCCCTTGTGTAGGTATGTTTCAGGTGATTTTTTTCTTTTTTTAATCTATGTGATTTTGATTTCAAAGTAAGATTTATTTTTTTTCTCACCTATTAGTTTTGAGTATATTAGTGGAATTATACTGCTTTCGTAGGAGTTGTTTAATTTCTTGGAGAAAATATTTGAATATGGAAGTGGTTCTTGCTGAGCATGTGAATTGGAGAATTAACTGGATTCCAAAGAGTATTTCTTTTAAAATCAAATGTGAATTTCCTTCACATTAGTATTTTGTAATCCTAAAGTGCAAGCAGATGATAACATTGCACTCTGGTTAAAAAAAAAACACCTTCACCTCCACTTTCAAATCAAGTTAATTATTAATTTTCTTGGCTGTCTTCAAGTAGTAATAAAAAAAGGACTGCAACGGGAATTTTAAATAACTTTTATGTTGATGAAGTTATTACTACTAATTGTTGCTTCATTGAATGAAATGTAGATCGCTCTGAGAAGATGGCAGGTTACATGTTTTACCTGAATAGGAAGCAAAGTTTGACTTAACTAAACAAAGGCTTAGACAGAATATGGGAGATTTGTTTTGAGAATTGATTCAATCATACTGGCTGGTGGGCTGTAAAATTGTCAAAAATTTTGCTTTGAAGAAATGTGTTTTATATATAGAATTCTTTTTTTCCTGTTGATAAATTTGAATGTGTGCATAACTGTTTGTCACAAGTGCTGTACTGTGGTATGAAAATAATTTTCCAGCATATTAGAAACTGCATAGGAGAGGGGTTTGTCTGGTTACCTGAATGGCTGACAAGTAAGTTTCAAAACCCACTAGATGGGAGAAAAATTGACAAAATTTCTTAGGACAGTGCCATTTACTTAACCTGAGAACATGCCTTGAGGGTGTTGAAAGTACAGTAGTAAGAACTATTTAAAATTATTTAATTTTAGTGCTCCAAGAGCAAACAAGCACTGTTTCTTCACATTTCACTGGAATTGCTGTTTATGTGCTGTCTCGACAGGTCTCATTTTACTTCCCCCCCCAACAGTTCTCTCTGCTACTGCATTTACACGTTGATGCCATACTGCACAAAACACTTCTTAATGTTGTGTAGGAAAACTTGTCATGAGAAACTGAACAGGAACTTTATATCCAGTGCTCTTTCCTTGACCTTGACATTACTGTAGTACTCTGTGGTTAGTCTGTACTCTTGATTCTTCAGAAGTTAATCCATTTTCTGCTCCCATGCAAATTAATAAACTGCTTGAGTTGAATCCATCCTTTCCCCCCCACCCCCCATTCTTTTATTGTTTTTCTTCCCTTTTCTTCTGTTAGCTCCTTAGGTTAATGAATTATGCCAGTGCTGCAACAGGCAGCTCATTTTTCTCCTCTCGTGAGGGTCTCCTTGCTGCAATGGCTGGTGTCACAGACCTTCCTCCCGTTCAGGCTTCTATGTCAAACTAATGACTCATCCACCTCTTCTGTCTGTAAACCCATTTTTAGTCATGCTGCACCAAACCTGTATTAGGATTTTTCTATATATCTTCAGCTCTAGTTGTTCAGAAGTTGTTTTGTCTCAGAGAGGAGACTGGGAAGTTTTCAGAAATTTTTACCCCTGATAGTCAGTTGCAAGTCAGTCTTTTTCTCTCTTCTGTTTGTTGAAGTTGATCATTATGGGAATTGAGCAGTAGAAGCAGAGTAGGGATAGGAGGAGAAGAATATGCAAGAAGTTGGAGCTGGAATGCTCAGGGATGTGATTTCAGTCTGAATGGTGAGGAAGGCATAGGCTTGGCTTAAGAAAGGGATGCTGTAAAGGATGCACAAAGTATGAGTGTACTTCTGTTCAAGTGAGAGTTCAGCTGAGGGAATGGAAAAGAAGGTATTGCTGCCAATCTAGCCTCAGCTGTGTTATGCTTTAAGTGCTATAATAGCTAAATATGGAAATACTAAAATATTGTTAATCTCAAAGTTTCAGAACTCCCCAAATCAAAAAGTTGTTTTCAAAATACTATACCTTAAAGTAGTCCTAATAGCAGTAGTAATAATAGTACAAATGCAATACATTTTCTCTCTCTCATTGATTACTACCTCTGTCAGTTCTCTCTGTTGTCTTAGCAGTTCTGTATTGGAAAACCAACAACAACAACCACAACAACAACAAAGCATTTGAAAGTATTATCTTTTAAACTGCTTAGCAGAATGAAGAATCTAGGCAGGGCTGTTTTAACTTCACTGGTTCTTTTCTGCAGCTACCTGAACCTAACTTTATGATACATAAGTAATTTTGTTGTCTTTAATACTGAGTTATACTTGAGTTAGGAACCAATGACTATTTTTTTGTGCTTTGAGAAAGTTATGAGACTGAGTTTCATTACACCTGTGCAGTGGTGACATCCCTGAGTTGTGAACCCCTTCTTAGTGTTCAAACAGAATGGTTTTTAGCCTCCTTCATACCTATGGATCCAGCAGCTTTCATTGCCAATGAATTCAATTAGGAAATATTCGGGACAGTATCATGTGAGTTTCTTTTCCACCTATCATGGTGCTTCTACTGAATGGCATAAGATAGCATTTTTACAGCCTACAGTTCACAATCTTCATTTTGCGACTGCAATTTGCAGTTTTTATTTACATGTGAGAATGATAAAGCGCTGTTTGACACAGCTTTCTCTAATTACCTCAGTGAAGCCTAAAATTAATTCCCCTTGCCAGGAATGAATACCATGGGACATGCCAAGAAAAGACTTTTCTTTATTTTGGCAATGTGGGTTTAATGCCTGTTATATCTAACAAAGCACAACTTGAAGTAAAAAAATGTTAGATATGAGCTTTGTTGAAAGATTAGATGTTGATTTGAGCCTGCTTCTAAAGTGAATACAAAACAAAGTTATATTCACTCTGATGAGATTTATGTTATGGTAGGTGACCAGGTTGCACAGCCAGATCAAAAGACTCTGCATTAGCACATGTATTTTTAAACACCACAGACTAATGCTGAAGTAGTATTTATGAGGTCTTGAAATTTAAAGTTTGGAATTTGTAAAAATTATTGTATAATTTTCATGTAAGAGTGGATTTACTTGAAAACTAGCCCGTTTGCTCAAGACATAGTGCACACATTGCCCTCCAACTGTACAGGAGGGTTTGATTTTGTAATTAGGCGTATTTAAATTGTTTGCACTTCCAATTAGTTCTGTTCATTCTAGTGTTTTTCAAAAACAGCGATAACATAACGAACATAGCCTGCAGTTTCCATTAACATTTGACTCACTGTTCCCGATTTTTATCAAGGGAATGTACCAACATAGCAAATTTTTTATATCTTTTATTGGATCAACCTAGAGGTGAAAGCACCACACACACAACAGAATAAAAATAAACAGCAGCTGCTACAGCAAAGGGTCACTGTGACAGACGAGATCAGTGTTATCATCGCAAGTGTATGATAACTTGAGCTGGAAAGGATCTAGGGGTTTCAGATAAACAACACTTCTCAAGTAGGTTTAATTTCTTGCTTCCTGGCACAGATATGCCAGAAGATGAATTTTGTCATTGCATTGAGGTATTTTGTGTGGTTATATCCTTGCTTTGCTTTGATTCCTATTATGGGGCCTAATTAAGCAGGAGATAATACATGTTGAAAAGAAGGCTATCATCTCAGCTGATGAGCCATGATGTATCACCTCGATAATGCCATAGCTTCACTTTGTTCCAAAACAAAATGTGTCATTGCTGTGATTTGGGGAAGAACAACATTAATTCCTCAGCGTTTAGCTGCTTATCTAGCACCAGCCAGCACCACTCCAGCTGAGAACAGGCAGCGTTGAGGAGCAGAGCTCCGAGCAGGGTAACTGGAGCATTGATAGGATTAGCTGGTCAGGGGAGTGTGGCAGCAGCCCCACAGTTCAAACCCACTGTATCAGCTCAGGGGAAGGATGTGAGGATAGGAGCTGGCTGAATTTCATTGGTCATTAAAATGAAAAAGTAAACGTTACAGATTATACTCTCTGCCCTTGTTAAATGGCACCAAAAGTCTATCCCATTTCTCTGTGTGGTGTCTTGTATTAATGAGGCTTCATGCATAGAAATTTCCATGAGTGGTGACCTCCAAGTATCTTTGAAATAATTAATAAGGTGCTTAGAGGGATAGATTTGCATATGCATGAAAGATCATTTATGGTTATTTAGTTACTATGCAGGACAAAGAATCTTATAGCATTACCTCAAAGCAGGAATTGTATACAAAAATACAATATATTACCCCATTTAAACACATACTGTTCCTATAAACACAGTTTCATTTTTAAAATAGCATTACAGCATTATGAGTCTTGGTCCCCAGGGTAAAATAGGCTTCCACAGATCTTTGGTAGAAGAAAAGTTGGTGACGCCAAGGAAAGGCAAGGTTTTATACTGCTGTAGGCACTTTGCAAAAATGTCTTTGCATCGCTTTATTTCTTATGAGTAATCATATGCAAGATATATTTTAAAGGAATCCGGATAAAAGATGCAGTTCTCCTGATGACTGTAAAACACTATTGTATCTGGAAGTAATCTGATTTTACCATATAGATATATAAATAAATAAGTAGAATTACCCTAGTTTGTGTATGGAACTGCTAATAGAAAGGACTAAAGCTTTAAAGTATAATAAATTGCCTCAAGAACCATGTTCTATTGAAAGAAATCTTCTAGGGTTAGATTGAATTTTTTACCCACATTACATGCTATTTGTATAATAACAGTACGTCAATGTGGTCATGAATCTCTGAATCATCTTTCAAATCAGAGTACCCATGAAGAAAAGGAGAGAATAAGCAGGTAGCTTAAGCAAAGTTTGCAAGCAAAAGGGAGGAGGAAAACTGTGTTTGATTAGATCACACCAAATAGCTTGTTTGAATCTTTTCTGTTACAGACAAAAGTTCTATTAAATTTCAAATGTGTGTGTGTGTGCAAGGGGCTTTAAAGTCAAGGTCAGTGTTCTATCAACAGAATCTTCGCAAGAAGGTAATGAAGTAGCAGGCATAGTTTAGTGGGGCCTAAAGTGGAAGAGTGCATCAGTTGGGACAAGAAATGAGTTGCCTGGTATGAAGCCTCCATATGTCAACAGTTTCTGAAATCCGTGCTGTCAATAATCCTGCTTAAAAACATTTGAGGTACCTTGAGGAAATCAGAAAGTGCAGGAAATGGCAGTGATTTTTAGAGGAATAAAATAAAAGAAATTGAAAGGACACACATTTGCAGCTTTAGGAATTTCTTCAAAGTGCTCCTTAAGTTTTATATTTAGGGCTTGTTAAATTCTTAATGGCTATAAACTTTTTGTAATTTTTTTTTTATTTAAATATCTGAGTGTACAGAAGCAGATTTTGATGAAGAAGGAAACTAAAAGCATATAGATAAACCACATTTTTACTCTCAAGGATTAATTGAATTTGCAGAAGTTTCCTGAAGTGGTTTCCTGAAGCATTTTTTATGGTCCTCTGCCTTCTTCTCTCACTGTAGTCATAAAATAAACATGAACTAACAGTGTATCAAGTGGTTTTTTGTGTTCCTTTACTAGCACAAGCTCATGAGACTAGCTCAAAGGACATGGTTGAAGTCACAGCAGCTCCTTCATTTCCATTTTCAGTGTTGACTGAAGTTCAGGCAGTGACATCTGAGGTTTGCTCCCTCAGGTGTTTGTGCTTTTTCTGTAGCAGCAGAAACATTCCCCTTTCTAAACACCCTCCAAATCTATAGAACAAGCAGAGCTTGATCCCATGGTATATTTGAAGCCGGCATTGGGTTCTCCTCTGGAAACAACTACAATGAAATCATTCAATCTAAATACTTAGAGAAATCTGAGTGACCAGAATTAAATTTGACATGCGGAAAAACCCCACAACTAGGTAGTTGTAGAGAAGGTACGTTTATTCAGCGCTGGGTGCATGGGGGATTTGTCCACCAAAAACATGCACACCCTTCTGTGCTTACAGGTTTGTTTAAAAACAGTTAAAATATGCATATTCATTATTTCTTTATACATATTCATTATTTTCTTAGAAAAGGCAGGGTTATTCTAATTAGTTCCTAGAAGTAATTTCCATTTTCTCCACCCTGCGCTCCTCCCATCCGAGTTTGCGCAGTGGTTTCCATTTTTCCTGGGCCGGGGTCTTCGGGGGTCTTGGGGATGAAGATCGTGGGTCTTCCTCTCTGTGTCCTTTTGAACTTGGCTCAAAAAGTAACTCAAACCGGTTCTGTTGGCAACTCAAACCCGCCTAATGAGCAAACCTTTATAATTGTCTTACTTTCTTGACATATTTCCTGATTTATTTTAGTTTCTTGAAGCTTCAAGGCCAGGTACTGATAGCAACCATAACATACTCCCTGTTAATTATGGCCTTAACCATACAGTCTATCTTTGTGGCTTCAGCAAAAGCCCCTACAATTATTTCTATTAACCCTCTCGTGTTAGTTCCCTATCGATAGTTCCCTCTTAGTGTTAGTTCTCTATGTTACATTGTATCAGTTATTGATTCCTTATATCAAATTCAGTATAAGATGTATTTCCATAGGTGTTTTTCTCCCTTATCTCTGACTAGTTCTTCTCTTGCAATATATTTCATTTGTAAATTGCATAGAGATTACAGTGCACATGGGCTTAATCTGGTTAACAATAATGAAGGACAAGAGATAAAGAAAAAAAATCTTGCTTAGAAATTAATTGGCTTTAAGAGGAACTAGAAATGAGCTTTCAAGGCAGACTTCTTGTCCTATGAAATAAAATAGCCAGTGTCAACGTAAAATAAACATGCTGGAGTAGTAGCAAAAATGTGTGCAGAGGGGTCTATCTGTCTTTCATTATTTCTATATCCAGCTGAAGGGGAGGTGAATTTTTGTCCCAGCTGGAGTCAGTGAAAGCTGTGACTTTGTCTTTGGAAATGAAAGGTATTTGTTCTGACTGAAAGCACTTCTGCTCATACTGGTTCCTCTTACAATGATCACTTGATGTGGGATATGGTTGAAAAGTCACTTCTAAGCCGTCATCTGATTGAGAAAAATCATTGCATGCATGAACAAAAAAATCCAGTCATGGAGTTTTATTATGTTAGTAGTATTTACACTGAACTGCTTGAATGGGTTTTTAATTCCAACTATTTTCTAATTCGTCTTATGTAAGAACTGTTATAGCAAGTACAATGATTTTGACTCTGTCTCCTTAAAGCCTATCTTCTCCAGAAAAATGTATTTTTTGAAGAAAGAAAGGTCAGCTTCTGAACAAGAAAACTTTTTTGTTCATTCACGGCTGCAGATTAACTTTAAGCCAAGACTACATTCACTTGTCCCTGGATGGTGCTCTAAGTCCTAAACAGCCTTGCTTGGTGCTCCCATTCTAGTCCATAGGCAGTTAATATTAATGAGGAAGTCTTTGGGTGAAAAATCAGAATAATTGAGATAAATAGAAGGAAGGAGTAATATACAGGAAATAAGGGGAAGAGGAGTCATGAAGGGAAAGAACCAAAGAGGCTGTGCATTAAAGGAGAAGTGATGCTAACTATCCAAGGCATGAAAGAAAAGAGATCTAAAGGGAGAATGTAGGCAAAAGGAGTAAATAACGCCCCTTTTTGGCAAGGCTGGGAATTTAGCTTTGCATGACAGTAGTTCAGTAGTTTATATGTGGACTGTTCCTCCACAGACTGGAGACACCTGAGTGTTTGTCCTAAAAATGTCCAACAGACTGAAGAAGATGTTTATTTTTACAGCTGGAATGTGCTTGAGGTGTTTATCTTACACTCATGCAACATGAGGCGAAAGTGACCTTTCATGCTTGGATAATTAGAGGTTTCCTAATGGACTTGTTTTTATCTAAGCAGAGTGTTTTTTTTCAGTATAGCGCCATCTCTGAGGTGGGCTGTGCAAGTGGCAGCCTTTATAAGGAATCATTGCTGTCTGCTAACTTATATACTCCATAAATAACCTGCTGGGACCAACCGTGGCACATTCAGCATGTGTTTAGTCTCTGAAGCCTGGTGATTAATATTCCCCCAGTCACTTTCTGAGCCTCGGTCTCCCACATGGCAGAATGTAGAGCTGCTACCATATCACAGAACCAGCTAAGGACATTCCCCTTCAACAAGAAGTTGGCTTTAATTAAATTTCTGTGTCTGGGAAGTGAAAATCTAATTTTCTTTTTGACATTTTCTATATTACTACTTAGACGAAATTATGAAAATAATTAATCCCTGTGAAGCAGACATCAGCATTATAAGGGATATAAAAATATTGCATATAAATAATAGTACTAATCACCAATCTGTTAAAATTTATTGATGCAAGTTCTTATTAAAACTCAAATCAGATTTTTTCTTGATATAGCAGATGTGTCAAATGATTGCACAATGTAGGTGCAAGTGACAGTTATAAAAATTAACATGGTTCAAACTGCATTTCAATAAATTTTGTCTCCCCAGAAACATACTTCAAGACAACAAATAAATGGGGAGCAAAGGAGATAAGGTGTGCAATTTATGAAAGAGATTTTCATTCTGTATCTATGTCCAATACAGTCCAATGTAGTGGTGAATGAAAGTGGTGATGAATGAAAGGTCTATATGCAATAACAATATTCCCATTCTGACCAATGGGGAATCCATGTTCACATTAAAAAAGCCATCATGTCACCTACTGTGTCATTTGGTAGCCTTGCTTCCTTCCCTTCTTATACGCGTGGAAATTATCAACGATAATTAACTATTGCTTATAGAGACTTGCCACCATCTGATAACAGAGTATTCTTATTTGGAAATAAGTCTAGATTCTTTAAGATAAAAAATATATGTTTAAGTGGGGAGCGAGTTTTAATACACTCTTGTAAAGGACTCATTCAGAGGCTTACATCGCTTGGATGCCTGGTAAATTTGGGCTAGTTAGAAATGTTCATGTCTCATTTTCCAGTTCTAAAACCAATGTAGCCTCATTACTTCAATGAAATTAACAAAAAATGGGGTCTACCAGAACAATTTAATATCCCTATATTTACTGCAATATTTTATGTTTTGACCATTAAATATCTGTAAGGAAACTAATATTGGAGTTTACAGAGTTTAGGTGAATAGTGCATCTGGACAGCATCAGGAACAACTTCTAAAAAGGGGCTTTCCTGGTACACAATTCAATCTGATTCATACCCAAGGTGGGGAATAAAAGGCAGTTGAGAATGACAGTAGAACTTACATTTTGCTTATATATTGTTTAAATGGCTTGAAAAAGAGGGTGAATGAGGTTCTTTTATAAGACCTTCCCATTTCTGAAATGCTTATGGAAATTAAACTGCCAGACTTTGCTAGTCACATCCTTCACTAACAATTTAAGTTTGAACAATATTCACACATTCTCTGTCAATACCTTTGCATAACTTGCTTGCTGCAAATGCTCATGGATAAATTTCAAAAGTAAATAATAACTTGTAATACAACAACATTCATAAGATTGCATAATATGTGGAATATTAAGCATTAGGTGCATTGAACAAGCCTAGTCTGAAGCACTAAGATGCATCCTATAGTCTATTTGTGACAGAGATTAGAATGTTAGGAAACAATTATATTTGAAACTGATATCATCTAGCAACATTCTAGTGTGCTCACAGTCACCCACTATCTGCCTGTCAGTACGTGTTTTCTTCTCTTCTCTGTTCCCCTTTGCCCTAGATGTCTCTTTTTAAACCTCATAAAAAATGAGGCACTGCCATAAAAGCAATGACCTGGCAAAGTGTGCAGTTCTTGCCACTTGGTGCACACCTCAGCTACTCTGTCTTCAGCTTTGTGGCTCACACTGCATGAGACATCACTGCTTCAAGAATGTATTTACTGTTAGACTTCTACAGAAATATCCAAAATATCCAGGGCAGAATTTTATTGTTATTAATGCCGAGTTGGAAATCTGAAGAAATTCTCACCCCCATTTAAGATATTTGGTTGTGACTGTGAATTTGCATATATGTGGAAAACACAAATAGTTTAGTTGAAGGTGTTAAAAAACAACTAGGAAATATAAGGTATGCAGAGCAAATGCCTACTGCTTAGTTATTTGATTTTGTTCTCTATTTGTTCNACACTATTTCTTTTCATGATATATTTTTTTTCTTTCTGAAAAAATAATGTATTTTCTATTCTGTCCTTCACTGCCATTCCCATTGTTGCCTGCCCATCTCTGTTGCCTTATTTGCTGATCCCTAAATATTGGTGGCATGCCCTCTGATTATTTTCCATCTTTTTCTCTTGCTCTTCTTCATTTCTCCTTTTGTCTTTTTTTTCTCTCCCTCACCTTGTCATGCCTTGCTATCTCCTCCTGCCCTCCTTTTTTCTAATTGAGATTCCAGTCACTCTTCATCTCCTTTGTAAGGACCACAAAGAAGTAAGGCCTCTGGGCAGATAAAAGCATAAGGAAAACTGACTCTGGAGGTGGAGTAATGAAAAAGGGTCATTTCTGAGGGTCAGTTTTATTGTCTGTGATCACTAGGAAAAGGGCATTTGGTATCATCTCTTGGCTTCATAGGTGAACCAGCTTGGTCTTATTGCCTGACCTTTATCTTTCCTGCCTGGTGAGCAGGAATATTCACATTCACTTGTTGCATGGTTGGCACTATGACTGTGTCCCTTAAAGAGGAAGGGGTAGATACAAGTGAATGCTTGGTATGCTCTGATAACGGTCCAAGACAGCTTCTTGGGAAAGAAAATCCCATGTCAAATGGAGTGGAGGGCTCAAAGGCTTGGTTATTTGTTTTCTGACAAACACATGGCATTTCCTTCACTATCTTTACCAGGTAGAAAACAGTTAATATTGAGTACGTGGCTTTTTTCTCCCTTTGTTTCTGTAGCTGTGCGTGCACATAAACATGGATAGGCACAGCCTTCAGCGGAATTTCTGGCCTGCTAAAACACAAACTAAAGTACCAAACAGGCCTTTTGTTTGCTTTCTGCTGTGTTTGTAATATGAAAGAGTGCAGTGCCAGGTACAAGGGAAGCTCAGCTTGTCGGTTAAATAGGCTGCCTGGCACAATCAGATTTTCCTTTTCATGATCCATTGCCCCAGGTAATATCCTCTGTTGATATCACTGCTGGAGGAAGGCTGAAAATTATAGAGGCGTTTTTGGTAATAACTGCTAGCAGGGAGACAGTATTTACTAGAGATTCTGTGATGAGACTCTCAGGTAAATAATAAGCATTTTAGAAAAACAACCTAATTATGTATTTAATCGCTTGGAGCCGTTCCAGTCACTTGGGAAAATAATGTGTGTTTTGTAAAACTGCCTAATTATTTATTTGGGAAGGAAGTCATTCTAGCCTCTGGGGTAAGTAGTATGAAATTTCTTACTTTCTGTACTGATGCTTGAGTGTATTTAAAAGGAAAAAGCAACCCGTCATCCCAAAATATGGTTGTGTGTCTACTTTTCTATCCAGTGCTCTATGATTTCTGTAAGACCTTCAAACTTTATTCTGCTTTAACATAGCAATCTTCTATTCTCAATGGGAAGATGAGCAGTGAAGTGCAAGTAACCATATTTCTGTATGAAACGCCATCTGAATAGGGAGTTTTGAGGCCGCTAATGAATCAAGCTAAATCTAATCGTCAGTTATTAAAACCTGGAGCACATATGAGGTCTGAAATGGCATAGTGCCTTTGCACTGGACATGATGGTTTCCTGTTATGATGGCATGAATAATGAATTGCATATTTTGGCCAGAACTAGTTACTAGCAAGAGAACTGAATGTCTAATATATGTCAAAATTAAAATAAGTAATTTTTTTCTACAGTGTATGTCAGTCCACAGGGAGTTATTTATTCTGCTAGTATATGTTCTTCCCTCCCTCATTTGTGCCTTTTTACTCTGGGTTTTTCCATAATAAGAATTTATAGACTAGTTTCCATAGCATATCATGGAAGCTGTCCCAAATTTCCTTGGTGTGACTCTATATTTGCCTTGCATTTTTAAATGTTACAGAAGTCCACTTGAGAAATTAGTTTTTATTTTTCTAACAATTTAGAAATGCTTTTAGTCAAAAAAACTTTAAGGCAGAAGTATTTACAAATTATATATTTACCCTATGTAATGATATGTAGAATTTTCATAATAATAAAATCTAGTCAAGAGGAGTTATCTGAAGAATCAGTTTCTTGACATTGCATTTTCTTACAAAATAAGTTGTGGCTTAGTAGTAAAAATGCAAAATATTATCAGCACTTGGAATATTTTCATTATCAAAATAAATGTAGACTACTTTTCAGTTAAAAAATCTTAGTATATTGATTTGGAAAACTAGTCACAGCCTCTACATCTCCTCCCAACTTCATCAGGATTTATGAGGGTGTTGCATGAAACCCTTTTCCCATCACAGAAGCAACATCAAAAGCTGAGGACAAAACAGTCATATTATGCCTATAATTAAATGTTTCCTCTAAAGGGCAAACTTCTGCTTAGTTGGATGTCTTCCACAATAAATAAGAGGAAGAAATTCTGACAGAGATTTCTTATGTTATGTCCCTGTTTCTGTATTTCATCCTGGGGCAACCTTGAACTCCCGCATCTTCTACTCGTTGCTCTTATTGCAGGTAACCTGCAGTTCACTCCTTTGTTTCCCTCTTTTCAGAAAATTCTGGGGTTTCTGCTGCTTATATTAGGCCTTTCACCAGTGGAAGGAATATTGCTCATCTGCACAGGAACATGCATAATTAGCACGTGCTTAACGTGGTTGGTTGGTATTCAAATGCTTGTGTTTATTCATGGACCTGCATACTTTCCTGGAGAACAGAATTTTCGTGCATCAACCTCATTGCTAGATAGCATCAATGTCATTAAGATGAACTGATTCAGGAAACTGCTTTATTATTTCTAAGTAAACCAATTTTCCTTGCATTTTTACATAGCATATTTGGAAATACATCCTAATCTGAAAAACATGTTGTTTCAAAACCCATCGTATTTGAAAGTAGTTTCAACCCTTCATGCATTGTATCCAAAAGCACATAAAACAAAACCATGAATTTAATGTACTGGATGAAGCTCATGAAAGCATTTTCCCTCTTTTGTTCCACTGCTTTTAATTCTAAGTCCTAGTTAAGCAGCATTCTATAATAGATTCGATATTCAAGGGTTTGAGGTGTAAAACCCTCACAAGAAAACAACGCACAGTTCATCTATATCATTCTAAGTTTGTTTACAAAATAGCAGGCATTCACAGCACCTGTAGAACTGAAGGAATATATGGCACAGTCTCTAGCTATAGACTGAAGCAGCACAATAGTGTGATTTAGTGCAGATAGCAAGGTCCAACCTAAGAGCAAATGTAAGGTGATTTGACCTGTGCTTTCGCTTTAGCCATACTGGGGCCTGGGCATTAACTGAAGTTTGGGAAGGGAATAGGCTTCCTCTCGTATGAGATACCTCTATGCTTGGTTTGTTCTCTAGGTGCCATACAAGTTGCATAAGTGATGTCGTTCAAGAGACTGTGACCATGAAATTCAGGACAGCCCCGGTTCCTCTTGCACTGGGAGAGTTTCCTAACTTTAGCATGTTCCTCCTGCAGCTGCTATGTGTGTGTTAAGGTCACCTTTTGTGTCTCACAAAGCAGCCAAAAGCAGTTGATAATCAGTTTGTACAGACTGAGAGGAAAGTAGGGTAACTGAAGTGATATTACCTAGAACATAAGGAGGTTTGTACTCATACTTTTGGTATTCTAGAAGTCAGGACTGGTGTGCAACCAAGCCTGATTATTGCTTTAACTGTGGTAATTAAAAGTCCCATGTAATTCATATTATCTAGAAATCTTTGTCATCCTTTTAGAACAGTGTTCTGAAGTGTAAGTTATTATCCTGCAATTGCCAGCGTTACATATTTTTAAATTGGCAGATTTTTGATGAATGACTCCCAGTGAAACTAATGGGAGTTCAGGATGGATCTTGGTGCTTGAGAATATAAACTAAAATTTTTCATGGTATAAAATCCTTCTCCTCCAAGTCTTAAAAAGGTAGTCATTTGAATCTTGAAATTGAAGAGTACCTAGGATGGGGAAAACTGTTTGGTTTTAATCATAACATTGCAATTCTTTATAGTCAATTCATCCCAGTAGCAATGTTCCCAAATTCAAAAAGTTGGGGATCAATGGGCACATATATAAGTAGGAAGCTTTCTGGTCATTTAAATAGAGACCAGAAAACAAAGGATATTTCTTAGATAAATATCTTATCTTAGGTACTATTGGAAAATATGGATTTATGCCAACAATAAAGACAAAATGAGATTAAATTTTAGTCCTCAGAATTCAGAAGCACAGAAGAGTCTTCTTATGAATGACAATTCAGTATTTTGGAGAGTTTTTAAATATAAAATGTTCTCTAGACCATATGTTGTGATATATCCAAGGAACCTGGAAATATGGTCCTCTGTCTTTTCTAGTTTCTCACAGTTCTGGTATGATGAATTCTTTTTTAATTCACTCTCTGCTCTATTTTGAGAGGCAGTTTTACATCTGAAATTAAGGCATAGTACTAACAATATGACACATACAGTATGGTATTGTTTGCAGCCAGAAAGTGGTTGCTAATGCACTGGAAAAATTTGGAAGAGATATCACTGAAATCTTGGCTTGCTTCAGCCTCCCACTTACAAACTGCTGATCTGGCAGCAGGTAGACATAGACTTACACACAGAAATATAGGCAAATCTAGACAGAATTCAATGCAAAGAGTAGACCTGATATAACTTGCTCTGAGTGTTTATAAAATTAACTGAAAGGACTAAAGTTACTCTAGGCTGACATTTCTGATCCCTGTCTATCAAGTGGCATTTGTTTTTGTAGGTATGTATACATATCTATATTTCACTTTTGCTTTCGGTCATCTTAATTTCATTGCAATTAAAATTTTATTTGTGGCAGATAATGCAATTCAAATGCACAAGTACATCTCTATTTAGCTTTACGTTACATTTTTAGGTTTTCACATTAATGTACATACAGTATTTAGCTTTATGAGGCAAATTTTACTCTGTTGACTAAATCTTTCTCCAACTACTCTTTCTATATAAATCAGTTAACTTCTCTGAATTTTTCAATCTCCTACTGAATAGCTTTACACTGTAGTTCAAATCCAATCACCCTACTGTATGTTGAATATCTACATATAATAGTAAAATTATCAGGGCTGAAGGGAAAATATGTTTACAATCAAACTGATTGGTTTTAAGGACAAATTATTACAGTGGTTATTCATGATTAAACATGTATTGTTGAAAGCCAGTTCTCTTAAGCACATATTGTAGGTTCTTAAATTCTGTCACGAGGCTTTCCCCTCATGTTGAAAATTCTTCTTTATTCCTTTTAATTGGCTAGAGAAATGTAACTGCAATGTAAATATATTATTTTGCCTAATAGACTTAGAACAGCTTTTTTCTTGCTCTTGGAGAAATGAGATATTCCAGGCTTTTTGAAACAATCATCACTTGGAAACTGCCCTTCTGTAACAGTCTTAATTCTTTTTCTTGAAGTCAGAGTTGAAAAATTTACTGCCAAAACACTTGTTTCCATCTCCATGCGTGCAAACTAAAACTCTGGCCTTTGTTTATGTTGTTTATAGTAGGTGTTGTTAGCCTTTATGTAAAAGGGCAAATTTAAAGTCAGGTTGTGCAATAAGCTTCCTGTGTGGCTGCTCCCAAATACCACTGTATGCATTTTCCCGTGTGTGCCTGCTCAGCCAGTCCCACTCCTAAAAAGGTCACTTACTGTATTCGTGTGTCACATTTTGTAAAGCATTAGGTATTTGTGTGACCATTTATAAGTTGTGTGCAGTTCTAGCCACTTTAATCAACTCTTCTGCTCTTGTTCCAGCAGGATTTTACTAGGGTGCATTTGCAATTCTAGACTTCGGAGGAATATCAAGTTACAGAGTTTTTAGTACAACTTGCAAGAGAAACATTTTTTTCTTTTTCATGTTTTTGTCTTCTTAGAATGTGCACAAACACTGCTGAAAGTTAGATCTGTTGAAGAGCAGGCCTGGGCACAGTTCAGCACTAGAGCTGTGCCAATTAGAGATATCTTGCAAATCGAAGGAACAAAAATGGAAGCTTTATGCTCTTAGAGAGGAATCCTTGATTTCCATTGGCACATGCTTTTAGTTCACAGCAGACTGTTAAGATTATGATAGTTTTTATGTGCTGGAAATCTACTTTGCATAATTTGAGAGGTTTTAAAAAAAATTATACTATTCCTCTCCCTCAGAGCCCTCTGCAGTTGGAATCTTAGTAATAAAGGAGCCTACTTCTACAAGCAGATGGATATGAAAAATAATGCTAATAAAATTTGTAAAACTTTTTAACATTTTAATAGGAATATATTTGTAAAATAAATATAGAATACAGGATGAATGATGGCATTTTATGGCTTAATGTTGCTCAGTTAGGATGACTTGCATAGCTCCCTCATGGTTTTGCCACTTTATTTTACCCATTGCAAAGTCATGTTATGCGTTTTATATAAACATAAATATTTGTATGTGTGAGGGACTAGTATGCATATATATTCAAACAGAATGCATATATGTATACATGCACATGCACATACGTATATATAGAAAGATAGATTTTGAGTTAGAAGTGAAGAAATGTCAGAAATTGTCATACTGCTTTTGCTACTTGATTTAATAAAGTCTTATTTAAGACTTTAAGATATTTCTTCACAACTCCAAATGAAGTAATTTGGATATGATTCTTTATGTTATGTGAGAAAAACTGAACCACTGACTATTAAGGAACTATAAACATTTAACAAGGTGATGTGAAGCATGCATGCTGCAAGTGGGTCAGTTGTGGCAGGAGTTTCTGGCTTTATTTTTCATTATTTTTTTATGGTTTATTCTTATATCCTTTCCCCTACTGTGGAATATTCCATTCTTATTTTCTGTTTATTGTTTTGTTCACTAATTCCACATTTTATTTTTAAAAAAAAGTTACCATAATGTGGTACAATGTAATATAAAACTCATGTAGGTGTAGGAAGAAGAATGAAGATGAGAATAGATATTAAGCGAAATAAACAAACATAAACGAAAGATGGAAATAGACTCTAGCCAGTAGGAACAGAAGTGAAAAAGAGACTTTTGGGTGCAGGGAGAAGGAATTGGCAGTATCTCTTCCATACTCTTCAGAAGGTCACAGTGGTGTGATTCTGTGTGATTCCTGCACTCTGGAAAAAGCTGCAATGTAGCTGATAGTTTCTCCACATTTTGGCCTTCCAAGTTAAAACTAGAGAGGTGTTCAAGCCAATATACCTACTCTGAGAAACTGAAGAGGACTTCCAGACAGCTATTTTGCTGTGATTGCCTCTTCCCTTTGTAGAATAGCTGTTGCCTTAAGCCACCTCCTTAGTTTTACTCCAAAGCTGCCTATTTACTCATTTTGTTATATGCCCTGTTAATTCACCTTTTCGTCTGGACTACCTGTCCGTTCACTTTTCTTTCCTCTTTTTATCTTATGTCTTCTTAATGACACTTCTCCCATGTCCTAAAACAACATTTAAGGAATAAATTATATTTGACACCTCAAGGGAAGTTTTATTGGTCCCACTATTTTAAGCTGAAATCTACACAAGAAATGAAAAAGGCAATTAAAGGAAAATTTTAAGGGGGGGGAAAGGTGCATTTTATAAGACTGTAGAAAACATTTTGAAAGACCAAGATTCAAGTTAAAAGGATATTAAAATATGTATAGGAAGATGAACCAAACAATAGGTAGAGTTGCAAGACTTAAAGATGACTGAGTGAGTCACTAAACAAAGGTGAAAAACAGAAGCAGAACCACAATACCATTAGATATTGTGGGAATTACAATTGAGATAAATAGAAGCACCAAAAAAAAGTTGGTAGAAAACTATTCTGTCATCTAATTTTGCTGGCTAGTGAGAATCTATGTGGCTATTAAGCTCTGAGTGGTTAGCATCTTGGAAACCCTGCTGAAGGACACAAAGAGACGACAGTTACTAGAAGTGAAATGGGACACAATGGCTCTATTAGAACCCCCATCTCTAATAGTCCTTCCCTGCTCTCTGAAGCGGTCAGCGTGGCATCTGTCTGTTTCTTCACTGTAAATGGCTGAGTATTCTCTGCAAATAATGCAATCAACTACATTACTGATAATGCTTATAAAGTCCTTGGTGACTGGGAAAGGATTTTTATTACCTCAGATGTCAGTTTTAGGGGAAAATAATGTACAAATATAAGAGATCCCATTATATATGGTGTTGCAGCACCCTGAATGGAGCTAAGACTTACAAAACCATTAATTTTGTGACTCTGAAACTTGGTTTTATATAAAAAAAAAATCCATTAGAAATTTGGGTATCTGGCTTAGTTATAAAATAGGACACTTCTGAATAGTGGTCTAGCTGAAAGAACATTGGTGATAGATGGAAGCATCAATGAGGTATGTAGTTCTAGAAGAGTTGTCCATTGGGAACGACATACTGATTTCAAAAAACAGTGTCAAAAGTGATTCTTGAGTATTTGGTTTTGTAGGCCCATGTATTTCAGTCCAACAGCACAGACCATTAATGAAATATTAGTGGAACATACTTCAAGTTTTTTCTGAAATCACTTTAAAACTTGCATTTACATGTTGTGATATCAGACCTATAGACTTCAGAGCATAAACTGAAAATGGAAATACTTCTGTTACTTTACCACTTTTTGATTTTATTTTTTTAATACAGAAATTTTATTGTGTCTGGTTGCTCTACAGGATTTCTGGTTCACTTTATATGAACTATAAGTTGCTTGGATTTTTAAATATGACTTCATAATCAGAGTTACTTACTTAGTGGAAATCTGGTGCTATAACTCGTTTCCTAATGAAGCAAACGGGATGGAATTTTACATTCAGGTCTGAAAGTCACCAGGTGCTGGCAAAATGCAAACCAAACTGCAAACCAGCAAAAAAAGCTCCAAAAGCAGTGATATGGCTGATTACTGAAAGCATCCTTGATGAAAAGCTACTCTAGGAACAAAAAATAAAGATTAATAAAGTTACTCAGTTTCAAAGGAGTCTCTGCTGGTATATCTAGCACTGATGAGATCATCTTACGTGCATCCTGAAGTCTCTTGCTCTCATTACTTGATATCTTTTCTGTGCAGCTTCTGACCTTGCCAGTTCAGCTTAGTCTGTTGCAGTGTTTCCTCTCAAGTTTACTGGAATACTTAAATGACAGGTATTCTTTCAGTTCTTCAGTTTTAACATCTCATTGCTCCCCTCATTATCTCTCTCCCACACCTTTGTGTTTTCGCTTCTCGCCTTTAGTCAGCTGAGATCTCCTGATGTCCTCAGTGCAGTGATACTCTCTTTCCACTCTTTATTTCCCTCCCATGTAGATCTCTTTATCTGTGCCCTGTGCCTCATTTTATTCTTACTGGGCCATTCCCTTTCCATTCCTGACTGAACTTCACGAATTTTCTTTTCTCTCTTCTTTTCCAGACTCTCACCGTTTTATTGGTTTGGCAACATGAAGTGTCTAATTTACTTTCCAACCACTCTTTTTAACTTCATTGGCCAGCTTTACCTTTCACTCTGTTCTGTGGTCTTATTATGCCTCTTCCCTGCTTTTATCACCTCCCACCTCCACTCCAATTATATACACTGAATAGGGAAACAGTTGGCAGTCAGCTTTGTGACTGCTAATGTCCTTTGAATGAGTCAGAACCTATGGAGTGAATGAAACACAGCCCAATTTAATTTGATCAAGCTGTCCCTTTTTATAAGAGCATGGGTCCCAGTCATAATTTCTGGTGTCACCATTTCCAGTGGCCTTATGGGTGAGTGAAACCCCTTACAGTGTTCCTTGGCACAGATACTGCCATCTGTGCTTTTCAGGGTTTGGGTTGGGTTTTCTTTGGGGGGGAAAGGGAGGTTGCAGTGAGGGAGCCTTATCTTCTCTTTATTTTCTCTCTTTTATTTTACTTCCCATTTCTAATTTTCATTATTGTCTTTTTAATGCCCTTTTAAAAAACTTTGCCCACGTCTAAGGCAAGAACTTTTGAAGATGGGGGCTGTTCTTGACACTGCAGTAGAAGGTAGTCAGGCTTTGCATTGCAGTGATTTCTCTCAATTGCAGGAAACCATAGAGTGGTTTCTCTTGGATTTGTGATTCCCGGTCAGTTGACTGTGATATCTTAAGAACATACAAGCGCTGACTGAAAAATTTCTCACAATGGAGTCATTTTAAGGTCAGTTATCTTTGTGGATTCTCTGCCATCTAATACAGTATGAGTTCTTGCATCCACCCTTCCTGTAGACACTTACAAGGTACCTTTCTTCTGTCCATCTGCTTTTTTTTGCAGGACTTGTGATAATTTTAATTTGTACTCCTCTGCAAAATCATTCAATGTGTTAAAAAACTGTGTGAATATGTGGTATGAGAAGGTGAGGGAAGAGACTGTCAGATGCTCCCGGTAAGATCATTTAAAAAAAGTCCAGCTCCTGATGCATAATATCAAGTGTGTCCTAAATGCCTTAGCTGCAGCTTGGGTTTTTTTTTTCCATACTGCCATTCTGCTGATGCAGGGAAAGACAATTGCTTTACCTTCCCCGTGACTTATGGTAGTAGTAATTACATATATGATGTTACTAGATTCTCAACATCCTGCGTTATGACAGTTATGATTGACTTATTGATGACTTCATCAATTCAGTCTAGAGGACAGAAGCTTAAATATAACTTTTTAAGATTTTCACATATGGGCTAGACAGTCTGAAAGATGTCTTAATGTCTAATTTACAGTTCTTTGAAATCACCAGCTTTTCCAAACTTATTAGTTTCAACAGTTATTAGGAAATAAAAGTCAATTAGCACTTCCAGTATACACCATGAAAAGATATTTCCCCAAGGTGTAAATGTGTTACTTTGTAAAACCGCTAGCCAGTTATGTCCTGTCAGTACCCAGGATATGAAAGCTGTGGATACATCTAAATAATGAGAGAGAATCAGTTTACACTTCACATACTGCAATAAATCAATAAACGAAACTGCCCAGCATCAGCTTGGAAAGCTGTGAGATACGCTGTGCTGTGAAACTTTTGCATGCACATATTGAGTGGATGAAAAGAGTGACTTTCAGTGAATATATTAATATTTTCTAGCCTTCTTAAAGTGAGATATTTATTCCCAGGAGAGGAGAAAAACCCTACTTTACTGAGATTCCTAACTGGTTGTTAGCATCAGCCTTCCAACCATCCCATCCTTCTGTTGTGGCTTTTATGTGTGAGAGGAGACACATGTGCTTTCAGCCTGGTTCTTGCTTTCAAGCAGTTTCACCGTTCCTTCTGTCTTCTTCTTCCTTTTGTCCTCATTCTCTCCTTTGGCCCTTTGGCCATTCTTTTTATATCAAATGAAAAGAGATCAACTTTTCAGGGTAAGTCCTTTGGTAAGAGATGGCAACTCAGCAGCTTCCTGTCTTTGCTTTTAACAACTTGCTTTAATGTTTGGAAAGACCTTTGTTTTCCTGAAAGAAAACAGTCATTAATGGTAAATTTCTCTTTCTTTTTTAATTTTTTTTTTCAAATTCTGTCTGGGAAAATATTCTATCCCTTGAAAAGCAGACACACATGGAATTCATATATTGGCATCTCCACAGCAATCCCTTTAGAAAGACCTGCCGAAGGTAACAAGCTCTTAATTAATGTTGAGTTAAAAATGGCACAAAAAACTTGCTTTAATTGGACTAGGATCATAAGAGCCAGGATTTAACTTCCACAGACATGAGTCACCATCATGAACTAATGCAACTAGCGACTGTTATTTTGTTGTCACAAATCAACAGATGTACAGAGGCAGGCAAGATGATACATTAAAAAGGTCATGTACTCAGAGTAACAAAACAAAACATTTGCTGTTATCAAAAAAAGTATGCTGAAAAATATTAAGGAAAGTTTTATCCATAGCATTCTTCTATGCTTTTTCTTTTAAAAGAATTTGTACGTGTGATAAAAGAAGCTTATGATGTTTTTGCGTCATGGTTATTTGCTTAAGTGTAATAATAGCTACAGAATACATGTCTTTTTAAATACATGTGCCTGGCCAGTTGAAAATGTGATTTTTTTAAATTACAAAATTAAGTATTAGATTTTCTTCAGAATTATGTAAGCTTTCTTTCCTCAGCCTGACATACAAAGCTGAGAGGTGTGTTTTACTGAAAGGGGAGGATAAAGCAGATGAAATAGCAATATTGTCATTCTTATGATGAAGGTGTTCTAACCTTGCTGTATGCATAGCTAAGAAAAGTGAAATTCACCTTTATACAGAAAGCCTTGTGGAAGGCTGTTCCCATAGCATTGTGAAAGACTGTGTTTTTTGGATTGAATGTTAGCCATTGTGAGCTAATGAGTTATAATAACTGTCATATAAAATGTGAAGACATTTAAAGATAGATTCACCACTGCCTTCCATTTTGTCTAGTAAGGTTATATATCCACTTCACAGAGTCGTAAAGATAGAAAAAGGCTGGAGCTTTGTGTCAAGTTTTCCCACTGCCCTTCTCCCTCAGTAGTGGTGTATGTGGATGGCTTCATGTTTAGAATGCCCCAGCCATATTGAAGAGAAACACTAGGGACCCCATTTTTCTCTCCAGTTTGTCAGTGTCAATTTGCAGTAGTGCTACTTAATTCAATTTCAGCTCCTCCAAATTTACCCTTTATCTTAGTGTAATTGGAGAGCATTCTGCCTCTGTATTTTGTCTATACATTTAGATGTAATTAAAAACTGGTAATACTGAATTGCTTCTGCTGGATGGGATGTCACAACAGGATAGTTCAAGTGTCTTGCTGCGGTGCCAGGAGTACAAGCTTGAGCCTTGTCATGAGCTTTTGCTTTTAATACCACTCTGTCACTGGGAACCTTGTCCTTTGAGCTAGGAAATAAAAGGCTTCTGACCACAATAGCAGACACAACATTTTATTGTGTGCCATCACAGAAAGTGACGTAATTCTTCTTTACCAAGTGATAGACCAATGGTCAAATTGCCTTTTTTTTTTTTATTAAGTATTTTGTACACAAAATTGAGAAGTATTTTATTGGTATTTTTATTGGTAAATATTGGTGTATTTATTGGTAAATATTATTTATACAGAAAAAATGTAAGAAGTATTTTGCATTAAATGTTTGATCAAGATTTTTTAAAATGCCATAAAAAATTGTAACACTTGAGTCATTTTTATTCATGTAAACATCATGGAGTAGTATAGCTAGTCTCCCCTCACCAGCTGCTGAATCCCTATTAAGATATTTCTCTCACCTTTTAACTACACTTATCACTGGAGATTTCCACCAAATTCCATTAAATTCTGGTACTCTGCACAGTAAATAGCCATGAAAGCACCATGCTTCTTAGCACAAATCCTCAATCCCCTACTAACACCTTATATTACAACTGTCTAATTACCATGTTCTGCAGGAACCTTGTGGGACTTCCATAGGTAATTAGAAGTCCAGAGCGTTTCTGCAATAATCCAGTAAGGACCTCTTAACTAGAAAGAATTATGTGGTACTAATATTTTTGCACCCACGTGTTCTTCACAGTTAATTGTTTCAATTAATATTTGGCAGCAATGAAAAAATTCATAAAGGTTCATAAACTGAGACACTTCTCAGGAAAGTTTTAAGGTAAATGAGTTGTAGTTGTGGTCACTTAAAGATGCAGGGCACTTTAGAAAAATTAAATTCCTAGTACATCAAGCTATTGCAAAAGCAAATTTTTATATTACTGCTAGGAGAGATACTTTAACTTGCCCTTTCATCCCTTTAAGACCATAGTATTTGGGTAAATTCTCTTTTCTTTCATTGGAAGTTCTATCAAGTAGTTGTAGATGAAGAATGCTGCATGACTTAAAAAGCATGGAGAGTATGCTCTGATGCTGTTCCACAGACATTTGATGACAGAGAATAGTAGAGACAGCTGTTGATTCTGGATGCCTTTCTTTCACTTCAGTCTCACCTTCCCTTTGTTTTTCCTTTGAGAGTTGAGGATTCCACATACTATATAGCTATAAAGGGCCTGCACACACAGGCAGTGTGTCCTTCAAATGTTGAATTTAAATACTGCTTACTGTCTTTACTAATTATTCTAATTCATCACCCCTGTACAGTCAGTGTCAAGCCAATGGTATTTCTGTGGAGTTATGACAGTGTAAAATCTTTGCAAGAAAGATAATTAGTCCATCATTTATGAAGTACACAGGGATGTAGAAAAGAGCTTTGATCCCAAAAGCATGTTTTATTCCTCCCTGCTTCTTGTTCCCCTCAGCTTTTGGGCAATCCTTCTGCACACTCACTTTGGTGCTTCCCAGGGGATCCTGCACCATTTTGGAGTGGCCTCAGGCACACCCAGTTATTCTGACACCAGGACAGAAGCAGCAGTCCAAGAAAGACCAACAAGAGAGAGTCGGCATGTGAGGGCATTGATGAGAGTAGGCGATTTTTCCCCAATGTGCCCAGAACTGGTTTCCTTTCCACTCTGCCCTTTTCACATTGTGAAGTATATGCTCTATCTTAAACAGAAAGACCTAATGCTTTCCAAATCTGTGTGTCTCATCACAGGTACCAACCTATGTCATTACTTAGCTACTGGTAGGATAATGACTACAATTTATTATTTCACTATCCGTAATGACTAGATTTTATGGTTATCTGGCCATACCCTTTTAGTCTTAAAATGTCTCAGATTTTTGTTCATTGCTGTTTTCTGCTTTCTGTATTGCGTTATATGTAATTATTGTTTAACTGTAATATCCTTTAAAATAAGGAGAAGTCTGGAAGGAGTCATTGGACAGGTTGATTAGAAGTTCACTTATTTTTCTTGCATTAAAAGGGCAGAAGAACAAATGCCATACCAATTTATCATCATATGTAACCTTTGATTAAACAATTTTTTCTATATCAGTGTGAGTGGCTTTTGGCTTCAGAGTAGATTACTGAAATTAAGAACTTTAGCACAAAATAAAGGGTCATTTGTTTAGATGATTATTAAATTAAAAATTCAAATCTGGACGTCACCTTAATTAAATGTATAAATTGAGTCCACTGAACCTCTGTGCATTTTCAAATCAAAGCATGATGCTTCCCTAAAATATCATAAATTGCCCCTATTCTGCCAGTTAGTTCAGCTGATTTGCAGCCAAGACTATAAGTTAGCCTTGATTAAAATAAAATGAGTTGTTTCTTAAAATGTGATGCATGAACCCTAGTCAATACAGTCTTTCCTTAATGGCCTTCTATTTATTATGAAGTTATGAATTCAATTTAATTTATGCTGCAAAGTTTCCAAAGAGAATGCATTATAGCAATCTTAAAATTGTAAGAATAATAGATTTATATTTATGTGATATCTCATTTCTATATCTTTGAGAAGGCAGTATATTTTCCCCTTGGTATATCTAAGAGGGTAAAAGAGCAAGTACATAGGTGAGGAGGTGTGTGCACCTGGAGCACCACATGTAGTTTTGCCATGAAAATAGACAGTCACCACGTAAAATTCTCAGTGCACTCTCAGAAAGGTAGTACAAAATGTTCTCAGAGAGAAAATATATCACCAGAAGAATCCCTCTACGTGGATGAACATTTGAATAATGTCCATACAAATCACTGTTCTTAGTGAATGGGCTGTGGCTTCTTTTTCTTACTGAACAAAAGAAAATTTACTGGCTGCCACACCACCCAGTGTCAGTAAAATTCAGATTTAGTGATGCCAGCAGCAAAGGCAGCAGAATTTACATGTTTCCACAGGGTAGGATTTTGACACAGCTGTTGTGTAGTTTTACAGCCTAAAGCAAGGACAGAGTCACTGTTTCTGTATTGCTGAATAAGTTCTCTGCATCAGATTTTTTTAACCTTTGATTTCTTTTTTCATTTTTAATTTTTTTATTTATTGCCTCTGGAGGAGATAAACCATTCCCATAAAATACTTAGTACTTTTTTTTTTCCTCACAACAAATCTTTGAAAGATAAACAAATCGGTGTCTAGGCATGCAAGGTTTATAAGTATTCTCTGAACCTACAGGTAATCTTAGCTGGAGGTACATGGGGTTTTTTGTACATGTATAACTTATTCACCCATGGCATGGAATTAAAATTTCCACAACAAATAATAAAGCAGTGCTTCTTGGCATAGCAAAAATGAGTGTATGCCTTATGCAGACAGAAGGTTTTTGTCTGTCTGTGTAAGTTCTCACTTCTTTGGAGCTGAACTTTGAAATTTCCTCATTTACTTGGGGCTCTGTTTAACAGTAAACAGAGGCTATGTGCTTGTCATTTCTTAAAGTTGGGGGTGGGGTGGGAGGTTGCTGGTGAATAGACACACACTATTGATCCCTTTCATGGATCCATACTAATTATGATGGTCCTGGGCAGCCCATACATATAACCCGTGCCAGCTCAGTCACAAGCCTAAACAGTAGTCTTCATAGGACCAGAAAAAGGGTAGACAAATGCCCGTTTCTTCCTAGGGAAGGCAAACCTCCCTGGATGTATTGACTCTCTGCTATGAAGAAAGTCTGTAGAGTCTCCGTTTTGGATGCCATCCAATGTTTTTGCAAGGGCTAAATGAACTACTCTCTAGACCCAGCTTTGTACAATTTGCTGAGCTCAATGAACTCTTTTCTTTTCTCCTTTCCTCCTCATACTTCTTTGTTACTTTTAACAATGTGTAGTAGAAAAATTGGCAATTACTCAATGAAATCTCTGTTAAGCTTACACCAAAAGGAAGATTTTTTTGTGAATTTGCACTTCCAAGAAGATGTCACAGTTTTCAAACGAGCTGGTGAGACTCTGAGTTAATGCTTTTTGAATAGCTTGAATAAAAGGTTGCCCCTGAGTCTGTAAAACAGAAGCAGTGAGGCACAGTACCTCCTGGAGTTCCCTTTGGCCAGTTTGTCTTTGCTCTGCCCTTAACTTGGGTCTTTGTCTGTTGAGCGCAGTCTTGAGGAAAGGAGTCCTCAGCACAGCTTAGAAATATCAATGGAATGTGGGCTCTGGCTGATTTATTCTTCCTCCTTTTTGTTTGTCTACATCAAAACAGAGTTGGCTCACAGTATTTCTTTGCTCCTTCATTACTTTTCTTCAGGGCTTATTCATTTAAGCTTCAGGAGGAAAATGCCACATTTATTTCATTTTTTTCTGTTGTTGCTGTACATGACTGCTGCTTGTAACATCTCCTTTCTAACACAACTGTATGTGGCCACCAGACCAAACCTACTCCTTGGCTGTAATATGCAAAAAACTATACAAAGTATAATCAATGAAGCGAAGCAGAGTGACTCACATGTGACATTTGTTCTCCTGGAGATTAAAAGGACATTGTGGAGACTTTGATGAAGATGTAAGAGAAAAAGAAATGGAAAAAAATGTAGGTAGGATTTTGCTGGTTTGTATGAGTGCTGAAATGGAGATCTTCAGCAATATGCAACAAGGCCTTTCCTTTCTTTTTAGTGTTCTCCCCACCCCCGTCTGTGCAGTATGAATGAATGCATTTTCTTTGCTAGAATAAATAAGGAACATGGGTGTCCAGTGACTATGATCTTCATTAAAGTTATGGAAACATTTTTATGTATAAATATGAAAGCTGTCATGCTGTCATTTGTATTGTGCCACTGATATTAAAATGAAATCTGTCATTTTAAAATCAATTTTATGCTGATAAGGAGGTATTTCCAGAGCACTATTATAAACAACCCCCACAGTCTTTTTCTCAGCAAAGCATTAACCACTAGAGATGAGTTGAGAGCCTCCGCAATCTATCTTTGCTCCTGATATTGTGAAATTAAAATATGACAACTGTCCATAAGCAATACTTTTGGCAAGCCAGTTTATAGCTAATAAAAGCTGGGAAAAGAAAAGAGATGACAATAACAGGTGATCATATCAATGTACTTTGTGGGAACAGTGCATTTTTTCCCAAAAGAGTAGGCTTGTAATACTAAAACAAAATAATTGCAAGAATAATTTTGCATAATTGGTTCTATATTTTATTAAGATCCTCAACAGGATGGGGTTCAAACAACTCTACCTAAGTTGCTGCTTCTGTTAATTCCTTTTGTTAAAAAATAGAGTTGCCATAACAACATCATGTAAGTTTCATGTGTCTAGTGTAGAATATTAATTTTAGAACTAATTAGAGCTTTGGTTGCCTAAAAACTGAAAAAACTATTTCTATTTAGCAGTTTTGTCTTCAGGTCATTTTTTGGAAAGAGAATCCAGTGTTTTGTTTCCCTCCATAAGCTGAAGAAATAAGTGTTAAAAAAAAATGAAAAAATTTTTCCGCAAACCACAGTTGAAATAAGCAATCGTATTTTAAAGATTAAAAAATCTTCTCCGCAGCTTTTGAAAGGTCTGAACATTGCATTTTATTGCAGTGAATCAAAAATAGTAAATAGGGAAGTTAGGTTTTTGCTCTCAATTATTGCCTATGTGAGTAAGTTACAGTATCACTGAGCTATCCACCTTTTTGTGTGCTTCAGTGGGCAATCTCTAAGAGTAGCAGGTATTGAGAACCTCTAAAGAATTCAAGGAAATCAGAGTATTACAGCATTCAAGTATGGGCTGTGGGTGAATTTGGTGCAATTTTTTTGGTTTAGATTTGGAAAAGAAAAATGAAGTGCAGTAAGTGCTTTAGTTTTGTCGTTTTTTTTTTTTTATATATATATAATTTTAATTTTACTTTGGTTTTGAGGGTAAACATTCTAGTACACTATATTGGTCTCCATCAAATAAATTCAGTTGTCATGGCTTTGAATATTTATGGTTCAGGATTTGTTTCCAAGTTCATAATAATTATGCCTCTGTGCTATAGCAGGAAATACACCAGAGGCTTATCTTTGATCTTCTGATAACTGTCCAAGTGGAAAGTTTGGTAGTTGGTTGTCAGAAGGTATGTATAACATCTCGAATACCCCTTCAATATTTTCTTGTGAAGATGAATATACTACTTAGTTTTTTTTCATAGCTAACAATAAATATGAGCTTTGCAAAGTTCAGTCTGGTTTTGCGTTTTGGGGGGTTTTTTGTTTGTTTTTTGGTGGTTTGTTATCTAATGTGTAATAGTTCTTTATAAACTCCCATTTTACTTGCTAATGCATTGGTACTGTTTTTATCTACTTAATGTTTTGATGTCTCCACTACCTTTGTTTTCATCTTGTTCTTCTACTCTTACATATCATTTTGCTTTTGCAAAGTAAGGAATGGGATCTGTTTTCTCTAGTTTTATTTTTATTTGACTTCTAAGTAGTGCATGCCATATTCCAACAAAATGAATGTTAAAACTAATTAATAGTTTGTCATAATTAATGTATTTTGTTGTTTTAAAGTAGAAAAAAATTAATGTCTGTCTTTGTGGTGTGTCACACCATTGATTTTTCAAAGCAAATCCCACTGAAATCAGTTGGGAATGCTGCATATAAATCCATGCCACACTATGGTTCTTTATTTATAAGTTTTAGTTAAAAGGAAAAAACACTGGAAATCTCAGTGCAACACTATCGAGGTCTTTAGGACTTCTATTTTTTCAAAGTTCCTCCCCTTTTATGATTCCATCAAAATGCCAAAAGAAGATGTTTATCTAGTCATGTAAACCAGCCGTGGAAAGTAGATAAATTTAATAAATTGAAGAGCTTACAGCATCATTCAAATGATTAAATGGATTCTGCACCACCTCTTCCCTTCTCCATATCCCCACTCCATATTATTCTTATCTACAGGATTAGATTCTCTATTAGGTCTTCTGATAAGAGTTCTCATGCTTTCTGAGACTCAGTGCTCAGGGCACAAAGGCGAAGTATTGTGCCTGTGGGTTCATATATTATATCACATACTGATTCAAGAAGTTGATTCAGGTTGCAGTAAAGACTGAGCACAAGTAAACCTTTAAGAAGCAAGGCAAGGAACTTCATTTTAAACTCTGTGTCATGTTTAGATATTGAACCGTCTGCAGTGTGCTAAAAACACCACTTACTGTGTACAAATCAGTCCCTTATCTGTGAAAACAAACCAGACCATGTTTTCAGTAAAATTAGCACATAGAACAGTCATGTGAGATCCCAAGGGAACATGAGATATATTGAATAAAATGTTTTCTAAATGTAGTTACAAATAGTGTTTTAGGTTTCAGTGGTTTTTGTTGGTTTGTGGGTTTTTGTTCTTTCTGGTTTTGGGTTTGGGTTTTTTTCCCCCTGCTGATGAGCAGAATATTCCACATGAGCACTGGAATCGGTTGCAGCTATTTAGGTCACCCACTGGGTTCACTGTAGTCCGAGGGCTAAGATCAGTCCTTAGAAATAAAAGACCTCTTCACAGCCTGAAGATTTCCGCTGTGACGAGGGGTCAGCTTATAGGTGAGTGGTGGATATTTAACTTGGAGAAAAATGGATGGAAATTTCCAATTTCATACAAATGTAATCCCTAAACAAACCAGGGGCCATCAGTGGGTGGCCAATGTCAGCACATGAGAAACAGTTTATGCTTTCTTTTTGTAGGATTGCATATTCAAAGATACACGTGAGTATCTGTACACATTTATATGCACACATATTTCCATACTTGTTTTCAGCCATGTGTGTTGTGTCTATATGACTTTGTATGTAGCTAATATGATGCAGTTACAAACAGTGCTACTTTCTGCCATTTTGGATACCACTACATGGGGCATGTGTTCATTAATAAGTAGAATTCTCCAGCTGGGCTCTAGATACTGGTTCGAGTTATTGAGGTCACCCTTTTGGTGACTTTACATCACTTATCTATGTGTTTGTGTCCATTAGTGCAAAAAAGCTTTCCTTTCATTTCTTTGTAAAATCTAAGACTCTGCACCATCCATGGATTTCAGACAGCAACTTGTTCTTATTGGACAGTAGTAATGTGATCCAACCAGTATTTTTACAGAAATTTAACTCATGGCTCAGAAATGAAAGCACTTAATTTTGGTTTTATGGTGATTAAGTTGCAGTGAGGTTACTGCTACTATAACTTTAAAGGAAAAGAGTGCAAGTTATCTATAGGATAGACCAAATTAGTTCCAGTGATTTTTATATCTACAATGAATTGGCTAATGTATCTTTTTCCATTTCAAAAGGGCAATAATAATTTTATCACACTAGTATATCACGACAGCATAAGCCAGGGAAATAAGGTGGATTTGTATCCCTTACGTGTCACAGCTTGTATTACTTTTGTGATGTGCTCTTTAACAGTAGAGAGCAAGAGTCTATTGAATTGATCCTTAAGTTAAACCAAATAATAATAATTTTCTACCAGAAAAAATATTTGTCCCCAGATGAAATTTGTGTTCTAAGTTGTAACATGGAGGTGCATTTTGACTTCTGCATGTCAGATTATATAGACTTGTCAGCAGAGATTTTGCAAAGTACGACAAACCCCAAATTATTGTCAGAAATTTATGGTTTAAAAGTATTGCGAATGTCTTCATAATCCAATATATATCCAATCTTTCATGTAAATATAATAAAGATTTTCCAGGTACCACATGACTCCTTAGCACTGCCAGCAACAGCTATATAATATCTGAGATATAAGTATTTCCTTACTTAACTGAGTTTAAGACAACTGTTTTTGCACTCAGAATCAAATGAAAAGAGTGTAGGTTTTTATATAGATGTAAACATTTAAACAAAGGATCAGCAGTCCATCAGAACTGTGAATAATGAGGAAAGAAAATAAAAACCTTTATCAGCATTAAATTTTTTTGGAAATGAGAGCAAAAATACTTGGAAAATTGGAAGTTCAATTAGGATAGGAGTTCAGGAAAAAATATGTAATGAAATTGGACTTTCCTGGAAATTGGATTTCAAAACTCATTTTTGTTGTCTCGGCTGAAGTATGGTCGTATTTACTTCCTAAACACTTGCTTCTGCACTTCTGTTTGAGGCCAGGAAATAGAAAGATGTTTGAAAGGAAAAATAAGTAAAGTAGATTTGTAGGTCAGTGTTCTGTTTGCACTGGATGAGAATCTAGGTGATTTCTTACCTTATTTGCTACACAATTTTTTTACTGGAAAAGAACCCTGGTTCTCTAGACCTAAAATTCTGCCTGTTTTATGGGGTGAGTTCCTTCCTATTAGTGTATGTTTGAGGGTCTCTTACAAAACAAAACTTTGCTTTTTGAATGAAAATGAAGCTTTAGGTTCAGAGAGTATGGACCAGTATGGGTTTTGTCATCTTGTGATAAGTGTGACTTTACCAGAGGGTAAGATGGACATGTGTGGTATCATCCACAGTTCTAACTCTGTGCCATCATAACTCATAAATGCTGTTATTCAGGTCTTCCTGGCAGCATGCAGTAATGAAAAATGTCCAAGAAGTTATAGTGGAGGAACTTCTTCTCAAAATTCTGCAGCAGGCTATCTATAATGGATCATTTCCAAGAGGATTTGAGATTAATATGACTTTTCCTTTTACTCTTACACTGATGAGATGTCTCATTATGCTCAGTCCTTTCTAATACATGGGCCATACTACAAGGTTTAATTTATTTATTTTGGAGGTGATTTCCATTTCCTTTTATTTATCCTTCAGGCGATGTAGCTGACTACACAGCAGCCCCTGCTGTTTGGAAGGGACATGAATGGAGGTCTGAAACTTAAGTTTATTTGGCATTAGAAATTGAGTCAGTCAGTGCAGCCCCAACATGGCTTGAGAAAAGAGAAGTAAATGGTAGCTATTCCTATGGTTCCACAGGATTCTTTTCACTGGTACTTTGAATAGTACTTTTTTATCAGAATATGATTTTGCAATTTTTTTCCAGTTAACCAATTCTAATTGGAAAAGGATTTGAACCTGTACATTCTATTGAGTACTGGATCTGAAAGTATAGGTCATAGAGAATGAATAACGTATCTCAAGACTCCACAACTTTAATAGTGTAGGGTTTTTTAAATACAAGATTTTCATTATTAAAATATAAAAAGGGTATAATCAGCAGGATGTGTTTTCTGTGAGCAAAATAGTCCTAGGACATATATAGAACAAATCTTGTTGCATCGGGTTAGATTAAACCATGCAGGTTATATATTTAATTTTATTCAATTTAAGGGGGGATTGGTAACTGTCCTTAAAAAGTCTGGTAAGGCAGGTCCAATTCACTGCTTATATATTAAAATTGCTTTTTAAATCCCTAGATAAATACTGAAACACTTTCTGCATACTAAGATATTTGAAATTACTGCTTTATTCTAAAGGAACAGCCTCAAACAATCTTTCAAGGTTCATTTATTTTTAATAAAATTAATAGCAATTTTTTGCTTCTTAGTAGCACTACTGAAGTTGCTAGTACTTTCAGGGAGTAGAGATTTCTTCTGCACAGAGCTAGTCAGTTTTTTCCTTTCCTTTTCAAAGTCACTAACACTTTTGAAGTCTTCCAGATATTGCAATGTACTGATTTTAGAAAATGATTGAGTATTTAATAGAGCTCATTTAATTCACTTGAAAAGATTCATTAGCTTTAACTTTTTCTCTTCCATGGATACGATATAATCATTCTGCAAATACATCAAACTCTTTATATTCATTTTTTACCCTGCCACCATATATGTCAGTTGAAACAGAGAGGAAGTATCCCAATTCCTATTTTCTTTTTAATACACTTATAAACCAGTTGGGTCTATGTCCACTATGGAACTTTTGTTTGATGGTTTATGGCAATTTCTCAAGGAGTCCATAAGCTTCATCCTCATCAAATATGAAAAATCATACTTTTCTTTGACAAAACCCCCTGTGATTATCTGTTGACTAGGTTCATTATCTCTTTTAATGTTTCATTACATTAGTAGCGTTCTTTTCCCTGGTGGCACGTTTCAATCCTGATGATGCTAGTTATTCTGTATCTAATTAACAAAAAGTTGTTCATCTGGTAAAAAAAGAAGCCGACATGTTATTAATATTCTCCTTAGTAAACTGTCCTAAATAATTAATGCAAATAGACTTCTAGGGTTGTGAATTTTGATGAGAAGTTACTCTCAAAGATGAATTATTTGTTTTAGGATTTTTTTTCCTACTAATCTACAGGTTTTTGTGTTGATTCATGTAAATTTGGTTTTGCCCTAGTCTGTTGAGGAGGAGGGGAGCATGAAATTTTAGGTTTTAAACAAAGGAAAGCCAACAAAATGCAGAGAAAAGCTAGATTGAGTTAAAACTCTTCTGCAAAGCTGTAAGGCATTGAGTTTGTGTGTGTAATAGAACATGAATCTGCAGTGCTGGGAATTCTCACGGCAAGAACAGTTTCCTTACATGACTGTAATATTTGAGTTCCAACTTTATGTTTGCTTAAAAGAAACAGTACAAACACAAAATAAAGGGCTGTGAAAGATTTACAAAAGAGATCACGTTTTACCCCTTTTAAGCAATCTTTTGGAAGGGGAGGAGGAAAAAAGAGCGCATTTTTGTGGGATGATGCATTCCATCTTTTCATCCATATAGTTTGTGGAATTGTTCCAGCTTCCCTGGTGTTGCACAAAAGCACACAGTAATACACTTGTGCAGCTCTGGGGTCTGAGAAGAAAATGAACCCTGCTGATGCCAGCACCCTATCAAGCAACATATCCTGCAAGCTCAACATCGCACATTCACTTTGCTTCCTTCCTGGGCATTCAGGCGCAAGTGAACTCAAAAGAAATGCCACCAGTTGAGTCCAGAGTGTTCTAAAAGGCTTAATATAAATTCCTTGCTTCTTATGCTGTGATTCAGTTGAACTCTGGCAATTTACATGTATATCTGCTGACATTTTTTTTCCTTCTTAAACTGAAGAGGTGGGCACAGGGTTATTTTTCATTTGCCTGTTTTTTGTTCTCATCCCTCTCTTTTTGTTTGTTTGTTTTTTTGTTTTGCTTGCAGAAAGGCTTGTTGAAGGAGGGGTTATTTCATGCACTTTGAGTTATCTTTTTATTAAACCAGCACACACCACTTGGTGTCTTGTAATATCAGATGCAGTGCTAGTAGAGTAGAGGATTTTACAAGACACCTGCCTTCATATTTGAGGACAGGATCAAGGCCTTCCTAGATGGCTGAGGACAGAAGCTCACTGCTTATTCATGATGCTGTATCTAAGTGTGAACAGCAGCTAGAGTTTAGTCTCTTTTATGCCACAGGCTATGCCCTATATGCTAATCCCATCCTGTCAAACTGCTTGAGTCCATTTTTTAATAAATTGATGACAGTTGTTTTGAAAAGTTCACACTTAAAAGTTCTTTCCACAAGTTACACATGCATCCCTATTCAGAGATGCAAACACACAGAATATCTTTTAACTAATACTGTATTGCACCACATACCAACTGTTTCATGTGTCACAAAACATGTGCCTCTGTCACATAGATGCCAGTGTTGATGAAATTTGTATGTCTGTTGGAAAGTCAAAATTATTGAAAGTATTGAAGGGAGTCTTCACTTCAGAGCAGTTTTGTTTCTTAACGTATGAGCTTTCCACCATTAACCATGTTCAGAGCAGCTTCACATATCTGTAAATAGGTATGAAAGTCTTTCATTTAGTGTCCCCTACTGGTGATTTTTACAGGAACAGCCAGTTGAAGCAGGGTCTTTGAGTCAACATGCATTTGTATTCTCATATTGTTTTCTTGCACAAAGTAAGAATTAGGAGAAAATGGGACATTTGTTTCAAATCTTTTCCTATTCCTGAAATAACTTAGCCTGAGTAAAATTTTTACCCCAATGGAAGATGGAAGTCTAAGGAAACCTTAGCTGGGGTGGAATGGAAAAGTAGTACTTCAGATTGAATCTAAATACATCCTCTGTCTTATGGAACAGCATCTTTCTTTTTAGTTCCCCCCACTCCCTCTACTTTCTTTGAGAATGTCATCCCCTTTCCTTTGCACTCAGATTCTTCAAAAACAAAAGACAATTGATTTCTCTGGCTGGTGCCATTATCTGAGATGCAGAAAATTCTATTTTTCTTTTAGGACAAAGCTAAGAAAAAGTACCTGTAGTCTGTCTTTTGTAAGTTAAATTGATAAGTGATGAATAGCTGCAATAAGGGGGGAAAAAATCATCTCTTCTGTTAAAGAAAATATGAATATTTGCCCTTCCTCACTCTAAGTCACACAATGTGACCTGTGAAAGTTTTGAGACCTGGAAGAAAGTTAGCCATTGTTTCAGTTGTGAGGTTTTCCTAAGTGTTGCAGAAAACAGGCTTCATTGATTTATTTTCTGAAAAGTAAATACGTAGAACTTTTTTCAATTACCAAAAGATTTAATGTGTTGAACATTGCAAACTGTAGCACTATAATCGTCACTGTTGCTATGCAAGTATATGAAGCAATCAAAGCTCATGTACTGAAAATCCTTTCTCATATGATATTTGCATTGATTGCAATGGTAGTTTTTCCTGCCAGGAAAATACTTAGGACTTCAGGACCTGCATTTAAGTCTGCAGGCATCCAGAAAAGACATGTCTTATAGTGGTTCTTAAATTGACCATAAATGGGTTCCGAATCCTTTTTTGACCTAATATCTTTTCATTTTGGAGACTTCTCCTTTCCCCCAGCCTGCTAACACACATGGTTAGCAGGTGCAGCATGCAGTGGGATTAGGAGAAGCAGCTCCTGGACCCACCATAAGCGCTCCCTCTCCCGTTCTCCAACAGTGAATGCAGCCCTCGTTGGGAAGGGTGAGGGACCAGCGGTTGCCTCAACAGGGGTTGGGTGGCAAAGATGTAGGGCTTTTTTCTTTGCTCCCCTCTCTCCCTCCCTTTCCCTTCTTTGAAATGAGAAAATAGGCCACCAATTTAGTGGGAACTGAAACTGGCCAGGCAGTGCTGCGAGCTTTGTGTGCTTGGTGGCTGCCCGCCATTTCCCAGACCATCAGCAGCCCTCTCTTACTGTTTTCCCTGGCTGCATAAAGAGAACATTGTGTCTCTTGGAAGCTCTGGCTCATACCCTGCCCTCTATGTGAGAAAAGGAAATGCTCCCTCTGTTCATGACTTAGCAACGGTTGGCAAAAAATGATGTCATATCCATGGTAGCAAAAAGACAAAGAGAGAGAGAGAGACTGCTTTTTTAGACAGATTTTACACACCACATTATTCCATGAAGGGCTGAACAAAGAACAGGCATTGTAATGCTCCATTTAGAACAGAATACCAGCCTATTTTTTTTCAAACTGGAAAGAAATGGGATTTATTTATGACTGTGTTTGAGAGTCTCATTTAGTAACACTATAGCGTGGAATATATGGAATTATATCTCTCTAGGTTTGGATCAATTCACTGTTTGCTACAGCCCCTCTATCAGAAATACATGTGCTAACATGCTCATCTATATTTTCTTTCTTTATTGCTACTAAGTGTGGATTCATATTAAAGAATATTGAAAATTGTTCATGAAATGTTACAGTCACACAACTGCAGTATTTTGCTTTTAACTTTAATACTTTTTATAAGTATTTTATATTTTAACAATGTAGTGTTACTAACACATTGATATGGACTTCAGTGAACTGATCATCAAAATGTAGGCTTCTCTTGGCCTGTACTGTTGTCTCTTTGTTCAGATAAGCTGCACAATATCAGTGCTCATGTGTTTTTGGAGTAACCCTGTCCAGGAACTGTATATCCATCTATACGTCTTCAAGAGTGAAGGGGAAGGAGAAGCGGAACCTGGAAATTTGGGATGTCCTGTTATAAATCCTATGACCCTAACCTCTGGTTGAGATTTGAGCAAATTCTAAAGAACAAATTAAGGCATTTCTCTAGTTTTGTGGTAGGTGATGCTGTATGATCTTCAGTGGCTATTTATTAAAACCAACAGAGTTAGAATGAAAGACAACACATTGACTCTCCCACTCCATCTCCATTCAGTAGGCCTTTCCCTGAAGGGCAGGGGGTAACCCTATTTGCTTTACAGCAAAATTTGGAAACTCACTTATGCAGGGACCTGTCCTTTTATGAAGAGCTCTGATACTGAGCAACCTTCCTGGACATGGAACACTGAGTTCTTCCCAGCAGAGATTGAATCCAGAGTGCAAACTAATGCTCTGCATGCATAAAGCCTGAAGAGAAAATAATTTACTTTGAAATATGTGTGCCAGGTCTTCCTGCTCTTCATGCTATATTTTTGTTCTGCATGTTCTCCTCAGGTTTTTTTTTTCCTTGTAGGTGATGAACACTGCTATCACTGGGGATACCTATACCATGTTCCCAGATGCAAGGTATCCACGTTATTGACAGATGTCACATGTTGTGATTGTTACTGTCACGGTCACTTTCTCGAGTAGTTCCTAACTTACTCTAAGAATGAGAAATATCTCAAGAGATTGTAGTTGTTTTCCAAAGGCGTGCTCTTGGAAATCAAATGAAATATAGTTTCAAATTGAAATGAAAGCTTACAGTGGACATCTCTGAAGAAAAGGTAGTAATCTACTTTAGCTGCTTGTCCAGACTGATTTTCCCTTGTACAGTAAGGCATGACTTTGTTTTGCAGGTGATTCAAATATTTCTGGGAGCATCTTATTTTGAGATAGAGAAAAATTCTGTTGGATCCTGAAATAGTTGTTGCCAGCCAGTCTGGTATAGAGCTTTCTGCCTCCACAAACTCTTATGGCATTTTGTTTATTCTTTCTGCAAAACAGAATGAACCTCTTTGGAATAGACTTTGCCAGCCCTTCTTGAATCAGATTTGAAATGATTTTTACTGCTGCTGTAAATTGATTTGGAACAGAGTTTCATTTCTGTTTTCTGCCAAAATTTTGATGTCATTAATCTCTACTGACTTGAAGCACCATCGTAAATACCAGCTCTGGCAGGTGTAAGGAGGCAACTTTCCAGCTATGGAAAGCACTAGGAATGGGCTCCAGAGACCCTCAAGAATCAGCTACAGATTAAGTTACAGTATTTTGTGTTTGCTCTGCTTAAATTCAGCGTCACCTTTTGAGTTGGAATGGATTTAAACTAGCTGCAGTTGCAATTCTAGTAGTATAATTGTTTCTGAGATATCAGAGAGAAATTGCACAAGTGGCATATGCATCCAAAATAGGCATTTGAACTTGGCAGAGAGCTGAATATGATCATTTCTTGTAGCCATGTTAAGAACTTTTTGCTTTTCTTAAAGGAAAGCATTTCTGACTTTTTGATATTTTTGCATTTTAGATAAAATTGTTTCTGTCTTCCTTAAAATTCTTTTGTGAATGTTCTGATGAACTTATGTTAGGAGCACAAGTACATCAAGGAAAAAATAAACAAAGGTTTCTCAAAGTCTGTTCAGTTTGTTAATTGGCTGAGACAATAGCAGATGGACATTTCTCCCTGTCCACATCTTTATGTGCCTAGAGCTCCTTCATCTAGTTGCAAATTTAGAATCAGCCAAAAAAACAGAAGAGAAAACATCACATTATTGCAACATAAATCTTTTATGAAAGATTCTCTGTTGACAAAAGATTTGGTTATTTCTCTCAACTGCCAGATAGCATGTGCTTATTGAAGGAAGGAACACAAGCTTTTTCCGGTGCATTTTCCACACCTGTGAAAGAGTTTGGGATCCACATACATTGGCTGTGAGATACTGCTGGGATTTTTTCAGTTTGAATGAGAAGATTGAAAATTTGTAATATTCAAATATGTACTATTTACTGTTGAAAGGGAGGGAATAACTATTTCTAAAATTGCAGAAAGGAAGTGTCCATTGCACAAACTTCTAACTAATTTAATTTAGAGAAAATTTATGTCCTCCTGAAAATAAAGTTTTAATTTTAAAGATACTAAACAAAGTACACCAAAGTGAACATGATGCAGCTTGACCTGGATACAGTCTTTCAGATCCAAATTTCTTAAAGGTAGGGATCTCACTTTATCAGAGAAGCTGTAACAAAAACCAGTCCCCTCAAAGAGTGAGTGAAGGAGCACCTCTCATCTTTTAGCATGTTCTCAGGGTTCTGAAAATTGTTTCCTCGTGAAGACCATCTTTATGTGTCTGCCTTTTCTATATGAGCCTTTTATTCTGAGCAACATCTGCCTTGTCTATTGAAAAGCCACTGGCATTTCTCTGAATTCTACCTTCTGTGCACCCAGGTGGAAATTATCTGTTTTCCTGAAAGAAACTGGGTCGTGCAAGAATCCTGACCACAGTGCCTTGCATTTGCAACCAAGGAGTCTGAACTGGCTGTCACATGCTGTCCTCATTCTGTAATCTGTGGCTTCAGCGGACCTAGGTGTAGTGAGAAAACCTGCAGTTCTTGTACAGTGTGTTTATTAGCTGCTTTATTTATGCTCAGGAGCATGCCTGTCCTAGATGCCATGAAATAATGAAAAATGCAGCAGTAAAGAAACAAGCCTTTCCTTAAACAAAGTGGGACATCATTTAATAAGTCAAGATATCTTCTTATCTTACGTAAAACCAAACCTTTTGACAGCTTTTATAGATACAATGCTCCTGAGTCCACAGAGCAGGATATTTGAGTCAGCCAATACATTAGAATGCTATTGAGGTAAGCCTCCTGACAGTGTCATAGATTTTTAAGTGCACATAGCACAAGGTAGTGCCATTTAGATTTTACCACATCTATACAGCTGCGGTCAAACAGTATCAGTGTGTTGTCAGACTATTGTTCTGAGACATCAGATCTTGCTGTCAGACTTCACAAGCCCTGGCCTCCTACATCTGCATCACTGAGCTCTGCTTCATGTGAACTGCTGTGTCCTCCCAAACAGACCTTCATATTTTTTCTTATCTCCTCTCTTATCCCTGTATGCCCACTGCCTTTTTGTGTTTCCACTCCTTACTGCCAAATACAACACTAAATCTGATGCCTATTGACTCTTCCTTCTGGTCTTCTTTCCTATGACACTACTTTTCTGGTGCTGTAATGAATTCCTTGCTTATTAACATTTACCTCTTTTCACTTTAGCATCCTCCTTGCTTTATCTTCACATTTCCTTTCTTTGTTTTCATGCTGACTTATTACAAGGGGAATGTGTCCCAGTTTTGGCCAGGACCCAGAGGTTATTCTATACCACCCATTTCATTGTCGGGGGTGAGGGGAAGGGACTCTGGCTCCTGACAAGAAGGGTGAGGCTTCTAGTCATAAAAACGTGGCAGCATTGTCTGCTATTGTTCTTTGTCTTGGGGTCCCTGGTGAGCATTTTTGCATGTGAATCACCCTCTCTCTGTATACTTTTGTTATTAATATTGTTGCTGTTACTGTTCATTTTCTTATGGCATTGCTGTTCCCAGTGAATTGTTCTTATCTCAACCCATGATCTCTGCCTTTTGTGACTCCCACTGGGAGGGGCATGGCTTGTGGTGTTTTTAGTGGGAGTACTTAACTGCGGAAGGCCGTTCCTAAAACACAACAGAATGTAAACTTTATGGGACAAGAAGCCTTTGCTAAAGCTGTGAAAATGGTATGAAGAGATATGCTACTTCAGAAATACTTTTTTAGTAGACTGATGTGCAATAGTCTTTTGGGGAACACAGTGTACTTACTGTCCTTTAGACTGTAATGGGTTTTGCATTCCAGATTTGTTGCAGAAGTTCCCCATAGTGTAATGAAGTACCACGCTATTAGCATGAAATGGCATGCTAGCATCAATGTCAGCAATTTGTACTTGGTCTTTTTTTTTTTTTCCTTCATAGCTCTTTGATATAAATATTCTGAGCAATACTGCTGATTGTTAATCGACCATCTTCCTTGGCATACATGTTGTCACCTTCATCAGGAATTCCAAGAAAGATAATGCTCAAGGAGCACACCCCATATATTTACTTTCAAGAATAGTCCTCAAAGTTTTAAATTCAGGGGAAAAGAGGCCAATTTATCTCAAACATTAACCACCATTCACTTCTCAATTGTTTCTTTTTCAGGAGATCTGCAGTATTCTATCTTTAGGTGTATATGTCATTTCAGTCATCGATACAGTGTTTAATTTGATTTCATCATATCTTTAAATGCCTTCAGTAATTTTTCTGTTTGTGTGTGTGATGGAACCAAGGCTCCTCTTATTGCCAAGCATATCAAGATGCCATCTCATGTAGCTCTGAGTTCAGCTGAACCTGCTATTGAGCAATTTCTTTCCTTGTGATCTGCTTGCTGTGTCCAGGACCTTTCAGTTATTTTCAGAAAGTTCACAAAATTAACAGAATTCCCTCATTTGCAGAACAGACTAACACCCAATGCTTAACGCTTCCAACTTCAGTATTGGATGAAGTATTTGTTTGTAAGAATGCATTACTGATGCATTTTTGTCACTTTCCCCAAATCAGGCCAATATTTCAAAAGTGAGCTTGCCAGTATCTTTGGCACTCTATTGTCCTGGCAGCTGATGTCTATACTGCTAAGTACTTGATACTTTGGCTGCACTTCTAATATCTATCAAATATCTGGAGCAGCAGTATAAAAACAACAAATTAATGTTTTGTGGCAGTTATTCTGAGAGCAGGAAGACTAGTATTTAATGAAATCATCTAGTTACAAATATTGTTAAAATAGCTGTGGTTCCTGCTGTTGAAATCAGGTATAGAATTTAGGTATAGCACCAAGCCTCACATCATTCATGAGAAATCATGTAAGCTTAAATTAAAGCTCATAAAATGTCTAAATTTTGGTTGTGTTTGTGATCGATACATTATGAGATTAAATTGAGCAGATATAGGACTGCTTATGGGAGCAATACTAGTTTCTGCCTAGACTCAGTTATTAGGTGGTTTCATGAAGAAGTAGAAATTGCTCTGGGAGACAGAGGTTGCTATTTTTAAGAAGTCAGTGCTTCAGTCTTGGCATTCAGAGTCCCAGCTCTGTGGGAAGCCAAATTCTGTAAATTTAATACCTGGAATAAGAGAAAAGCTCAAGGAGTGTTGCCAGGTGTGTTCAGCTGGCATGTCTCTGAAGGCCTTGGGTGAGATTGATACCATATGAACACACATTCTGTTGTATTGTATCCAGAAATTAAAAGCTATTTGTTGTGGTTTAACCCCAGATGGCAAATAAGTACCACACAGCCGCTCACTCCCTGTCCCCCAGCAGGAGAATGGGGGGAAAGAACTAGGAGGGTAAAAGTGAGTAAACTCGTGGGTTGAGATAAGAACAGTTTACTAATTGAAATAAAATAATAGTAGCAATAACAATAAATTGTAATTGTAAGGAAAATAACAAGGAGAGAAATAAAACCTAAGAAAGACAAGTGATGCAAATTAAAACAATTGCTCATCACCAACTCACCAGTGCCCAGCCCAGCCAGTTCCCAAGCATCAACCCCCTCAACAAAGTTTCCCCCAGCTCCATATGCTGAGCATAATGCCAAATGGTATGGGATATCCCTTTGGTCCGGTGGGGTCAGATGCCCTGGCTGTGTCCCCTCCCAACAACTTGTGCAACCCCAACTCATTCACTGGTGGGGTGAGAGGCAGAAAAGGCCTTGGCTCTGTGTGAGCCCTGCTCAGCAATGATAGAACATCCCTGTGTTATCAACATCTTTACCAGCACAAATCCAAAGCATAAGATTTGGATTAAAATTAGAGACTTGAAATATCTATCTTGGAAAAAGGGAAGGATTAGATTAACTGATGGATGAGTACAGCAATTCTGTATTTTTTATTTGTTGAATCCTTGTATCACTGTCTGTTAGTAAACAAGAGCATTGTTAAAAAGGAACTGGAAGCACATTACCCTTCTTAGGTTCTTCAAATAATATATATGCTTGTGAGGCTATCAGACTTTTTTTCCTAATTCTATCTCTCCTCATAGCCATCAGAAAGAATTCAGCCAAAAATGGTCAGGTTTGGTGCAATTCATATCTGCCTTGTGGCTGATCACAAATTTCTGCTTTCTTTCACAGCTGCATTTCATGCATTTGAAGTAACAGTAGGGGAAATATCCACTTTTTTTTGTCTCAAACTTCACAGAAAGGGAGATTTATCCTAACCAAATACTTGAATGACAAGTACAAGAAAGTTCTAAGTACTTACTTAGTAGACATGACACAACAGTGAGAGATAAATAAGCCAGATGTAAGCTTATACCTACCTATTAATTGGTAATAGGAAATAGCGTCTTTTTCCAGGTGTATTTACTATTTTGTGATTTTGAACAGCTTTTATTACTACTCTCAAATTACACTCATAAAAAAGAGAAATACTAATATTCCTACCTTAGTGATGGGGAATTGAAGCATCAAGTCTTTGGCTAGCCCAAGGTTACATAGGAAGCTGGGTAGATCTCCCAAGGACTATTTTGTAATTTCCAAATTTGAAATCACCATTTTATGGCCCCTGAATTATTCATTTTGCATTGGAAATAATTACCACACAGAACTTATGTATTTCCAAGGCTGCTATCAAGAAGAGTATAAGAATGTCATAACACTATTTCTATGAGGCCTATGTAAAACTTTCTTTAAAACCTATTTCATGTATATGTTATGGACTTCCTTTGGTTGTTTCCATGTATTGCATGTAAAGTATGCACATGAAAAAAAAAAATGAATACATATGTCTCACTAAAGAGAGATAAAGCATAACCAGACTTAAAATAGTGTCTTGATTGGGTAATTACAGTATTTCAACAGCAGCAGCCTCAAAAAGCATGATTCCAAGGGAAATGCTTCCTTCATCTCTAATACTAAAATTGTAAATCATTGCTGTGTGTTGGTAGTGATGAAATGTAGTTCTGTTATTGAGTGAACCAGTTTTACTACACAAGTTACTAGTAAATGTTTCTCTGAACTGTCAAGTAACAAAGACTGAAAATATACGTGTTCAAAGTTTTTTGATCTCCTGATTTCTTTCCTAACACAAGGAAATATTCAAGTTGAATTATATAATTAATTATGCTTCATTTTTTAAATTTACAACTAATTAGATTTGATTTTAAAATTGTTTAAGAGATAGCAAAATCATCAACATTAATGGTCCTCTATTTCTCAGTCTTGTAGAGCAAATACAAGTGAAAAACTCGTACATGGATAATTATTTATGTGCATGTGTATAAAGATCCTCTGTGCTCTAGACAATGAGGTCTTGCACATCAGCACAATAGAGAGCATGGTAAGAAGAAAAAGAGAGTTAATTTATCACTATACAGTATAAGTATAAAAAATTCAGTATTGAAAATTATGCCATAGCTAAGACTGTGGTCACAAGAAAATGCATGGGCTTACATATATGAAATTCAAGAGATACAAGACTAGAGGACAGAAATCTCTTCAAAATGGAATGTTCAACGCATGTCAGAGGTCTTTCTTGCCTTTACTACTGAGGTTTCAGGGGCATTATTATGAGCAGTGAATTTGTTTTGTCAATGAAATTATTGTTCAAAGCATGACAATCAGAAACATCATTTTAATGTGTTTGTTACAAAAAATATTTGAAAATAACAATTCCTTTGTAGAGCATGGGTTAGCCACCCACGTGTCTATATGCCTGAAGGAGATTAAAAATCTAGGAAAGTGTATGCCTGTGTTCCAAACTGCAGAGAAAAGAATTTCATGAACTCCTAGGGGATCTCTTACACTCATTTACCATGATAGAACAGGAGTAGAGGTGCTGGCTTTGCCTCTTTGTGCTATTATCTACCAGAAATTGTAACAGCAGCAGCAAGCTATTCAAAACCAATTGTCACTGTGTGCCTGATGACTCTGCTGACTTACTGAACTCTTAGCACCTTTAGATGGGCAGTTGACAAAAAAACTGCTGATGGTGGCTAGCCATTCCATCAGACTTTTTTGCTGTCTGGCGTAATAATTCAGTGCAAGTTAGCAGTAAGGGATAAAACATGGTAAAATTTGAAGATTTTCAGGTTTCCTTTTTGTTCTGTGAATAGCAGTGCATCACCTGAGTTATGATCAGTGGCCTGTATGTGCTCTTAGCCCAGAGCAATGAAGACATTTTGCTTAACGTTTTGAGTGTATGCAGCATCATTCTGCCAGCACTGGATGGACCACCAGTTATCACAGCACAACTCTTATAGCCGATGGCAACATGCCTAGTTGTACTAACTTTGTGATGTATATGAAGCCTTATACAGTAAGGGACATTTACGGTGTCAAATACTAAAGAAATGTAAAAAAAAAAAAAAAGAAAGAAAAAATTGTATAAGTTTGTGGGCAATTTTTCATTTCCAGGTACTATATGCAGGTGCTCACATCATACCACATGTTGTTCTGGTTGCTGGTTCAGGAAATCCGATGTTACCAACATATTTTGAGTTTGAAAGGAGTGTGGGACTGAAGCCAGAAGAATTTGGTCCCTTTAAGCTAGAAAAATGAAGATCTGTGAGGGAATGTAGCTGCTGCCTAGAACTGTTGCAGTGATGATAAATATTGGAGCATGAGAAGAGCTAAAGAACTATGTTGACATAAAACCAAATGCATATAAACGGTCCAAAGATCAGTTTAGAATGAAAAATATAACTTTTCTAACTGTTGAAAGCTGCTGTTCTAGAACAAGTTTTGTTTATGTTAACAGCCTTAACACTTTTATGATAGAGCATGATAAATTTCAGATAGGGATTGTAAGAAGTAGCTGCCTATAGATATAAATATTCATCCTTGGTAAGTTAGGAAGTGCATTTCTCTGATGTGGTTTAACTTTTGTTTTTATTTATATTTATTTCTCTAGTTTCTGGGTTTTTTTCCTAGAAGTCAAAACATACTGAGAAAAGAGATAAAAATGTATGGAAGACAATCTTGTGATTTATAAATTCTGGTTTAGAAGAAGCACAGCTGTAGGTTCTCCTGTATATTTGGGGTTTACTGAAGGTTATTTTTAAAGCTTTTTTCTTTGTTGATAAATACGGTTTCACCTCTAAATAAAATAATATATCAGTACTGTATCAAAATAAAAATAAACAAAATATGGGATGTAATTAAAATATTAATAGGATGGTACCAAAGAAATACAATATTAATTCATTTTTTATATCCTGCATTTGATCAAGTTAATGGTATTTTCTCTGTTAAAAATGGTAGTGAGATGGGACAAGACAAAATATCTGGCTCAGACTGTTCAGAAGATAGGGAAAAATTTAGTCCAAGACCTGAATTTTGTCCAGTTCATTTTTACATGGCAGCTCTTAAGAACTACTATGCTCCAGAAGTTCAATTTTTTGTACTGATAAATATCATATTAATCTGGTGAATTTAACCATTTTCATTTGCTGTACAAAGAAATTTGCTTTCCAACATAAATCTTCAATATAGAATTTTTTTTAATCTCTGCTTTAATTCAAATATTCTGTTTTATATTGGAGAGAATCAAACTGTTACATGTATTTAGCTCATAGTGTAGAACTATTAGATCAAAATTCTACTTTCATTTACCCTTATGCAATCACACTGAATTAGTAACTCAGCAGAGTAATATTTAAAGTGGTGCTCAAGAACTTTGTTGCATAAACCCTATTAATGTTAATTCCTAGACACAGTGCTGAAAATGCACCTTAAAGTGTCTGTCAGACCAGTGATTCTTATAAAAACTTATAAGCCAATGTAATTTTGAAGTAACAGTCTAACACAGTGCAAATGCAAAGGTATTAAATATTAATGGTTTAAGAAATCATTCTCAGGCTTTTCATCTAGAAAATAATTGTTGCCAATATATCTTCCATTGATTTAGAACTCCTTTCTATCTGTTATTTCATGGAGTTGTTAGTTTTTTTACTACCTAAGCTTATTTTTTCTGTTGATTTAACATATCTGTCACACTCAGAACTTTTGTCTTACTTCAGTACTTCTGAATATGTATAGAAAAATTAACCAAAAAAATGCCATCTGTAAGTTGTTTAGTCCTCTTAAGCTATATTAATAATACATCCTTGATTGTTAGTATATTGAGAAGTATTTCCTTTTTGTTTCCAAGTGAAACGCATTTTTGGGAAATGGACAGTGTGTCGAAATATGTCCCTTTTTTGCGATCTTAATCAATCTGTAATTAATCATTGCACTTCAGATCATGTTAGCACAACAGATATGTAGCAGTAAGAGCTCTCAAAGCTTAGGGAAGGAAACCTGTTTACCACAGTTATAGTACATTTGCTGAAAAAAAAGGCAGATGCTACTGATTTATATAGATAATTTCCAAGGAGGAAACCTCAACTAAATGATACTGTATAACAAAAAGAGAGGCATAAATTCAGCTTGCAGCTGTAAGAGTGTGATTTCATTGAAGTCTAGAAAAAGCAGGTAGAAAGATTTTTAAAAGCGGTACAAAACTATAAGTTTTGTTTGGGCAGTGTGAATGTAGTGCTATGCTTTATCCTAAATGAACTATATCAATGCTAAATGTGGCTCAGCCTTACAATATGCTGGTTTTAAAATTATATGAATGCCATTAGATCACGCATAGCTTCTAGTGTGCAATATAACTTCAGTGGTGAGAAAGGGTTTCTCAGTGGTTCCTGAAATATGTGGGACTGGGTGTCAGAGCCTGCTGCTGGCCCACGCCCCAGGGCACTCTGGAAGAGACAGGTGGCCCCACAGCAGCAGGACATGGGGACGAGCAGCCACCCCTGACCCACACAGGGTGCCCCCCCAGCATCTTGCTGCTGCTTCTGCTGCTGCAGCACTTCCCTGAGCACATCCCACTCTGGGGGAGAGCTTCATTTTGAGCAGGAAGCATGTTTTGAGAGGCTGGCTACTGGCTTTTCTTTGAAAATAGGCTTTTGTTCTTCCTTAAACCATTATGATTTCCACATTCAAGGAGACTGTGGGGAAGGAGGCAGTTGTCACACACACCACAGGCTGACTCGCCTGACAGAAGCAGTGTGACAAGCCTGTAAATAAACAGACTTCCTGGCACGTTTGGTCTCCTGTCAAGGCTCCCTATCCAAGCATTTTGAATCTCTTTTTCTGGAGATTCTCAATAAGATGAACCAGATTCTGCTAGACAAGTTTTATAATACATTTCTACTCTTGTTCTGATTCATTTTCTAATGCAAAGTTTGCTTTCACGTTTTCTGATATTCTCCACTCATCCAAACAACAAAACTATTTTTCTTCTTTTATGTCATTAGTCTTTTGGAATGATGTTAGGTGTTACAGCTGAAGCCCCTCATGTCAAAGCTTTACTTGAAAGGAACTAGCTGAGAGGCTTTGCAGACTCTTAATGTTCATACAAAAGAGGGTTTGGAGAACAGTTTTAAAGGGAGAAGGAAGCTAACTAATGTGCGGAAAAGTTTCAGAAAGGAGAAAACAGAAAACTCAAGTCACTCTGCTTTCAGACTCAAGTAATGGAGATGTAGAGAAGGACAATATTAAAGACAACTAAAAATAATTTGTGAAAAATCTGGTTTAAATATAATATTTATCCTTTCCATGAGATTAAAAATTTTGTTAAAAAATTAACAGTGTTGAAATAAAAGGCTTATGAAAGCCTTTTTGCACAGTGTAGTAAGGCAACAGATCTTAATGTACTAGAAGAACACAAAGCACATGGAGTGGTTTTTTTGGTTATGTGGAAGATCTCAGATGTCAAATGAGGAATCAGACTGATAGATTATAAAAGAAATGTAACATACAAGAGAAATATATTCTTGGCTGTATTTAACTTACGAAACAAGCAATTGAAGAAAAAATATAGATTGAGTAACTGTAAAATGTGGAAAATATCACTGATGCAGAACAATCTTGCTAAGTTGGCAAATTGAAAAAAAAGTAGGCATTTCATTAGGGAACTGTATCTGAAAAAAAGAACATGAATCATTTTTACAAAAACAAGGAATCCATTCTTTGAAAACATTTAGTCTGAAAAAGATTCGATGGGTCACATTAAATAATCACTCTGATCTCAGTGCAGTGCCATGGTATATAGAGCTAAAGTGATCCTATGTAATCTGATGAATACCACATAAAGAAAAAAAGACCATTGCTTCCCTTTTCGGCAGTGTGGTGAAAGTTTTTGAATGCTTTTGCAGAGCTTCTGCAGTTCTGAATTCAATGCTTGAAGAAGTTGAACACTGTGGAGGGTGTGGTAAACAGTCCCATAAATCACATCAGAAGGGATAACAAATATCACAGATAGATATCACAAATAGTTTCATGGAGTACAAATAAATAAGTGGCAAAGTCTTCTTAGTTTAATTGTGAAAATGTTAACAGATAACTTAATGGGTACAGCTACCTAATTGGAAGAGAAATTTTATAGTAGAAGGTTTTCACTGTATCAGGCAGTGGTGTTGAAGAAAATACATTATTTTTAACAGTGAAGGCAGTTAAACATTGGGTTACATTATTAAAGGTTGTGATTGATTCTTTGTTACAGACATCTTTAAAATAAAAGTTGAATGTTTTCCTAGAGAATAAAATCATGTTTGTCTTGAAGCAGTTAGTTGAATAAAATTTTTTGGAAGGTATAGCTGCCAGTTGTACACAGAGATTCCTTCTCATTTTCAAATATATCAGTGAGTTAAATATAACAATTTCCAATTACTTCATAGGCTTTCTACTAGAAGCATATTTATAACACCATAATTTTGAAAGTTTATGCACAATATTCTAAAATGCTTTTTCTGTTCTTTCTTCTTGAGAGAAGTAGTGTTTTCTATTCTCACTTTCCAGCTGAGCATGGAGAGGTGACATGACTTATGTCATGAAGTACAGCTCTCCTTCTTCCCAGGCCAGTTTCCTACTACAGCCATGTCTCAGCACCCTGATTCCAAAACAACACAGTTCATGTTAGCTTTGTTGTCAGTCATATTCATCAAAGGAGTCAGGCATTTATGATTTTTCACTTGGCATATTTGATTTAAAAGGAATTATTTGTATGGATGTTGTATACACTTTTAAGTTAAGTGAGTTAAGTTGAATAAAGACATGCTATTTTATGTAATAAGTGGAAAAAAATCATGGACAAGATTAACAAGTGAAACTCTCCCTTGTTTCTCTTTCCTTCACCATTGAAATAAAATTAAAAATAAAAACAATGAAAAAACCCCACAAAACATGAAGATGTAAAATATATGAACCATTTCAAGAATTTAGTGTAATTGATGGAAAATAAAGGAAGAAATGTTTCTAAACTGGTCAAGCATTTATCCCTGCATGCTATTGAATGGTGTAATAGTTTGGCTCATGGGGATAAATCTCTTGTGTACAGGGAAAATGGTATGATCACTCTGTTATTTTAGCAACACTGTTAGACATACAAGCACTTCTTGTTTGATGAGTTCTGCGCCCATTGCTTTACTAGCTTTTTTAATTTCTTCATATCATTGCCAAAAAGCTTGCTTTATGCAGTGCTGCTCATGTAATCCTTGAGCTTTCATGGAGTACTGCTGGAAGACGCTGACAATCTTTCACTGTGCTTTTATCCTTTCATAAAGGAAACTGCACAATTTGTGGTAACAGTATTTACCCACCAAGGACTCTTTATTGATCCCACTCAGCACTTGCTACCTTTGGCACAAGTGATAATCATGCAGACTGAAATAGCGCTCCTGGAGCACTTCCTCTCCGCCTTGTGCTTTTTTTGCACAAAAGCAAAACCACCACCTATTAATCATTTTTTGTCTTATGCTTCTCACCTGACAGGCATAAGTTTATTGAATTTTCTCCGAACTTCCTTGTTTTCACAGAAATAGAAATTTAGTTTACCCAGAGATTAGTTTCTAGATTCTCTGGTTACTTATTTTAAAGTGGACTTTAGACGTATCCAACTTTGATTAATAATGTTTTAGAAGACACTTACAAATTTCCCAAGATATAATCTGTTACCATGTCAAACCTTGGGCCATACTTGTGTTTTGTCAAGTTTTTCCTCACCATTTCTCCTTTTCATAATTATTATTAGCACACAACTGTATTTCTTCTCAACTAAATATATTTCAGATAAAGCCTGTGGGTTTGTTCCCTTCTGAGCCAGTCTACTAATTTCTCCATTTTCTTTTATGAGCAATGTACTTAGTAAGTTGTATTTGGAAAAGGCATAGTATTTGGCTTTGCACCGAAGAGTTCCTGGAAAGATACTTAGCTGCTAAAGAAGGCAAAAGTGATAAATTGCAGACAAGGCCTTTTCCAGCCTATGTAAACTCACACTTTACAGAAAATAACATTTCATGATATATCTTTACATATACTTCTTATTTCCCTATATTAATCTCTGTGAGTCTCAAAGAAACCACCTGTGCATTCATATTGGCCAGGTTCTAGTAAGTTTAGCTGCTTAGATTGCTATTTCAGACATGAAACTGTGATCATGGGGCCATGTTTCTGACCGAGGTGTTTTAGAGGATTTTGTTGAAGTTTATGCACCTATTGTTATCATTGTTGATAACACTATTGTTTGGACAGTAAAAAAGAGTAGGTTAGCCCAAACTTTACAAGCACACAGACCCTACAGTGGAAAACTATACTTCAGTTTGAAAATGACAGACATTCGCTTAATCTTTGTCCCTAGCTGATATTTAATTAAAGCGTATCTGCAATTTGAATTAAATGCTAGTCAATTTAAAGGTCATGCCAAATTGAGGATTTTGTAGATAATGGACTATTTAAATATGTTTTAAATTAATTGTTACTGGTGTGAATGATTAGCAATTCATACATATATATATATACATATATATATTTATTTTTTTTTCTAGCTGGAGGGGTGTAAGTGTACCAAAAATTATAAACCAAACAGTGCTATGTTTGGGGCCTTTTCTGTAACAAAGTCCTTGGCATGTAGGCAGCTTCAATTATGTGAATGCCAAGTAAACTGTTAAAGTAAGTTAAATGGCAGTAAAGTGTCCAGCATGAAAACCCTGCTTTCCAGCATTCCTGATAGTCTACTGTAAGGTCCTTGCTACCTTTATGGCTTACTTTACACAAAAGCAATTATTACCTGGCCTCTATAGGGAGAGTTTTGTAGAGTAGAACAGCTCTCCCTGCCCATTCCATTGGTTCTTAGTATTTTCCACTCCACACGGAGAACCCAGATCACATTTTAATATGCTATTAAATACCATTGGAATTGCTTCTAATTATGAAACACTCTAGTCTATTAATTCTGAATTCTTTGGTTTCTGGGAGATCCCGGTTTGTTTGATTTCTTGTTTTCTTGTTGTGGTGGGATTTTCAAAACTATCTACTTGTATAAGATATGTGGACCCCATACCTTACTCTAGGAATTGTGTTATCTGGCACCCTAGGACACCTCATAAACTCATTCACCATCCCTCTGAGAAGCTGAAAGCCCTTTTCTCCAGAAAAGCAATTAAAATTTGAGCAAGAGGGTGGACTTAGAGATTCTAGACCTTATTCAAATGAATATTTAATTCTGAAATATCTAGCTGGTAATGGAGAAGAAAGAAAGATACGGGAAAGAAACAAAAATGAAGCTTGCAGCTACCTGCTTAAAATTATCAGAGCAAGTGAATACTCAGAGGCTTGTTTCCCAGATGTTATTGCTCATCAAAGCTCCAGGCCAGTGAAGAGGGCATTATGGAATTTGGTTAATAAAGTAATATGTGATCTATTACAAAACCCCTGTAATAAGCCTTTGCAGCGCTGTTTCTCAGCAGTTCATTTGAAGTTGGATCCATATGTGATACCTTCCAGAAGTAACTCAGAAGCAGCTCCACTGAAACTGGCATCACTAAACAATGTGTTCAAATACATATGCACAAAAGGCTTAATATTAATTTTAATTTATGTGCATACAGAATTACCTAACTCCCAAAAACTGTTGTTAGATTTACTTGTGCTCTAAAATATGGTAGAATGCACAGGCAATTCAATCAAGTCGGATGCTTAGTTTTCAGTTGTAGCTGAAAAAAAGAAAATTCTTTTATTTTCTGTGGTTTCTCTGAAGTCATATATTGGCCAAAGTTCAGTTGAAAAGGCTTGCACACCTTAGGACACCTCTCACTGAACTTGATATCAGATATAAAAAAGCAAATTGGGTGAAGTTCTCTTCATTGAACTTTCCTTGGAAACATTTCCTTGGTACTTCAGCACAGTAAATTTTAGAGTTTACAGAGAACTGGGGGTTTATGAGTCTTCCTCTAGAATGTCAGGTTTTCATTGCAGCAGTGGATTTGTTGGAGTAGACTAGAAAAAAAGAAGAAACTTAGTCCTGGTTGGCCAGGTTGGAAAGAAGATAATTGTTAAATCCTGGAGGTTCACTGTTGCCCAGAGGACTAGTGAAACTGAGAAAGGTGCTATTTCTGTGGTGATCTGAATATGCTTTGGATTGTTTTTATTTTAGCCAAGTGATAAAGAAGAACATTGATTTCAGGGATGTAGGAGAAAGGTCTACAATAGGTCCAATATTTCTTGAATTTTTTTGTTTCTTAGTAGATGGAGATGTAATGGGATTATTTCAAAGGTTTTTTCATACGCTATGTTCTAGACTTAGGCCTCAGAAAAACAAATTGCTCTTTGCATTTCTGCATTCAGCAGGAGCAAGGATTTTAACATGTGCATTCTATGACGCTGCTGGTTCTTCATTTGTCCAAGGAGCTGGCAGTGGTAGCTAACAGCTCTCAGTTCCATCACTGCACAATCAGGTAATGCTTGTGAATCACAAAGCTGCCGGTTCCCTCAATATGCAGGTTGTGTGTTGTGCCAGGTGCAGAATTACAGAGGTAGGTGCCTCATTCCAAAGTTTATGTTATGATTTATTCACGTGGAGTCACTAAGGAGTTTGTGGCCTGTGTGATACTGAAACAGGTACCAAAAATGTGGAGTTTGTGCAGCACCTTATATGCTATGTCTGCACTCTGAATAATGAATGAAACAATGGCACTGCAGTGCCGTGTTTGTTGTGTTTTTGAATGCTACTAATTATACTTTGTCTGCAACTAAACCAAACATTTTCTCTATCCACCCTGGAAATTCAATAATTAGTCTACAATATGAAAATAAATGTTGGTTGGATACCCTTTTGTTTATTGTTGTTGCTGTTATAAGCTTTCTCATAGCATTTTCTTCTTTCCCCTTCCATAAGATTCCTCTTACGGGCTTTTCTGATCCTCATGTTTCTTCCTATGAAGATTCATGGTAGTGACATTTACTGCAAGAAAAATTAAATTCATGGTCTGACAGATTTTCTTTTTTTTTAAATCCTATGTTATTTGAAGAATATTCAGGAAGTGCCTGGGCTAGGACTGTTGAAATAATGAGACTGAGAAAGAGATGTTTATGCTCAATAGTACTCCTGCCTTCCCTATTACATTATGCTGATCTTGGAGACATTCTATTTTTAAGGACACATAAGAAAATACTTTTATGCCAAAAAATGAGTTTTTAGCTACAAGAATGTGATAATAGTCTCTGTAAACCTTTTTGATTTATCAGTGACTAACACAACTGTAGACCTGTAGCAAGGTTTTACTAAATAATTCTGAGAACAGATAATGAAAGATAGTTAATTCATCCTTGAACTGTGCTTCTATGATGAGTTAAGAACTAAAATCTAATAAAGATGGTAGAATCTGAATAATTTGGTCGTGCAGCAATATAAAATTCATATGGAGTCGCTTTTGTATTACAGAATTACACTTTGCAAGTTTTTTAATGTCCTTAAGTGCATCTTGCAATGGTGAATGCAATTTAATAGACACCTGTCAAAATTAGATTATTTGAATGCATAAACTGAATTTGTGCACTTCTTATGGGCAGAAGGAACTATTACAATTAAACCAGTATAGGGTTTACATGTGCAATTAGCCACTGAATTCACATGCACATTTCTTTTCACAATGTATTTGGGAATCAGCAGATTAGATCCTTTTGTATGAGGCAAATTGAGCATGCAAATATTATTTCTTTTGAAATGCAGTAACAAACAAATAGCTCATTTGCTTGGATAATGTTAATTGGTTATGTTAACCACATTCATGAATGCACATTTTATCTTTGCTACATGTTCCTACCATTCTTTACAGTACTGTAAAATATAGTACATAATCCTAGACAAAGGATCTTATCATCCTGCCTGATAATAAAGTAATAAAAAACATTGGGCCAGGTTTTAAAAATAGCTTCATAATGCTGCAACTCCAAGTCAGGCATTGAGTACAGAGACAGATTTTTTTCAAAAGCACTTGGTACCCAGTGATTCCCACTGAGAACAGTGAGAGCTAATGAGTAGTGAGCATTTTTTAATTTCTAGGCTCTAGTTCATATCAACTGAATTTAAACTGTATTTGCCAAGAAAATTCAATGTTGTCCTCTGTGCATCTTCTTCCTAAAGATACATTATTCCAAGTATTACAGCTGCAGAATAACCTGATTCTTTTGTGTTTGAAGAAGTAACTAACTAGTATAACAGATTGGGCAGGAGGAGGTGAAATAACTGTGGTATACCTAGCACAAAAAAATGGAAGAAAACTGATTATTTCACCAGAAGCTGTTTCCTGTCCTGTTCTGCTTTAGCAGATGCATGCTGGATCTGTTCTTAAATAAAGTTTTAATTGTCCAAATGTCCTTCATTCTAAAGGAATTTTTATTTCTTTTATTTTTCCAGATATACATAATTTAGCTCAATATATATACATTTTATGCTTTTCAAAACCTTGCAACAATGCTATAGGTCAGTAAAGTTAGGTATTTGTCTTGTAAATGTTGTATTTAAAAAAAAAAAGATGAGAAAACCTTGAGGATAAAGATTTGTATCCCCTAACAAAAAAGAAAAAAAATCCCAGAAATTTCCTACATCAGTCAGCCAGTGTGTTTCAGCTCAACAAGAACTGTCTTCTGCAATAAAATAAATTAGTCTATTTACAGTCACTGGCTGGCTACTTCACCAAGCTGGCAGACATCAGAGTTGAAGAGATTTTCTTGGCTAATGAAAGATGAAGAGTGCCTTCAGGAAGCATAGTGAATCCAGCTCTCATGATCCAGTGATGGGAAATTTTGTTATCTGTGTTTGACGTTCTGGCTTAAAATGACCCTTCCATTTTATTCTGAAAAATGAGGAGAATACTCAGTCACGTTAGAATTTGGCAAAAACTGTGCTGGATTGATTTTGTTGATTTTTGTTTCAACTAAGACACCAAAATCCTGGTTTTGTCCTGCTCCTTCCTCCGAGTTCTGAGACTGAGCCACGGTAAGGTGAGGAGCCTTTCTTGCAGTTAGTCTTCATCCTGTATCTTTGCTAAGGTGGCAGAAACACATCATTTCTGTCCTTGCTGCTTTTAGTCTATAATCAAATTCATTTAAAAAGCACTGAAAAAGAGCTAAAGAAAAGGAAAATATATCCTGATTTACTAGAGGTGACAGCAATTCCATTGTATGTGAAATAAGAAATCATTTATAAAACAAGAGTTTGAGTTAAAAGGAACATAATTCTGTCCTCACTTTGTGTAGCTCATCTTTCAAAAGTTGGGAAACCTTCCTCTTCAAAACCATGGTTGAGATCATTTTCCTTTACCCTCTTGCACTCTGCTTTTACGTAATTGCTCATTTCAGTTAATGTTATTCAGTACTATTTTCTATTGGAAGAATAGTGTTAAATAAACCTTCCAAGAGAGCACAGTTTTCTTTCATGAAGGATTGCAACATACTCCTTTCAAAAATATAATTTCTTTTGAAGAAACCGAAATATGAATAATTTGTAAAGTTTAATTTCTCACAATTTAGCCATGAACTAATTCAAAAGGAGGGCAAACAACAGGTATTTTATTTTAAATTAGTTTAGGTGAGTTCATAAATTCAGTGTTTTATCTGTACATGGTCACTTATGTGCTATATAACAAGGAAAAAATCAAACAGAGGAGGGTGACATCAAGCTGGGGTCCAGTCACTAGTGGGGTCCTCAGGGCTCCATTCTCACCCCAGTTCTCTTCAACATCTTCATTAGCAACTTAGATGCAAAACTTGAAGGGATATTAAGCAAGTTTGCTGATGACTCTAAATTGGGAGGAGATGTTGACTCCCTCTTGAGGGTAGAAAGGCCCTGAAAAGGGATCTCGACAAATCAGAGAAATGGGCAATTGCCAACCATATGAAGTGTAACAAGGGAAATTGCTGGATTCTGCACCTGGGATGGGGCAACCCTGCTTAAGTGTCCAGAAGAGGGCAACAAAGACAGTGAAGGGCCTTTAGGGGAAGCCATGTGAGGAGCAGCTGAGGTCACTTCGTCTGTTCAGCCTGGAGAAGAGGAGACTGAGGAGAGACCTCATTGCAGTTACAACTTCCTTGTGAGGGGAAGAGGAGGGGCAGGCACTGATCTCTTCTCTCTGGTGACCAGTGACAGGACTCCAAGAAATGTCATGAAGCTGAGTCAGGGCAGGTTTAGGTTGGATATCAGGAAAAGGTTCTTCACCCAGAGGGTGGTTGGGCACTGGAACAGGCTCCCCAGGGAAGTGGTCACAGCACCAAGCCTGAGAGAGTCTAAGAGTTTGGTCAATACTCCCGGGCACATGGTGTGATTCTTGGGGTGTTCAGCACCAGGCCAGGAGTTGGATTTGATGGCTTTGATGGGTCTCTTCCAACTCACCATATTCTATGATTCTATGATTTAAAAAAAAAAATAAAAAATGAAGTGTTTGAAATGCTAAGTCATGTGTGGCAGAAGACATTTGGAGTGCTGGAGTAAAAACAGCAGTGGAAAATACATTTTGACAGAACTGTGAAGTATTTTGATAAGATTTGTGAATTTCATTGCTTTTGTTGCCACATGTAAGAAAATCTTCAACTTTGATAAAAAATTGAAAAAAAGGAGAACCAGATATGAACAGCCTGTAATTTGCAAAATTAGATCTTCAGTCCACTTTAAGCCATCAGTTCACAATTGGTACATTTGAGGAAGTAATTATTTTGACAATTAACCAAAAAGTAACCAAAAAAATTAAGACTATTATTTATATGTGATGCAGTTGATAAAGGAGGCTTTACCTTTATGCAGTGGAAAAAGAAAGTCTATAGTTTTCTAACTTTATATGTAGTTGTACCTGCAGCTTTAGCTAAACTTACTGTTATCTTGATTATAACCTTACTCTTGAAGCAAGTAAATGTTTCTCTGGACAGAAAGAACTTGCAAAATGCTATTAGCATTTTATTTTTTATCTTATTTAGTGTGGATAAAGAAAAAAATCCAACAGTTCAGTTTGAATACAGTATTGCAGTTTCTCTAAATTATATAGAAACTATCCCACCTGGCCCTCATCTTCACACTGAGAAGCACTGAAGGTACTCTTTGAATATTAATATTAATGTTAAAAGCTCTGTTGTTTAAGAGTTGTACAATTAAGTCTAACATATTAATTGTATATCTAGCCAGGCATGACCCCAGCTGCAGTTTAAATTTCAGCTGAAGGGATTTATTTATGAACAACCTACTCCAGAGCTGCTAGAGTAATTTAGATTGAAAAATTCACTAAAGTGAAGAGACGAGAAGCTCTTTGTATCCTCTAGTGATTTTTCTCTATAGAAAAGATCATTTTGTGTCACAAAGCAAATATTCTGACATGGTTCTGATCCTAAGTACTCTGTTTTATAGGAAGCTCAAGGTAACGGAGCTTTCTGCTTCTTTTCTCCCTCTGTTGAAGATGTCCTTCACAGAAATGCAAGGACTTTTAAAGTGATTTCCAGGCTTTCAATCCTCCTCTATCAGCTGCATAGTGCCTCAAGCTAATCTAACTATGATATATGGTAAATATTTTCCCTTGCAGGAAAAGTGCTTAAAGTTATTTCTATGCATTGATTGAGCACATTAGGCTAATATTTATTCATTTGAAACCTGGAGGTTTAGCAGTACATCACTTAATAGCTATGCACCGATTATAAGAAGTAATTATACATAGGAATATCAAAGAATATTAAGTCCCTTGTGGAGGAACCATCATAGATATTTTAATGGTGATTAAATCTGGGAAAGCTGGAGTAGTTTGAAACACTGCTTATTAATTTCAGAAGGTGCATGGCTCTCTGAGCATCACATATAAATAGAAGCACTAACATTTATGGATTTAATGACATTTTTGAGACACAGGAATGTGGCCTTCAGGTTTCTTGATGCAATTGGGTGCATTTGTTTGTTGCGGAGGCTGCTCCCTGTGCATTAATTTCACATTGTTTCAAAACTATCAGGATGGCACAAGTTCGTAGCGCTAATGTTTATCCCTTTTGTTTGTGCTTGAAGGAGTTCTTCATTCAGTGTGACCTCTGAGTTCTTGAGGTCCCTTTTTAATGTCTATTTCCTTGCTCTCTTCCTTCAAAACAATTACCACTGCCTTCTGTCTTCACTGTTGCTGCACACTGTTCTCTCTTGTTTATTCAGGCCAGGGACCTAGTATGGGACTAGTTGAAAACTGCACCATTTCGATTTCCTCTCACCAAAAAACCAAAAACAAACAAAACAAACAAACAAACAAAAACACAACAAAACCCCCACAAACCAACCAAATAAAAACCCACACCCAAAAAAATGAAAGAAAGGGGAAATGCAAACTTCCTAGGAGTGTCTGGGAACAAGGGGTTTTTTCCTGGTGGGCATCTTTCTCAAATGGGCATGAATTTCTGACAGACTCTACACTTGAAACTATTTTTAAGATCAAAAGGTCATACTCTGTTGTTCTCTATTGAATGAAAATTTAGTTTTGATATTATGAGTCTCCTTCAACCGTGAGTGACAGGCAGTGCCTTGAAGTTCAGCATGAAATATATAAAAGACCTTAATTTTCAAATTAGCTTTATTTAGTGCCATGACACTATATTGTGAAAGAACATAACAAAAACATGCAGTATTTGTTTGCTGAAGTATTGTTAAGTTTTTGTGGTAGCATGGAGTTAGTGTGATTTCACTGGTGCTGCTATAAAATCTATAAATGCTGTTTGGTAGATGAAAACATAGATTAATTCTTCAGATTTTTGAGATCTGCTTGCACACTAACCTTAAAAACTGACCTATTTTCTTTGTATGTGCTCTTTGGCCAAATGACCCTTGTTTAATTCCACAGAGTTACACCAGAGATTGGCATACGTACAATAAATGTATGCCCTTTTAATTCCCTTATGGAACGGAGGACATATGTTATTTATTATGTACAGTGATGTCAGATAATAAATTATTTTTTTTTACAATTTTATCATGTTAGCCTTAGATGTAGATGGAATGCTAACTTGCAATTACCACCTTTGGATAGTGTATGATAGAGTGATCTATATTTTCACAATTGATTTTCATACTTTTTAGAGTCTAGACACTCTTCGTGTTATTGTTTAAAGCACAGCTCAGCTTTCCATTTTATTCTGAAAATGCTGTAGAATGGTTCTGCGGTTATTCTCTGCCCATAACTACAAAATATGCATATAAAATTTGAGTTTAGTTGTTATCAGGGGGTTTTTTGTAACTGAATGGGCTGAACTCTTTTATGCTGAAATACATTATGAGTTTATTTATTATAGAATCATAGAATCAGCTGGGTTGGAACAGACCTCCGAGATCACCAAGTCCAACCCCTGATCCAACACCACTGTGATTACTAGATCATGGCACTAAGTGCCACATCCAGTCTCATCCTAAAAACCTCCAGGGACGGTGAACCCACCAGCTCTCTGGGCAGGCCATTCCAATGTCTGATTACTCTCTCTGTAAAACATTTCTTCCTTAGGAGTTGCTGTCTGCTGTCTTACGCCCATGCCTCTCATCAGACTGATAAAGAACGTAGATCTTCTGTCACCATCAGTGTCTTAGAGGCAGGGATGCTAAGCCCAGTGGTGTGAGAGGTGATATGCTGTTACTGGCACAACTCATGTGAGGCAAAGTTCAGAGACTCGCTCTGGTCCCTTAAACCACCTTAGAGGGCTGCAGTGTTGGAAAGGGCTCCCATTTCTGCCAAAAGGGAATTCTCCAGTGACAAGGTGGTTAAAGACCAACAGATTTTTGTTCTGAGTACTCCTCTGCAAACCTAGTTTAAGGATTCATGGGGACTAGGAAGGGAACATAGGGAAGCAAATGCGGTGGAGAGTCTGGAAAGCTCTGTAATTTGTAGGTTCCTATAATTTAAAATGTAATCCTGGTTGACTATTTACATACACTAACTTCAGTATTTTTCATCAATGCTACAAATTATTGTCTAAAATAATTCACCTGTACCTGCCAGCTCAGAGAGTAGCCAAGAATCAAGATATTACCAAAGCTTTTATCAAGCTTTCCCTCAGTTTTGTCTGACCTTGTCTTGAATTCCTTCACATTCTCACTTCCCTGTAGTAAAACAGGGACTGTCACAAGAACTACATTTCCTTGGACAAAGAGAATGCAAAATAACCTTGACTCAGTATATGAATCTTCTCACCTGTTGTTTCTTCTTGATTTACTGCAGTAAAATTCGTGGAAGATGAGGGAAGTGAATGTGCAGATGTCTGTTTTATCTTATGGATTAAAAGATGCAACAGAATCTGTTGATAGATTATAAGAGAAACTGGAAGCATATCCCATGGTATACTTGCAGTATATTTAGCAATTTTTCCCTGAAATGATTAATTTTAGGTTTAGAAATCATCTATAAAGCCTGACAACTCTATGACTACATCACAGAACACAAGGCCATTATAGTAGTGCAAACATGAAGTCCACCTGCCGTGAATGCCAGGCTCTCCAAGAGCCACCATCAATGCTTCAGGAAAGAGTTAAGAAATACATACTTGCATTTCATAAAAGACAAAGTGTTGGGACTTCATGAGTTCCAGCTTCCTTTGGACAAGTTGTCTAACCTCTCCTAGTCCTAGTTTGTCCCTGTCTTCCTGTAATAACTTGTGGCACTGAGTTCTAAGTGGCATGTAGCAGAAACAGTCCTGATTCTCAGGGATTCACATACAGTTAAAGACTCTTTCTCATAGTTATGGGTTATTTTAATTACAGGAATTTACAAAACAAAGCAACCAATGTCCTAACATCAAACCTGCCTAAATAACTTTTATAACTCGATAAAATAGAAAATAATAAAAATAATAATTTAAAAAAATCTGTTGGTAGAATCACTAGATGAGGAATTTTGTGTAAAAAAGAGTTTTCTTCAGAGAATGGAGTGTATGTTTATGATTTATATTAATATATATAATCAGAACTGGTCAGTGTTTAAATGATAAATATCACGTAAAATCCTATAATACTGCAAAATCCTGAGAACAAGGATGTAATGCATTGCTGGATATGAAAACATAAAAAATCATTTATGTTAATGGAGCAGTATCTGTTTCTCTTGCAGAACTACTGGAAATACCCTCCTTTATATTTGTGATTGAGAGAAGAGTGGAGGATCATCTGTCATTTTTCCCTAGAAGTATAATCTGTGGGTTTGTGTTTGGCTGAAGTAATTGGCTAATGAAAAGCTCTGTGATAGGTTTTGATTAGAATTATGTGGGAAGTTTAGATAGAGGTCCGCTTTTTCTCAGCTCTTTAGCGTAGTACTTCCACTGAACTATCAAATGAAAATACCTTCCCTTTTCTACCTGCAGTCATGACACTTTCAAATCTACCATTTTCAAGTGATAACTTATGTATCTCAGCTGTATCTCCTTGTTCCTTGGCAACATAACTTGTCTTACTCGCCTGGTACTGGGAACTCTGAAGTGTCAAGTTTTCAAAGCCACTCTGCATTATAATAAACTGAGCTGTGTATTTCTGATATAGAACAGAATACCTGCATCTTCTGTAAATGTGCAGATCTGTAGCTTTTGACAGTAAAGCTTAGATGCAGATATGAAGTTTCATAGCCCTTTGCTTTTTTAGCACTAGGGGCATGGTTCAGGTTACTTATAACTCTCTGCCATATCTTTAGAACTATGCAATTTATTGCAGTCTGCTGGTAAGATGAGGTGGATTTTTTTTCATTGCCTTGACTAATAGTCATGCTTAATTGCTTGGATTTACCTTTTTTTTTTTTTTTCACACATCATCATGCTTGCTATTATTCAACAAAAGTTATTTTGAAGGACTTCTTCAAAATATTTGTTTCCCAATATTTGTGAAAAATACTGACTACAGTCAGAGGAAAACAACTTTTTCTCATCCTTGTTTTACCCTGGCGTAAGTTCACTGCTTTTTCTGCCTTGGTCACTCTGAAGAAATAGCAACCTAATTATTCTGGGGGTCTTTCAACAATGATTTATTTCAGTCTGCAAATCCTAGGCCAAAGTTATAGGAAAAGTCAAGATTTTTTGCCTGTCAGTCTGAAGATTCATAAAATACTTTTCAGCAGGACTAAAATGCAAATGTATCTGAAAGCAGAGTTTTAATTGCACTTGTCATGTCACAGCAAGAAAGCTGTCACCAGCCAGAGGATTGAAAACTGTGTCATCTGACAGTGAGAGGTAGTGCTCCAATTGTAACAGACTGTAAACACATCTCCAACCTGTATAATACTGATGTGGCAATCAAGAAGAAAAATTTAATATTTAAAGAATACAGTAAGTATTTAAAGAGTAGAATATTTTATTTTTCTGTGATTCATCAACTAGTATTAAATCAGGATGGACACTTCTTAAAGTGGCTTATCTCTTGCAGTTGTGTAGCTGGTGTCACAACTTATATTACTTTTCAGGTAGATGGGTGCCATCAGAGAGTGACTCAGAAATGCTGCAATAATTATCTTTATCCTGAAATACCTTTCTCAATTTATTCATGTTATAAGTGATGGCTTAGGTTTTGCAACTTTCATTTTTAAAAAATTAGGGTCTGTTTTTCTCTTGATGAGTGAAGCCAGTGCTTGTTACAGAATATACAGAAACACATAAACATTTGTCATGATGAAATTTAATCACCTCTCTGCATAAGTATTATGAATTCATCAGTCATAACTCTACAGTGAAAACTAGAGCTAAATGGGGAGCTTAATCCATTGATCTATATGAAAATACATGTCTGTTCATCCTATTTTGGCTTTTCTCTCAGGCTGAACTGAAGCTGTGGTGTCTCCTATGCACCCTTCTATGCATGCCGTCCTGTTTGTAAACTGACATTATTGTACAGTTGCAACAAATGGGATAACTAGGAAAAATGCCCTGCTTTGTGAGAGACTGTTTCTATATCCATCACAGTTTTAGTGAAAATACAGTTTTTCTTTTTATCTGACCCACAGCTGTGCTCTCTTCCCTTCCCTGTTGAGGCACAAGCAGAGAAGACAACCACTGTTCTTGAAAAGTAGGCACCAGAAGCAAAATACTGTTTCTAAGCAGAAAATACTTTGTAGAGAAAAGAAGAATTCATATTAGGATGCCTGCACAACTAGGTTTCAGACAAAGAGACTTAGGCTTTTGTTTCCTCATTCCTAAAGACAGGAAGGTGAAAACACCTTAGTTCCATTGCCTTTTTCCTCACACATGCCCTCTGACCCTAATTTGGGCAGTACTTGAAGTTATCAAGGTCCTTTCATGCATTCCCATTTAAACATTCTTATTTCTTAAAGTCTCTTCCAATTAGTCTAGGTTTTTTCTGCCTAACCTTGGAACTGACTAGTTAGGGGGTTTTTTTCCCTCTGCAGTTTAAAGGCAATTTTGCTCTGTATTTTTGGGAGCTTGGAGTCTGCTTATGACCAAAATGGGAATATTCATTAAGTATTGCATTCAGAGCAATTTGAAAAAAAATTCAGCCTCCCAGTGGAGGGTAGCAAATATGAGATAAAAAGCCTAAAATTGTCTTTGTACAAAAGTTTACCTTAATGAATGGTTTTGAAAACAGAACAACTCAGCCAGTCATTTTAGAGTCTGTGTTACTGTAAGTTTAGGGAACAGGGAATGATTATCATTCCCGGAGTGCTCTGATTTCTAGGGAAGATCTTTATGTTGTATGGTTGCATCTAACTCACTTGACCATCTGAATGCAGATACTGTATTTGTCATGTATGGTCCCCTGCTCAGGAGAAGGGTATGGTTTTCACTATTGTAAAAGACTGACACATTTTGGAGCTATGAAGTATCTTTTATTCTGTACAGTTGCAACTTAGATTGCTAAGAAAAGGTCCAAAAAAGAGCAAAAACCCATCTTTACATAATGATTGAATGGTTTTCAGGGAGTTCAGTCAGCATCTTAGAGAAATTAAATGCCAAATGGAAAAAAAAAAAATATGTAGAATAATTTTAGTGTCTTGCCTTCTTGTAGGTTTCCAGTGATGATGGTTTCTGGAACACTGTGGCTGTAAATTATTGGAAACTTTTGAAATATTTTGAAATATTTGAATATATTTGGAATACATTTTGAAATATTATTGCTGCACTACAGAATATTAAGGGGAATCCCTGGAATAATACATTGCAAAGAAAAGAAATCCAATTGTTTGCACACAACAAACAGGTTGTAGCTTTAAATTCATGTTATACTAGTCCTCCAAATCTTTTCAAAGCGCCAAGACAGTTAGTTGATCTCTACTTTTTTCCTTGGTCTTTTTCCCCCTCACATGCCTCTTGGGTCATCACATCTTGCAGATCTCTCATTGATCTTGAATTTACTATGTTATTACTTAGATGTAATTTTCAACAAAAAATAGAAAAGTTTCATGTATCACATTTTTGATGATTCTACAATAATAAGTAGGAGTTTTACCATTCACTTCTGTGGGAAGGGAGGTAGAACAAAATTAGTGGAAAGAACTACTTACCACTTTTTACTTTTTCTCAGTTGATAATGGTGGCTGATGCAGCATAAAACATATTTGTTGTGTTTTCCGCATATCAAATTTGCTGAATAACTGAGATCTGTTTTCCATTTTTCTGTAGGTATATTTCTAATACCTGACTGACCTGTGGTTGACTTCTAATGCTGATATTAACCTAAGGGTATCTTTGCTTGAGTTGACTCTTGAAAATGAGCTGCAGGTCTTTCAGCTTTAGGCTTGATCCTACTTTCGGTGTTTTGCTCAAGTTTTAAGGTTCATCCAAACAGCCTGCAAAGCCCTAAATTAAATAGTCAAAAGCTTCAAATAGTAAAACCACTAGAAAGAAAGTCCCTAGGTTATGCTATCCACTGCTGCAATGTAAATTCCCACCCTATTTTTCTACCTGTTAACAGTGTCAGTAAGTCTGTAGGTAGTATCTTGACTCTTGTTTCATTGCTAGTCAGCACCCAAATATATATTATACACGACCGATTAAAAGGGAGAAAATAAGGCATGATAATCCTTTTCAGCAATGCATGAAGAAATAAGGAAAAAAAATTCAAGTATATTCCAAATCTGTGGATGCAAAGGAGTCTGAATCATAAGTAAAAAAAATGTGTAACTTATAAAGTCATGTCAGTGCAGACAGACTCGAGCTGTTTGTATTCCAAACTCATATTTGTTATTTTGCTTGTTAAATCATTAACAGAGTGCTGTGATGTTTTAAATAAGTGCTGTGTGACAGAGTAGGAATATAAATTTTGCAATGTACATGGCCAGAATGTGGCATAATACCTGCATCAGAATGTGGTGACAGCAGGTCGATATATTGTTAAAAGCGGTGGTGCGTCTACTTAAAACATTCAGCAGGTGTGGTATTTTTCAACAAGAAAATACAACCAATTTCAAAAATAAGTTTTATGTATTTAGTGATCTCAATTACAAAGAAAAGCATAATTGGGAATTGCTGAAATCTAAGTGTTGTTCCTATTTGAAATCCAACATTTGTGTAATTTAAAACACGGCTGAAAATTTATTGTCTGTCTGGCAAATTGCAAAGCTGAAGTATTAGGAAACTGGTACTTGAGTTAGTTTTAGGGCTTTATGTTTTCAGATTATCCACTGATTTAATTTGTAGTTGAGGAAGTCAAAGAGAACTAACAAATCATAGCAAAGGACTTGAATGTTTTTCTGCTTTGATATCTGAATTAGTAAATATACATTTTTTAATTGATTTCCATATGCTAATTTCTGAGGTGTGCATTGATTCTCCAGGTTTACTGAGAACTGTATGTTGTTTAAGGGCTCTTGGTATTTAGTCCATTTTCCTCCCATGCAGCTTACTTCAACATGAGTTACAGTTGTAGCAGATGTTTCTCTGGACTTATAGAAAATTAGATTTCTTTTTTTCCTTAATGTGTGAAATCTTTTAATGCCTTTTGATCAGTTCCTTCTCTCGAATGGTTCTTCATTATTTCTGGTAACTCCTACATTTCAGTAGTATTTGTGTAATTCTTTAGTAAATAAGCAAGCACAAATTAATTTTGGTATTTATCATTTCCTCGAGTGAAGCAGTTGATACGTATAGATGACTACACCATTTCCTAATCAAGGGAGGAAAGAGAAGTAAAACCAGCTTCCTTGTGGTTTACTTAGACCACGAGAAATTGTTCCTGCAGGTTTGTTGCACAACTTCTTATATGGAAAAGTGGCTGTATTGTATGTACAGCATAGCACCTCACTGTGTGCACCAATCCTTCTGTTTTTCCAGCAAACATGAGTCAAACACAGCTCTTTACTCCTACTATCTTCTTGGCACTGAGGTCATTGCTTTTTCCATCATCTTTTTAGCTGTGTAAATTGTGCACTGATTTTGCAGTACATTTACCCTGACTCAGTGTACATAAACCTGTGTGGCACAGGAATTGAACTGTTCTGAACTTCATTAAAATCAGTAGTAATATTCTGACTGACTTCCACGGGGTTTAGAAGATAAGCGTAATATTCATTGCACTTCACAAGGGGGAAAAAAAAAGGAGGGAAAAACCCACTTTATAAGCCAGATGTTACATTTTTGCTATTTAATCTCTTATTTAATTCCAATTTTATTATTTAGCTACCAAGGGCATCAAGATTTTTCCCCCACACCTTTCAGTGTTTCTGTGTTTTCCAAAGCTGCTAAGATTTCCTGCCTATGGATAATACACGGTGATACAAAATTTTGTTTTGCAGTTGGCTTTTTTCCCAGCAGGAAAGGAAGTTTTGTCTTTTAAATATGCCTTGTAATACTTGTCCCTGCTAGTTCTGGAAATCCTAGTAATCCAGTTTATTGCAGACCTAAAATTGTATATAAAGCCATGACTTCTTGTATCTCTAAGGTGGGAATTGTCTCAGAGGGACAACATGACTCACCTTTGCATTCAAGTCTAATGACATCAGAGATGTTAAATTCGTGTTTCCCTTTGTAACACTCACTGGTGATTCTGTAGCATGGTCACGGCACTAATCACAGTATTACCTTACCTTTGGTCAGAGAGGGACAGCTCTTCCTTTCGCAGGCATTAGAACAGCTAGTTGTTGAAAACCTGATACAGCCATTCCATTTATCCGGCAGTTTGACAAACTGGAATAGTTTCATGATAGGTTCATAGAGATCTACCTCTTTATTAAAGCGTGGTGGCGTTTTCTAGAACATGAAAATGGAAGAGGAAAGGAGATCTATATTCTGTTGTTTCCTGACCCACTCTAAGATATCACCAGTTTTAGTAATCACAATTAAATAGAAAATAGAGGGCTGCATTCCACTTCATTTGGACAGCAGTGCTGTTGTTTCCTTGCTTAGGAAGATGGAGTCAACAGATGGAAAATGGAAAATATCTTCCCAGAATATGAACATAAGAGTATTTGTATGTCCCTGTGATCTCATTCCTTCCTCTTTTAACCTCTGAGAAATAGCCTGTGTCTTGCAGGACAAAAGGGAAGAGAGTGAAAAGGAGACAAAATGAGGCAGAGAAAAGTTAGGAAGAAGTGTGATGCCTACAAGCATAAACAGCAGGGGTGAAAAGTGCAAAACCAATTAAAATAATTCATCCTATGCCTAAATTCTGTTCCTCCTGGAAGTTACCAACTGTTTTACTGTGAAATTCAGTAATGACATCCTACTTGTACTTATATTCTTTGGTGATACAGTTAATGTAACTATGACATTTTCTTACACAGGACCACCTACACAGAATTTTGTTCTGCATCCAATCTGAATTTAAGTCTGCCTTTAACAGCATAAAAACCAAACCAAAGCTACTATATAAATCCTTCAACTTGCATTCATCGTGCATAAAAGCAGCTTGATTTGTTTTTGTTTGTTTGTTTGTTTTGGAATAACAGTTAAAAATGGGAACATATATATGCAGATTTAATTTGAGGAGATAATGAATGTTACTTTTCATATTGCGACGTAAGTAAATCCCTATAATAATACTCCCTTAGTCTTATACATAGAATACTCAACATATTTTATGAATAAGTATTAATTAATGAGAAGATTTGGTCTGAGTTGTGTAGCTTTTCAGGAATAGTTGTGTAATTTTTTTCTTGTTCCTGTTTATGTTGATTTCATTACAGTCACTCCTCCTTGTGTTAGAATGTCTTCTGTGATCTCTCTCAGTAACTAGTAATACTGTCATTATCAAGAAAACATGGTTTATATTCCAGGGTTCTGACAAACAATATTGTCAGTGATAACACCCAGCAGTTGAAATTTAATTTGTTTTCTTGAACCTATGTACTTTTTCTGCTTATGCTGCATTAGACAAAAGGGAAAGAGCAGAGGAGGTCTGAGATCAAATTCATGCTGAGTTTGCTTACTTCCTACAGAGAGATTTCAAACTGCTTGGTATCATATGTCTGTATGCTCATTATCAGGAGACAAATTAACTATATTTAAAACAGTTATTCTGTGAAACAAATAGAATAGGAAATGCATGGCAATTCACTAGAAATGGCAAATGAAATTCAGAGAGGCAGAATGTGGAAGCCAGCTAAGCAATTTAGCTCTGAGATTTTTCTTCCATCATGCAAAAAGGTCTATGACAAAACTGTAGAACACAACCAGGTCACCAGTGAATGTCTCAACATATCAGAATTCTTAATACCTCTCACAATTTTTAAGATGTTACAAATCTGTCTTTCCAAGATTTCTTTCAAGTTCCACTTTTTTCTCTCTTCCCCTTTCCCGTCCCTATAAGGGGAAGAAGTCATCATCCTGGGATGTAGGTGGTGAGAGGAAAAGTTTAGAGAAAAATACTAGTGTGTCAGAGAAAAGGAAATATTACTGGAAATCAGTGGGGGAAAAAGGCACAAAAATAGAATTATTTCAGCAAGTAATTAAACTGCCAGATACACAGTTGATACTTGTTAATTGGTAGCGCTGACATATGCTATTCCTTTGCGTGTATCCACCCCCTCATTGTGTCCTTGAATTCTTCGCTCGTTTGTGCTCAGTTGTGGTCTTGTTTTCAAATACAGATTCATTTTGATATGCCATTTTATGAAGCATCTGAAAAGCTCATAGATATCATTGAATCCTCACTGGAATAATGTGGAAAACACGCACTGTAGATAAATGTTTGGAATTTATTATTAGTGATACATTGATCATTCATTCTGATATTCTTACTTAGAAATAAGCAATTTTGTTTCCTAACTCTTGCCTTGTATTTTTCTTCCACCTACATATTGCTGAAGGGGTGGCAAAAACAGAGGAGACAGCCAAGACCAGAGCAGTTGTCACCCTGAGCACTCAAGGAGATCGGGAACCCTGTAGCAGGGCTCCTCATTAGAAGGACCCTCTGTCTCAATTCACTGACTAGAGAAGGAATGTCAGAAAAATGCCTTTGGTGCCTAAACTTATCTTTATGAACAATATTTCACAGTAAGACCCAGGTCAGCTAATCCACTAAGGTTATTTAATGCTACCTGGTCCCTGTGGCATCAATATACATTCAGTAAACTTTAAAAGCTGCTTAGCTGGTTGAAAACAACCACCTAGATGTTTATTCAGACCTCTTGAGTTTACTAAATGACATTGAAAATCACTCTACAAGAGGATTTTGAAAGAAAGCCATTAATTCTCCAGTGTGTAGGTGCAAAACATCATGAAAATAGCCTTTCTCACAAGAAAAATGTTTCAGAATATTTTCAAACCTCACTAAGACTTCAGTTCCAAAATGGAATGGGACTGGATCATAAAATTTTGTGAAAGCCTTTTGTAAAAGCAGAGGATGCAGGAGAAGGTTCTTATAGGGTTTTTCTTCCCAACTTAGTATTTTCTGCATCCAAAGGTTTTTCTTTAGTGAGCTGATATTTATAAGATCCAAAAGGAAGGTGGGGCAAAAAAGTATGTCTTTATCTTATTTTTTGGAGTTTTTGTGTGTACTCTCACAAAATAGACCAGTTTCAGAAGCTAATACTCTTGCTTTTCAGTGTGTTCTGTCTTAATTTAAAAAAAAAAAAAAAGAAATTAAATTTAAAAAAAAAGTAATTTTCAAGTTTCTTCCTCCATATTTAGCTGGATTTTTTTCCTAGTCATCATTTGTGAAAATATTCTCCCACAGCAATATACCTACAAAGCATAGCTCTGGCTTTATGGAGCCAGGTGCCTTTATTTTCCCATATAATCAAGGATAGCAAATGACACTGAGTACCAAAATTGGGCTTATGCTTTGAACTGGCCTCTGGAGAAATTAAATTTTCACCATCAAACTTTTTCACCACAGAGAAAGACTCAAAAGACTAATCTTCCATCTTTAAAGTTATGAACATATTAAATCAAAACATGTTTGATAACACCCTCTTTCGCATTCAATTAAATAGTAAGAAGAGCAAATTGTTAGCTTGTGATTGTGAGGACAGCTCTAGGTCTTGGTTGATAGACAGGATCAGTTGGAGAAATCACAATGTTTGCATCCACTCAACTGCAAACGATACTTTCAGTTATGAAACCAACTGAAGGGTCCCTTTTACAAGTGCCTTGCACATTATCATCAAGTCAGGAAACAACTATATTTATGGCATAGTGACAAAAAAAGGATTTTTATTTCTTTTTGTAGCAATAACAACTCTACTTGGAACTGAACCTCATTTCTACTTGCCATCTCTCCTTAAATCTCCACTTAGAGTAGAGGAGATTTTTCTTTAGAACTGGATTGATTTCTGTTAGGCTACCTGCCAGATAGTAATGCTTGAGATTTGGCATCTTTGTTCTTCAGCTGTTCCATGAAGTACAGTGCTTATAATTTAGTAACTCTAAATTTCCTGTTAGCATTTTAATAAATGGTAGCATAAATGTTCTGATGGTGTTCTGGAGGATGTTCCCAAGGTTTTTAGACATGTGTTGCCACGCAGACTCTTAGTGGTCAGTGTAAATTTTCTTCTGATCACCGACTGAAACAGAAGAAATGTTGTGTCCTTTATTATCTGTTGAGCAATTACAGGTGCTTTCAAATGGAAAGTAGTCTCTTCCTTAGTCCATATTCCTCTTAATTACTACAATTGCTTTGGAGAGGGATTGTCTCACACAATATCATCATCAGTAGCTAAGCTTGATTTTACATTGTGTAATTCAATGAGAAATCTCTCTATATTGGTCCTTAAATTTTACCAAGTACACCTACAAAATAAGTGTAATTATCCCTCTTTTGTGTTAAGCCAGGAAAAAAAGTAATTATTCTATTCACTGCAGCTGTAAAAAGTGATGCAGAAAAGTTATTTGCAATAAGAACACCTGACAGTCTACCTTCTCTTTGTATTTCAAGATGTAGATATTTTTCTTCATCTGCCACTATTTGGATCTTTTTGCAGAAACATATTCCTCTGATTGTTAAAAACCATCATCCAATTTCCAATCTAAGTTTATTCATAGCCAGCTTATACCCACTGTTTTTTTAAGGAAATGATCATTGACTTAATTTTTTTTCCTGCCAGGTATTTGCCTCTATCAGGCCATATATCTACACAAATTGCCAGTCTTTCTATCTACTTGCCTGGACTCTGTGTTGATAATTCATAGAATCATAGAATCACTTAAGTTGGAAAAAACATCTAAGATCACTGAGTCTAACACTTAACCCAGCACTGCCAAGCCCAGCACTAAACCATGTCTCCAAGTGCCACATCTACATGATTTTTAATCACCGAGCCTGGGCAGCCTGTTCCAATGCTTGACAACTCTTTTGGTGAAGAAAGTTTTCCTAATATACCATCTAGACATCCTCTGACACAACTTGAGTCCATTTTCTCTTGTCCTATTGCTTGTTACCTGGCAGAAGAGACCAACCCCCATCTCACTACAACATCCTTTCAGGTCATTGTAGAGAGCGATATACAAGCGTTTCGGTCATTTCTCCCTGACCCCACTCAAATTACTAGTCTTACTCAGTGGAATCCTAATGTACCTCTTCTTACAGAGTTTTCTTTCCAAATTCACATGTAGGACAACTTTTAGGATAGTACTTTTTGAGCAATTTTAAAAGACTTTACCTTTAGAAAATGGTCTTGTAGTTCTGTTGAGCCATTTCAGTGAGACAGTCAAAAAAACAGTCATGACAGATTTTTTTTTTTAAAAAAGCCAGAATGGGATACATGATAGCTGTAATGCAGCAGGGAGGAAGACAGAACAGCAGAGCACACAGCGTGAGATCATATAACCAAATGACTAGTAGGTGAGGAAGATTCATGCTCACTGCTCTGCATCATTACCTGTAAACCTTGCTCACCAGCACAGTGCAGTAAATTAGATGGCACCCTTGTCTGGTTTTTTTACCAACTAGAGTTATTAAATTATAAATTTTGTAACATTAAATATTATCCTTTTTGCAAATATTATAACTTCTTATTGTCTTATAAGACATTTGTTGTTCCAGTGTGAAGGTTGATGGTGTAGTAGCTTTTCTTTGTTTCCTTGGTGACTGTGCCTGCTGTGATCACACCACAAAAAGCAGACTTGCAAGCAGGATGAGCAACTTATGCTTAATATTTGAACCTCTTTGTTAACAACGGTCCCTGCTGCTATAGAGAAGACAGAGTTTCTGATAAATCTGCATTATAGGGACGAACTTTTCTAATTAACTGTGTGTTGATTTTGAAACTTGTTAAGGATACACATTAGTAATTTGAATTCTAAAGGTAACAAATAGGACGACCTATTTGATAAGAATATCAATAATAAGATTATTCTTTGGGCATTTTCAAGGAAAGAATTGCAAATCAAATTGTATTAGTGCTCTTCATCTTGTTTACATCTGTTTCATTAGCAAGTAGATAAAGAAATATGCATTGTGATAACAGGGTAATACATTATAGTTCCATAACCCAATTAAGCTGCAATGATTACATGGAAATGAATCCATAAAGTATTCAGATTATATCATTTCAATGTTGTTTACCTTTGATTTTTAATCTCTTGTGTTCATTGTATACTGTTAACATCTTTGACATAGTAAGATGCCTTGTTTTTTTTGGTTCTACTAGAATGCTATCTTGGCAAAGCAATGGATTTCTTTTTTTGTGTGTCACTAGCTACTATTTGCTCAGTAGTGTAGGAATGCAAATGAGTCATGTAAACAAAAATAATATAAAATTGCCTATACGTTACTAGACTCACTCAGTGTCTATGAGCCACAGGAAAAAGAAAAAAGAAAAAGAAAATTAAAAAAAGGAAAATTCCACATAGTGCTATAGTGCTAGGTCGGAAATGTGCATTGTTGTTCAGCGGTATGCATTCAGCAGGGTCAGAAGTGTCTAACCCTGCAGTTTCCCAAACTGCAACACATACCTGAAAGACATGAGTTTGTATTGAAATTTTTAAACTATAGTTGGATTTCTTTTAAATACAGCACTAGAAAAGAGCTCATTATTTAAGGAAATGTGTAAAAGTCTAAACCAAGAACATATGAGTAGTATAACTTGTGCTATTTGGCTTAGTGATACCACCTTTGCTGCACTAGTGCTCCACTTTTATAGTGTCTAGAGTTTCAGGGGAAAATGTTATCTTTTTATAGTGCGATATGAAAATTTTAATGTCTAATATATTCTGTGAAAGACTGTAGTATGTTTTACTACTTTGATCTTTTCAGTGTTCAGTATTTTGATTGGCTGGACATTTTGCTCCTTCCCCACAGGTTTCTGAGACTGTAAACAGGGGAAAAATTAGAGTAGCCAGTCAGTCAAATTATAGAATATTGAAAAGGTCAAAGCCATACAGGACTGTACTTAACTTACAGAATATATGAAGCAATAAAATTCTGATAGCTTGTTCTTGTGCCATGGGTTGCAACAAGAGAGAATAATGCTGTAGTTTGAATCTATATCTATGATGGTAATTATAATGAGAATGGAAAATGGTGCAACCATAATCTACTGTCACTCTGACAGTCTTTTAATTTTTAATATAAAGACTTTTAAAAAAGTGTTCTGCATGTAGAGCTGAAATTATATTTGCAGGTTTATTGAAACTGAGGTCTCATACAAGCTCTAACTGTAACTTTCTTTGTTTCTTTATAATCAAAGAGAGACTGACTGTAAAAACAAAGAGACAGAACAAAAGCAGAAATGTGCTATCTCTCATGCTTTTCATAATGTAATGGACAAAAAGATGTGAACATGATTATAGAAATGAAATGCAGTAAAAATGTTTTGTCTGATAGTTTGGTATAGTGACTTTAGGAAACACTGATATTCCAAGGGAAGGTAACTATGTCCAAAACCTGCATATATATGCCTTTGCAATGCAGATACTATTTTCCAAAGTAGTGGCAAGGGAAATGAGTGGTGGTAAAAATTAAATTTAAAATTCTAATTGCATTGTGCTTTTCTTAGCAGAAAAAATGCAACTGTTTTGTTATTTGAAAATTAGCTAGTCCTTTTAAAAATTCACCTACGCTCCTTTTTTCTTCCAGTTTCTCTCTAATTGTGAACTTTATGACTCTCTAATGTATCCATATAGGCCCAAGCTGAAATCAAAACATCAGGATACAGAGTTAAACTCTGCCAAGTTTGTTAAGTCCTACTTTTTAAACTTTTAGAAATTTGCAAATTCATTTGTCAGTTAAAGCAGCTCAAGGAAGATATTTCATCACAACTGGAAGCAGTTAGACACTAATTGGCTTCCCACTTATTAATTAGAAAATCCCAAACATTTGGATTTTAACTCCACATTCTTTCTTTAGACAGTCAAGACATTTGGGAAAAGTAGAGAGTGATGGGAAGCATAAGAGTTGAGGGAAAGTAGAAGAGTTAAGGGGCTTTCTAGCCATAACAGGTAGTCTTTTATACCAGTTCATCTGCCTTGTCATGAGGTTTACTTTTTGCAAGGTAAAAAAATGATGTTTCACCACCTTTGTAGTGATTTTGTTTATTACAGTGCAAATGCCTCTGGACTAAACCAAATAATGATATATTTGAATATATTTTTAAGCTAATAAGTAGTATTACTTGGTGGAGTTTTTAACAATTGAAAAGAAATAACTGGCATCTTCTCATTCAGATCTTGTTAATTAAGGTTCAGATAGATTTTCCACCATATTTGCATCTCTACCAATTTCATTAGTATGCCAGACTGAGGTATTTCTACCAAATGTTAATGTTTATGTTAGCTGGCTAAATCTGTGAGCTGTGTGAGTGTTAGGGACAAAATCTTTTGTTCATTAAAAGTTTACAGACCCAGTAGGGCCATGGATAGGAGAAGGACATTTCATTAGGCACTGTATTTGTGATGTCCTTTTGTGTGGCCTGGATTTTTATTAGAAATATATAGTGGCATTATCCTATACTAGGAAATAGGAATATAAAGGAATGTTTGCCTAGTGTCTGCCCAGCTAAACTGATAACTGATGTCCCTGAAGTAAGATCTAAATGACTTCCTGTTCCCTCTTAAAATATGTATTGATACTGTGAGAATAAAAATTTGGTATAACAGGAGCATTTTCTTCATATGGGAGTTTGAGAAAACCTACTGCCTCCTACCTATTGACTAATCAAATATGCTCTCATGTGGTTTCATTTTGATGAACACCTTTTAGGATTGTCTTACTAAAGAAGTTTTAATAACAGCAATCCATGTCTATTCCTTGCCTTCCTTCTCCCTTGGAGAATTAACATGTCAATTGTTGCAATGGCACTGCTGATGCACCTCTAACAGAATGGGGTCTCTGGTCAGGTGGCCGAGGGGCCCTGCCCTAAACACTGATGTGTATGAGTATGAAACCTTTCAAGATTTCACAGCCTTACATGCATAATTCTAATCTACAGTCTGAAAGAACTTTAAGAGGTCTTTGTCCACCCACATTCCCAAAGGCAAGTCATGCCATGCTATACCTAAAAGGTAGTGATCAGGTTTGTTCTCAAAAACACTCCAGTGACATAAGCTCCACCTCTTCTCCAGTGCTCACCTGTCCTTTACAGGCTTCTTGGAACAGATGAACTGAATCTCTTTGGCTATAATTCATTCACGTTATTCCTCTGTTGGTTGTGGTCACAGAGAACAATACCTTCTTGCCTCCCTGCAGTTCCTTTATCTATATTTGTAAGCTCCTACCTTCCTTTTCTTGATTTTTTTTTTCTAGACAAAAGTATAAAGAAACAAAGAACAAATGAACAAATAAATACTTGTTGCTTCCTACACTACCCCAGTCTGTTCTCTTGGACTGCATTATGCAAAACATAGCATAGTCCATCTGAGTCAATCTTGTGCAGCCTAAATAGGCTGGAAGAACTACTTGGCATTCTCTGTGCATGACATTTTTCTTCACATGAACTTATTCCATAATAGCTTTTTCTGGCTGCAGCATGATATCAGGTATTGTAGAATTGGTCTTCACAAGTACAGAACATCTACCTCATGACTAAAATCACGAGGCACTGTGGATATTTAAATACTCTGAATATTGGTTATTTAAATTTTCAAATGAAGTTAAAAAATTCAGGCCAGAGAAAATCTCATAGAAATTCTGCTGACGGCTAATACAGGTGAAGGATTAGGCAGCATGAAGGCAAATTAAATTCAACATGCCAAATACAAGGTTGTACATACTGGAATTAGGCTAAATCATACAAGCAGCAGGGTTCTGAATAGTCACTTTATGTTTAACTTTGCTCTTAATGTGCAGCAAGTGTAGATATTTTAAATGTAAATATAGCTGTGTTAGAAAAAAATATGTAGATAAACTTGCTTTCCATTTGATGGTTGTTCTAGGTTTGCTAGCTTCTTCCTCTTTCGTTCTCTTGAATCATTGTATGCATGTGTTTTTTAACTCAAGTTTTAAATACGGAAATATACTCTGCAGTCTTTTAGAAATGACAGACAGGAACATAATTTAACATCTTTCCTTCACAATAATATAGAGGTATGACAAATTCCAGTTTACTGTGTTAAAGTATTATTCTCAACTGAAATAACACGTTTTATAGTTGAGAGATGACTGAATATGTTGGGTGGATATGGAGTGTGGGTGTGTATACTAACTAATAGAGGGAGAATTCGTAGTATTGAGACGAAGAACAGGGGAATTGAGAAAACACAAATAATCTCCAAATTAGTAAACCCAAGATGAAGTTGCAAATTATATTTATGGAATTATTTGAAAGAAAAACTAATATAACTCTTGAGTTATATCTTGGAGCCAGTTTCTGTCTGGGGGGCAATAGTGTCCTCTAATCCAAACACAGTGTATCTCTGTGTTTGTACAGACCTAGGTTTTTAATACTAAAATGAAATGTGCTGTTTACTAACGTGCCTCAGTGCTGCTGTTCATAGCAGACAGTGTTACTGGACCTTCATAGTAATGACTTTGGGGCTGACGGGTTCAGTGGATTTTTTTAAAGTTAGGCATATAGTCTCAGCAGATTTATGCTCCACTCTTCATATGTCGGTCACCTTGTTATGTAAATGTAATGAGATATTTTTCTGTAAAATTAGAATTATTTATGTAATCTGTTTACTGCATACTATTCTAGAGAACATAATAGCTGGTTTCATTTTTTATGATGCCAAAAGTATTAGATAAAACACAGGAATATCAAAAGTCCCAGAAGAAGAAATTAGAAAAAAAGCATTCTTTGAATGTTAGTTTCCCACCTCTTAAGATGTTTGTAATTTCTACAAATCAGTCTTTTTTTATCCTTTTATTTTAATATTAAGTATAAAGTGGTGGGTCACTTTGTATTCAACTTTGTTCTTATGATTCAGAGGGCTTGTTTAAAATAATATTTATTTGAAGAGACCTTCACTATTAAGTACAAGACAATATATTAATCATGCTTGCAGATGCAATAACACTAGAGGTAGATTCTTTTAAATCACACTTTCTAAGGTCTTCTTCAGTGTACTGAATTCTTACAGGTTGAATTGTTTAGCTTTCCTTCCTAAACCTGCTTAGCTTAACCCCTTAGAGGAGTATTAGAATGGCTGCATCTAACTAATTGTTCAGTTATTACTGGTATATACCACAAAAATATTGTGCAATAGATATAATTCATGTCAATGTTATTGCATGTTTGGATGTAATTTTCCCCTAATGTTTCACTGAATTGTTTAATGTATTTGTGCAATTATCAACTTAATACTCTGTGGTATCCCTGTCTAATTTAGCTAATTTTGATTCAGTTAAGTAGAAGGGAACAGACACTTCTGAGACAGGTAAAATGTTAGGCTCACAGGTACTTGAAAATTAAGCTATTTTACTGCATTCGGGTGATTTTAACTTAGAAATCGTTTTCATTGTTCCTAGGATACAGGTAAAACTGATTAGCAATGTTCCATATAAAAAGTTGATTGCACTAGTAAAAAACAAAGATGCAGTCTTTCTTCTCCTGAAAGAAGCTGAGAGTTTATATCCCCAGGAGCAGTGGTGGAACTTCTCAAGTGATAATAGATGTGAATGCTTCAGAGAAGAAAGCAAGTTAGCTATGACGATAAAGCAAATACTTGTGAACAGTACAGAGTGATCCAGAGGGATTTAGATGAGTGAAGTGTATGGTAAATGAAATTAAATTTAGTGTGTGTAAAGCTGAAGCTTATAAACAAAAGGAGAGAAAATGCCACGAAAACAAAATATTCTGAACTGCTTCTTTCAGAGAGCATGCTGTTCCTCTTCAAAGAGGAGGCAGAATGCCGAGCCCTGCCACACTGACACAGCTGCAAATGCTTGTCCTCTCTTTCTGAGGATCTCTTCCAATACCCTCTCATGCTAACACACTGGGTGCTGTCACTGGCTCATGTAATTAGTAAATTCAGCAAGTCTCTGCAATGCAACTAAGAGTTCCATGGCTGCTATTCTAAAGCGAGGGAGCACGTGAAGCACCTTTCAGTTGATAGTCTCTGCCTCTGAATCTGGGGTTCCCCTTTGCTGTAGTTAGTCCAGGCCCTCCCAGTTTGTTTTCTTATAGAATTGTAGAACAGTTTGGGTTAGAAGTGACACTAAAAGTCATCCAGTTCCAACTGGATGCCATAGGAAGGGACACCTTCCACTAGAGCACGTTGCTCAAATCGCCATCCCGCTGGCTGTGAACACTTTCAGGGATGGAGTGTCCACAACTTCTCTGGGAAACGTTCCAGTGACTCACCTCCCTCATATAAAGAGTTTCTTTGTAATATCTAATCTAAACCTAACCTAATTCATTTTAAAACTGTTAACTCTCATCCCATCACTACACTCCACGACAAAGAGTCCCTCTCCATCTTTCCTGTAGGCCACCTTTATGTCATCTTAAATTTCTGTGACTGAAAGATGACCTGAAGCTCACACATTTTTAAAACTTCTAGAATAACATATTCCCTCATTTCTTGGACATAAAATTATCATCTTGGAAAACAAGAATTAGGTACAGACAGGCCAGCAACAGATGTAAAGACTATCTGCACTGTGGAAATTCTAGACAGGTTGAGTCTATTCTTGCAAAACTGTTTTCCCATTAGTAGAGGGTAATATACAGGAACAAGTGAAACTTCTCCTAGGCCATTTCACTGTGTATAGATGTGTTTGGAGCACCAAAAAATATAGCCCATAAAGCATGTGAGAAGAGTCTTGCTGTTTGCTGTAAAATATGAACTTAAGCTGCAAAAGTGATGCTGGCTTATAAATTACTATTTCGGTTTAGTCTGAATTTTAAAGAATGCTTTTCAGTCAAGTAACACTGACATTAAAATCCAGTGTGTTGATTTGTCCCTTAGGCCCCGTGTCCTATGTGACATACTGAAAATACTGTAAACCAGAGTTCTCTGTTGCTATTGTTATGCATACAGATTAGGTACAGCATACTGTAAGATTTTCCATGTTATCCAGGACACCTCTGTTCTGATCTGGAAAAACAGTCTGGCTGTCTCCCACTATCTTATAACCCTCAGCCTTCCACTCAGCACTGACAGAGATGGATCAAGTGGGAAGCCCTTTGTGGGTAGCAGTTTGACTGGGCATGGTCTCAGTTTATTTGGACTGAAAGTTGGTTCATGTCCAAGAGCTTTTAATGAGATTAATTTGTTCCCAGCAAAGAGTGTATTCAGACAATCTCTCCAATCTCCATGCAGGCAAGGAATACTGTGTCTCACTCTGTACCCCTTCAGCCAATAAGTCAAAGAAGATATATTAGCATGCAGGGCCTGAGGTCTGTTATTAAATTATACATTTTTACAGATTTATTGGTTTGCTTATTTAAAGATTTATGTACAAATAAATTTGGTTGGGTTTTTTGTTTGTTATTATTACTACCTTCATAATGGTAAATCATGGACTGCAAGCAGTAACCACCACCTTTTTTTGCTTGGCCCTAAGAGGAAAAATGTGATAAAATTCAAGGATTTTTTGCCTTAAAAACATTTGAAGGAAGATCAGTCCAAGAAAAATATATTTGATTTTTTTCTTTTTATATATTTCAACTGAATCAAGATACAGAAATGGACTGGTTAGAAAATTAACACCTGAGAGTCTCAATTTGGGTAACTTTACACTAACAGTCCCTAGGTTGCCTTCTATGAGGACACTCAGAACTGTGAACACAGAAACAAGCATTATGAACTATATTTTGTGAAACTGAAGTGTTAAGAACAGCAAGAAGTTCTTTTTTAACTAGGGGCTGGACAAGTAACACCATGGAGGAAGAAAGCAGAGAGCAGAGAGAACATAATCCACTTGAAACTGACTTCATCTCTCCTTTTCTTGAATATTCCTGTATTTCTTTTGTCAGCATATGGGCTTGCCTAGGAATTTTTCCTTCCATTTCACTTCCTCTGTTTTCCACAAAGTGGCCTGGGTTCCATTTTAGCAGGTCACATATCATTTAAGAGACAGAGACAGCACTGTTCTATAAATTGACAGCTAGAACGTAAACTGATGTCAAAAGTTACACAAAAAAATCTTGGGTTTTCCATGCATAATTTAGGGCTCCTGAAACACCAATATCTGGCAATTTTTAAAGTAAAATATATATGCTGGTGCATATATATAAAACTAATTTTTGTATTTCAATGTCTTCATTGCACCAATAGCAACATCATTAATATCCTCTATACTGAAGCTATTTAGATAGTACTTTAATGTGCATATTTATAAAGTTCACTGTGTTTTGATACAGTAAATTTCTCTTTTTTTTAATGTTAAGTTAAAAATCAGAAATGTGATTGCAGCTTTCTCAAATTTGTTTGCTGTCTCAGTATAACAGAGAGACTTGTTATTGACTGGAATTTTTGTTGGTGTTCTGCAGTACTTGGGCATGAATCAAAAAAATGCTGGGGATCCTAACAGTGTGTTTAAGTCAATGGTTGTTTAGGAGCCTAAATAAAAGGTAGGCATCTTAAGGCTTCACTGATCTATGTGATGCTTCTGCCTTAGATATCAATGGCTCTCTACCCTGTTCATTTCCAGTTCAGAATTTCAGACCTATTTAGGTAAAAAAGAAGTTTAGATCCTGTGACCATGAATCAGGCAATGTCACAGTATCGGTTGCAGCAGCTCAGTTTTGTGTCCTTTCCTTGATCTGGACAAGGACATGCTCTGGCCCTGCTGTCAATTTCACCCTGCAGAGGCACACGCATCATTTTTTTGCCTGAGAAAAATGCTATCATATTTATTACAGGATGTTTTCTCAGGATTTGATTTGTAACTATGAGGGTTGAAACAAGTTTTTAAAGTGTTTCTTAAAAATATACTCATTACTTCGTTTTACCAAGTTAACACATAGAGCTATAAGTCAGATCTGTTGAGAGGCAAATGTTATCTTACAGAAACAATAACATTTAGAAAAGTATTTGAATCTGAAAAATCAAATTAAGGTCTAATTCTACTGCCATGACTTATATAAGCAATTGGAACTGGTAATAGAAAATCCCTTCTATATTGTGCTCGTGTCAGCTACGACATATGTGCAAGCTAAGCTACAAATACTGCCTGCCTGCCAACTGCAATGGCATAATAGATTTTCTCCTGCTGAAACATTTTGCTTGTTTGGTATGAATGCATGTATTCAATACACCTGATTTTCTAAACTAGAAGAGAATCAATGACTGAAAAATTTTATTTGACTGGTTTGCTTACCAGATAGATCCATATTAATATAAGACATCCAGAGAATGACACAAAGTTACAAAAATCTCAACTTCAGTTTCATCTGTGATGTATCCTGAATATACTGAGTTGCAATAGTTGATACTTTCATGATTTCAGTCTTGTTATGCTTGACAAAATTATGCATTTCTGAAATCTTTTAAGAGAAACCTAATCAGTTATCTGAGTGTATGACAAAGAAGCTTTTGTAACAAGACCTGTTAAGGTGGTATTTTCACCCATGAAGATCTGTTCAACCTTAGAAATCCTTGAATGTGAACTGCATGGTATTTTACACTATTGTAGAGTGCTTTGTAAATACCAAAATTTATGATAAAGAAAACTAGCACTTTTCGTCACATTTTACCAGTGAGGGAAACTGATGCATAGAGGAATCAAGAAATGTGCTCATGGCCGGGACAGCAGCAATAGGGGCCAAGATGAGAGCTCAGCAGCTTGCTTGTTAGTCCTTATCTGGACTGTGTTGCTTCAAGAGCACTGCTGACCTAGCACTGGGCTGTTGAAGGTTTCCTTATGACTGCAATGAGATCCCAGAAGTTTTTGTAAGCTTTGTTGTCCATTCTGCTAAATGCAGTCTTTTGTCATGCTGCTATTTTTGCTATTTCCTGGCAAGATTTTTCTTTTTGTTCAGGCCTCATTCATTTGAACACATGAAACATAGTATGTCTCCTCTGCTTCTGAATAATTTTCTTCCCTATGTCATTGTTGTAGCAAAACTACTTTCACTGGAATTCTTTCAACTACATAGACAATTCCTTTCATTTGTTTATTCAGTACTTACCAGGTATAATGGATTTGGCTGGGATAGAGTGTATTTTCTCACCACACCCATAACATTAAGCTATTTTAAGATTTGCCTTCATCCAATAATTTCGTTTTTCTTTCTTTGCCTTCAGCAAATGTGTGGGCTGAAAATATATATTTCAGTTTTGCAAGGATGTGATGTCTGATTATTGATATTCCCTATGGAATGGGTTGTTCTAATAGTCCATGATGTGGTAATCTCATCTATAAATACACAGTACTGTGAGAACACAGCATGCACAGGCAATTGTTAATGTTCCTGGTCTTCATACCTAGGTCAGAAAGGATGAGCATTAGACCACAATCTTCACCAAAGGAGAAAAAAACCTTCCCACCAGAATATGATACCTACCAAAACAGAAACAAAAGCTTAATCCCATACTTTTTCTTTCCTTTCAGTGTAAAATAGATTTTATTGAGTGGAGTTGATACACAGGCTATCCCAGCTAATGAAAGTCATTGGATGATATTGATTTGAATGTACGTGTCTTGAGGCAATCTTGCCAGTAAATGTTCACCATTAAAGTACAATGGACATTGGACATTTTAGTATCTAGTATAGATCTGCAATTGAAAAACCTTGTGTGGACATCAGAAAGAATCTGATAACACATTGATGTGAAATAGAAGTATTTTGTATTTGTGTACTGGACTGCTCTTGGATGCACATTCACTGAATGAATGACTTGGAGTGAACTGGTATTGAAAGGAAACTGAGTTAACTGGAATTGGAAGAAAGTTCACAGAACTTAAGCAATAATAAGTATGTTGGTAGTTGTTTGGTATGGTTTTCAGACATATATGTAAATGTTTGAAAGTTGTCTCCTCTTGGTCCTGCTGTGATACATTCAAGGAGAGGTCATCTTGGAAAGTGGTTCTCTCTTGGATTCCACCTCTGTTTTGCTTCCTGGTTTGATATGGTTCATAACCAACAAATTTNTTTTGTTAAATTGTAACTCTGACTTATAATCTCTCTTGTGGTGGGTCCATTTCTCCTGCTGGTTTACCTTTAAACCTGCACAATTGTAAAGCAAGTACTGTGTGCCACTGCTTTCCAGTTTACTCCATGTTGAATTTTTTGTTCTTGTGTTGGGGAGGATGATGTGATGGAAGCAGAGTGGAAAAGAAATTAAGCTGATGGAATACAAATATTCCCTCTTATGAATGCTAGGGTGGTTAGAACTGCATAATTATAGGAGACACAGAAAGGACACCTTGACTTTGTGAATATTCAGGTAAAATACTTTTCTGTGTCAGAAAAGCTGTTATGAAGCTATTAACATTAATAATAGGTGCCAGAATGCCATCTCTTATAACTCAGGAGAAACCTTTCTGATGTTTTTGTTAGTTCATTATCACAGTATTTTGTTTCCTTTTCCACTTCAAAAAGTATGCCGTTCACTTTTTGTTGTACTGATATCTGCTTTTTATCTGCTTAATCTTTTTATTACCGCCATGGTACAGTCTGTCTGGAGCATATCATAACATTCATTAGGAGTACTTGACTTCCAGAGGTAGTTGAGAACTATAAGACACAGACTGCCCACAAGGTGCTTCTTTCTGAGTCTTGACCATGTGGTAGAAGATATTAAAGCTTCAAGTTTTATTCTCAGATTAGAGCACTTTGGCAAAATTATTGCCTTTGAGGTGATCCTTGCTATGCATCAAACAGCAATGGGGTCAATCAATCACATTTTATTTTGCAAATAAATTTCATAAACTTAATAACATTAGAGGTCCAGAACAGCACAAAACCCCCTGCTTTAGCTCATTGTTTATGTTAATTCTAACAACAAAGGGAATCTGTGATTGTACAAATGCATAACTACTATAATTAAAAATCTGACCTTTATCTAAATTTTTTTGTGTGCACACTTAGAATTTCCTCAAAATAAGCACATTTTCAGTTGTCACTGTTATTAAGGGCATGTCCACATTTACCTTTTCAAGTGTAGTTTCTGTTTTAAAAGACTAACATGATTATACCATTATTAACCAATTGGTTGGGGTTAATAGTTGATTTAAATGAAGCAAAAATTTAAAACAAAACGAAAATAAGAAGACCAGAACAAAACAACTACATGGTTTACCTTTTATTGAGATATGAAAATAGAATATACAATAACTGGCCACAGTTTCCAGTTAATAAAATGCTTATCATTCAATCTGATGTCTTTTTTTTTTTCATCTGCCATTACAGCAGGTAGGAGGATTTTTAAGGAATATAATTTGTATCATCTGATATCTAAACTCTGCATACCTTGTTTTTATGGTGGACCTACTGAAGCAAGTTGAAGGGAAGAAAAAATTACTTTCTCTGTAAGCTAATGTTTAAATCAGACAGTTGGCCAACCACAGTTTCTTCTTTTGGCAGAAGGGAGTTCTGAGACACCTTTCACTTGCAAGGTATTTCTCCTGGTCTAAACTTCTTATCTCATCTTGGGATGCTGGAGCATATACCTCTTTAAACTCTTTCACTACAATAGTTGCTAAGACTTTTTATCTTTAACTAGATATTCAAAATGAAGCAAAAAAATTCTAATATGGTTAGCTGAAATCCAGGACATTACAGCTATCTTTATATTTAACTCTTACTTTGTATCTGATTCAACTTTTTGTAAATGAATTTGGTATTTATTAACAAGGCTTAGCTAATGTCCTTAGAGATAGGCGACTTATGTGTCTGTGGTTAGATACATTGCTCCTACCAATGTACTATCAGGAACTAATGTTCTTTCAAAAAATTCAAATGCTCTTCAGAAAATGTACACTGACTCTGTATCCTTGCTCTCGCCTGAAGAGGCTATTATTCATTTGTCGTTTGCCAGACTTTGAGGAAGAACATGCACATCAATATAATTTGACTCTTATTAGGTCCAAATACTCCACAACTGCATCCAAACCAAAGTCCGTTACAGAAGAATTCTCTAGATAATTTTGCAGTGCGTGTGATTAACCTGATTAGCTCTCAGCTCACACTAGGTGAATGAACTAAAAGAAAACCCCTTTTCCAGGGCATTAAAATACTATTTTGATTTATATTAAGCTACAGGTTGACATTATAGTTAGTTCTAGTATTCTTTAATGGATCAATGCTTTTGTTTTGAGCAGTTTAAGGAAACCAAGACACCAAAGGGGAAGTTCTAGGACTCTTATCTGATACTACATTTCTACAGAACGAAGTTGACTAAGAGTGTCAATAAGAACTGCAATGAAACTAAATATTACTGAATTTTAAGTTGCTCATGAGACCATAAAAAATTGTATACCTGGAAAAATACCATCTTACAGAAATCAAACTCCCAAAATTCATGGAGAGGTAGATATGTGTTAACAGAGTGAAAACCTAATAAAGCTCTGGACTAGCTGTTCTCTGGCTCAGAACAGCTTTGAATGGCCTCCTGTAAAGCCATTATTTTATGTTAATAAATTACCAGAAGGGCCGTTTAGCAGTAATTTATTAAATTGAGATTAAATAAAGGATGAACTTAATTTACCATTATGAATTAAAGCAGAGCTGAAGGCCATATAGTCTTGACAAACAGGAAAGAATGATGGATGCAGGCGGATAGAATCTATTTTTAAATGGGTGTTTCTCTGGTTTTGAGTTGTGAGCAGTTTTCTTCCTGAGGAGATTTTAGTAAAGCAGAATGATTTTTTTCATTTTAATTCTTTCTTTTTTTCCATTCTTTTTTATCAGTGCCATTTTCTTATTTTGCTACTTGAAATATTGCCTACTATATTTGTAAATTGATTGTGCAGTAACAAAAAGTAAAAAGAATAAAAAAATGGTGAAAAGTTTGTTCTACATAGTGCCTTCTGTTATGTGTTGTATCCTGATGAGTCAGAATATGAGACAGAAAGAAATTATGTAGGATAATAGATCCACTTGTGTTACATGGCAAGCATCTTTCTTTTGTGCACTTAAATGTAAAAATTCCAATGCCATGTACTACTGACTAGAGAGAAATTGCAAGTGCTTTCTGAAGAGGGGTCAATAACCAGAGTGCAATGAAACCATCATTTTGGCATGGGAGCCCACCTTACATCGGGTTTTTCTGAGGCATTTCCTTTGCATTTAGCAATTGAGTTATGCCACAGATTCCTGCAGAGGACTTCAGAGTAAGAGGAGCCATGTAGTCAGCAAAAGTGTCGTGTCTCAGAAACTCCATGGAGAGGCAAGACCTACAAAATCTCTCTAGCGGGGGCTCATTTGGGGGACTTGGAACGCAAGTAGGTTATTCTTGTACATATGTATATCTTTATGGAACTCGTAAGTTTGTTCTGTGTGTTAGTGACCAAATTTTTGCCCTTGGGTTGACTACCTTGTGAGTAAGGGACAAAGATGCTGGTCAGATTTATTCACAGCAGTGTTTTTGGGAGGCTTTAGAACTCAGCTCTTTGTGGTAATTAGTCCTTACACAGTTCTTTTATTAACTTGCCTCTGTAATAAGTAAATGTAGCAGATTTCTCAATATTGCTGATAGAGATGTCTGTTTTTACATGCTGAAAAAAAATCAATATGCTTTTTATTACTCTTGCTTTCATTTCAGTAGTTTTTGACATGGTGAATCCTTAGCAAGTTGCAATAGGTTATGGCAAGTGGGTAATTTAATTTTCTGAGCAATCAGAAATGAAAAGGAGGAGGAAGCAGCTGTCTCCATGCCAAAAGAAAGGGCATTGAAGATGGCACTAGCACTTGAAGTGAATACATTGTAGCACTGTTCAGCTAGTCTATACAAGTGTTCTGCAAGATTACTGGCTATCTTGTGAGTCAATTTGACTTTCTGACAGTTTGTTACCTTATTGCTGTTCTTTTGTTGTGTTTTGGGTTTTATTTGTTTTGTTTCTTTTTAAAATTAGATTGCAAGCCCCATAGGACATAGACTATTTTTATTCAGTGTTTGTACTGCATGAATCACTTGATCTGTAGCTAGATGTTATGCTGATGGTAGTAGTAATAATATCGATAACAATAATATCATAAATAATCATTGGCTGTGCTCATGGATAATCTCCAGAAGATATTGCATGGTAGCTTTGGTTTTTGCTTCAGGACATAATGTTGCACTTACAAACTGTGCTGAAAGAGTCCATGACAGGGATTTGAAATTAAATATAAAGGATTATGCCTTGTAACTAATGTAGACATCTGAATCAAAGCTTGAAATGTAAATTATACCTTATGACATGCACATTTTAATGTCAGACCAGTGTTTGTTTTTTTGTGTAGGTCTTTATTATCTCTTCATGAGCATTTTCTCATCTACTGTTTTCCCTGAGGAGGTGCTGGAAATATTGATTCCCAGTAGCTGATATACAGGTTCTTTCTAGGTTATTAAAATCCTACTGAGGTGTTGATTGTTGGTATGTTGGAAAGAGCATTATAGAACCAGCACAGGCAGTTTGGCACAGTTGGTAGTTCACATATGCGTAAAAAAGTTGAGTGACCTGAAACCTGACTGGCCATTTTGCTTTAGAAGATATGGTGGTGTTAGGTCAAATGCGAAGTGGGTCTGCACTGGTGGAATAACTTTGCATTGCTTCCACTTGAACTATTCCTAGCTGCTATGTAAGTAGAGAACTTGAGGCTTCTGTGCTGTCATTTCTTCACCCGTCATGAGAACCAGACTGGTAATAAAATCTTAACTAAACAATGAGTGGAGAAAAGCAAAACTTTACTGAATTTATTTTATTTCAGTGAGCTGCAGAGCATTTTAGATTTCCTAGATGCATGAAAATATTAGGATCTTTATTGCTCAATTAAATTATTCTTCTTGCATGTTAACTTTGCTTTAAAAAAAGAGTGCCAAAAGGCTAAAAGCAAAAGACAGAAACTAGGCTCAAAATATACAAATTTTTCATGAGATATTTCCATTTTAAAATGTGCTTAATATTCAGTAAATAAACAAAACTGATTTGTTTGCTGTGGTTGAAAGATTAAAAGCATTAAGCAAGCCCCTCATCTGGAAGTTAATACCTGTTCCTGGAAATGATAAAGAAGATGCCTGCATCAGCATTTCAAACCTTTCAAAACCTCCAATACTTATACTGATTTAAGGAAAAACCTATTTACTGCTGGCACTTCTTTTATCATTCTACTACCTACTTCTCCCACACCCATATTCGGTGTTATAAACTGAAGTGATTAATTCTTAAGGGAGGGGTGGATTTAATTGCCTGAATTGTCTTTTTGGCTTTCATTGTCATCTGTATTCACTTTTTTCTTTTCAAATATTCATTGATCTTGCTCACTGCTAAGAGATGATTGGTAAAACTATTCAGAACTAATTGATAAAACAGTGTTTGCAATAACAAATAGAAAATAACTATGTTTAGTGGTCTACCTCCCAAAAGTCAGTATAATCCTGGGACTTGGGTCTTAAGTTTAACAATTCTTACAATTTATTTTCTTTTAAGCCATCATCTTTTTTTTCTTTTTGTTTGTGTTGGGGCAGGTTACTCCTATGCAGTAAGGAAAACATCAACAAGTGCTGTGCTTTTCAGATGATGCATTTAAGCAGGCTGCTTCAGGCATATTGGAATTCACTCAGTGCTTTTAGAACCACAGCAAGCAAAGTTCCTTTAAGGCAGAGAAAGGGAATGTAATAGAGTTTCTCTGAGTGTTTTTTTGTATGCATATTCACCCTGGCATATGCAGGTGCTTTCAGCCAGTGTTATTATGGTCATGTGCTAATCCCCTTGTCTCTGCATGTCCTCCTGTAGTTGGAAAAAGCATTAGGCATACTGTTTCCTCTCCCTTTCTACCAATGTTCTGCGGAGTGGAAATAACCCTGTGCCTGCCTAAAGCAGAGTGCCCTCAACTTTTCATTATTGTAAAACCTTCTTATTGCTTCCTTGAGGATGTATCTGTGCTCCTCATAGACCAGTGCAACCACTAAAGTGGCCTATCTTTGACAGTACTACAGATAAAATTCTAATTATGCCTTTTTACTGTGTATCATGACCCCATTTTATTCAGATTGTCCTCTGAGTTTTTATCCTTTTCTGTCACACTACGGCCCCCATGCTCCCTTCCACCTCCTCTCAGTGTAGCAGGACTAAAAAGGGAGTTCTCGGCTGTATTGTCACTAGCCTCAAAGCCCTCAGAGTCTTTTTTCCTGGAAAGCCTACTTTAATTAACAGTAGCAACTGCAGTAATTCATAGAGTGGCATATGATACCTATTACTCATTCCGGTAGCTTTTAAATAGATTAGTTTCCTCTTTGACTATTCCCCTTGAATAAGCTTCTGCGTAACACACGGTCTTGAACCTCCACCATTACTCAGCTTCTCATTTTTTTCTTGGCTGTTAGTACAGAATATTTAATTTGACACAATGCAGTTTTGGGGGAAGATGGGCACTGAAGAATGTCTAGGTGAGAGGCAAAAAAAGTCCTGCATTCCAGGATAGCATATTAAATTTCATGTAGCCCTTCCTATCTGAAAACTGGCGCATCTGCTGAGAAGAGCGAGGAAACTAAGACTTCACATATTTGTTCCTTGGGAGGTGGGTGACATGGACAGGTTTCTGCAGCTGTGCTGCAATTTTGAGCTGCATATAATGAGCTGACTGTTATTCCCCAAAGTGTTTGCTCACTTACTGTCTTTCAGGGGATTTCTACTGCAGGAATTTGGAAAAGTACTCAGACATTCTTTTACACTTGCAATTGCAGCTGTTTACCAAGATACATAAATAGCTGTGGTTCTTAGAAGCCATTCCTAGTAAGAAATGCAAGAGATTCCAGAGGGTATAATCTTTGATTCCAGTTTTCAGTAGGAGAGCAAAGATTTTCTCATTTCTTGCATGTTGAGACACTCCATTCACATGAAGATTTTGTGCACTTAGGGACCTTACCTATTTAAAACCATTGTAGAAAGGGGAGATTTAACTGTCAATGTTCCATGTGTGTCAGATCTCAATATTCTGCTGCATCATTTTTCTTGCAGTTGACGCATCAACCATCTGCAGAATTCACAGATGGTTTTAGTTGTTGCTGCTCACTAGGAATAGATACAGAGGTAATGCAGGCCTTAATGAGACACACCTTCGGAAGCCACACCGGAGTGGCACACAGTATGTTTCCTTTCTCCAATAAAATCCCTGTGTAACTCAAGCCAGTAACCTCTGGTGAGCAGACTGCTGTGTCTTTTAACCAAATTAGGTTATATATCATGTGAAAGAGATTGAAAGTTCTGGGAATATTTTTTTTGGCATTGCCACTATCTGAACCTTCTTCCCTTCTTCAGTGGGTGCTCTCAGAAGTGTCATGTTTGTATCTCCAATAGAAAAGAACTGATGAGGGTTCATTTCTCAGGGGAAAGGGCTCCACAGCAAATATTTCTGTTTGCAGAAGAGAACATAGAGTAGAGAGCATTGTTAGGTAGTGAAAATTTAACTTTTTATTAGACAAGAACTTTGATCTTTTAATGGTTAACTCAAATTTCATTAAAGTGCTGTTTGACTTTAGCATCTGAAATTAATCTCTTACCCATTTTATTCATTTTCTACTAGTGGTTTTTGAGATGTTTGACTACGCTTATTTTACCTGTCAAGAACTCTGTCATTCAGTGAGGTCTTGATCTTGTACTGTTTTCTTTAATTAAACAGCCATTTGATCTACTAATAACATGTTCCTTTTGAGGTGGGAGAGTCATATACAACAAACACATTAGTTGCCAGTAAGTCTGCCCTAAGAGCGGACATTCATCCCCCTATGTATTCTTATATTGTGTTCATTAAGAATAAAGGTTTTACTTCAAGTGCTCCCAGAGGGTTGTGGGTTTTTTTTTTAAGGAGGAAACAACTTTGTCATTGTTTTTCTCGAGTGCCTCAGCTGCTGTTTACTGTGGCTGTTAGACATGTCTTATCTTTTTCTATCTGGTAGAAGATTCCTTGTCTTCCATGTAAGTTTTTTGCCAAAGGTATGTGTGGTCAGATTATCAGTTGTGAGTTGTCAATCTTATGTCAATTGGCTTACCCATTTTGTCACAGATACTTACAGATAAATGATTCTGTAAAGATGTAACACAAAATGCAACTTGAATTCTGACAAAATTATCTACAGAAATTAATTTTCCCCATTTATCCTTAGAGATACAGACATTCTTGAAATTGCTGAGGTCATGTCTTTCTTTTCAACTAATGGTCTGATAAAGTACATGTTTCCATGATCCCTCTCCTTGTGTCTCTATCCTAGAGAGTACTAACAAGGAGCATTGTCAGGGGAGTGCGTTAAATGTGTTGGGTGAGCAGTGAGATCTGTTGCAAACATATGGTTTGGTTGATTGTAGTAGCTATTCAGCATACAGGATTTTCCCTCAAGTCCAATAATTGTTTGTATTCAAAGGCTGTCCACAGCTTCTTTCTTGTTGCTGCTGGACTGTATCTTGTCATTGCCCTCTTTCAATTAGTATAAAAACACTGCTAAATCTGAGTTTTGCAGCACAATTAAAAAGCTCTTGCAGAAGCAGTGATGTAAGTGCCGCTGAACATGTAATATAGTTTTGTCATCTGGAATTACATCCTAAATGTGCTGAATTCTCAGGTTCTGCATGAGAGCATAACACTTTTGCACTGGCCAAGAGCACTGCAGGGAATGTCTCCAGACAGAAAGATGCTGTCCTCCATGAAATGATACCAGGTATTCATCAGCCTCTATATCCTAGGCCTGAGCTACATAGAAAGTTACTCAGCAGTCAGATGTTTTAGCCTAAGTTTCACACTGAGCTCTTCATGGTTGGAAGAGCCTTGTGCAAAACAGAGCCTGGAATAATTTTTAAGAACTTCATGACTTCATGCCTCTTAGTAGTGGAAATAACTTACAGATGTGTTCGTCTAAAATAAATTTCTCTCAGGCTCCTAAAATAGTCTTGATATTTAAACAGAATATACAAGTTTGCCATAAGAGGGTCCATATTCTTTGTATAAAAATACAAATATGTATTTAAACAAAAATATGCAGCTATGGACTTACATAGGTAATAGGTCTTGTGCAATCTTACTTTGCCACACACACCAATATAATATTCCAACAGGAGGGCTTTACTAAAATTAGAATTATTAATTGCAAAGTACAATTGTCAATACTGCACATTTGGCTTCTCCTTTTGAAATGGGGGATGAGAAATTTGGATAATTGTGGTAGTTCTTTAATCACAAGAAAGGCTGCTCTACTGCTAAAAGCTCAGGAGTTTTTATAAGATTTAAAAAGATCCTTAGTGTGTCAACCATTCAGTATTAATTCATGTAGGAGTTAGAATGTGTATTTTTTATTCAACAACTGAAAAGTGATATCATTAGACAGGCCAACACTTGCTCTTTACTTTCAAAAATGATATTGTCAAGTTGGCATTGATAACATCTGATTTTTCAGCATTGCTCAGTATAAAATAAAAATTAATTTCTGCATCACCTACACATGTCTTTATTCCAATATATTTCTTTCTAATCATATGCACTTAGAATGTTCCATGAAGGCCTTCAGACTTATTTCTAATTTTGTAAGTTGTGATTTTTCTTGAATGTTTTTGAGAAGCAGAAAAGGGGCTAAAGCTGTTAAAATGCAAGTTGTTCAAAGTACACTGGTTTATCTTACTTTCTTTGTTAACTTTTCATTGCCAAAAACTTAAAAAGCTAATTTAGTAGTGTACTGATTCTGTAAACAGAAAGCTTTCCTAGAAAAACTAACCTTGAGTCATATTTTCTGGGTTTTTTTCTTGGTTTTTTGTTGTTGTTTTTGTTTTGGGGTTGGTTTGTTTATTTGGTTTTTTTAAATCAGTGTTTTCAGGAACATTGTAGTTTGTAATCAGTTGGGTTCTTTTAACCTACTTTCATTTCTTCTTCCGTTCTCTGATGTATGGCTTATGCAGGTAACTATGGCATTATGAAATTATCTTTCAGAAACTAAATGGGTTGCACCATTTTCAGCTGTATTGGCAAACTTCTATGTTAATTTCTTGACAATAACAAAGAAGTGATGCAGTCTGATATATGTAGCATCTATTCTCACTACTCATTTTTTACTTGTCATAAATTCTACCTATAGAGAACGTGTAATAACTTGCCCTGAGGATATTTAAACTAATCATGAGACAAGTGTGTTCTCAGAACTTACTGGTGGCATATAAAGCTCATCCCAGCCCTTGGAGTTAGTATGTATCTGTGCTATATTTTTTCTGTCTTAAAAATTACAACTCAATTTTCTAATGCACTTTAATTTTAACCACTGCTATAATTCATTTTTTATTTTATTTTTTTTTGCCAGGATTATGTTGAGTTTTGCTTTGATGGAAGTTTTTTAGGAAAATATGGCATTAGCAATGGTCAGTGGCAATAATAATGACTGTAAGATTAGTCAGTTACTTAAGGAAAAGGGTGGCTGTTTTATTTCTCTGATCAGCACTTTTGGGAAAGGCTTAGTTCCAAGTTATTTCTGCGAGAAATTCCTTAGCACTATTGAAAATTCAGCATTTCGTTTGTAAAATGAGCACAACAATCTTTCTAATAATACACCCCATTTTGCAATACTGATGAAAACATGCATCATAGCCTGTAAAAATTCATAGACTATTGTCTTTTCAGGGTGTTCTACTAGAATGGGAATATATATACTTATGGGATTGCAAGTAGATTTCCTTTTTCTTTTTTCCAATCTTCATTGCAGAGTTAGCCTCCTAGTCACTGAGGCACTAGACAGTGAGAGTGTCCCAAATACTGGATGTGGGGCAAGAGAAGCTGCAGACGGCAGGGTAGATATCTGCATTCCTCTTCACAGAGTACTGAATATCCAGTAGGACTTACAAGTTGAGATTCAATGCCACACCTGACCAGGCCATGTTGTGGTGAGTTATCTTTGACTAACAGCCAATTCTCACCCAGCTGCTTGCAGTTCTCCTGTTCAACAGGAGCAGAAAATAGGATGAGAAAGCTCAAGGGCTGAGATTGAAAGATTGCTCACCAGGTACTATTGTGGGCAAAACAGACTCAACTTTGGGAAAAATAATGTAATTGCTTGTCAATTAAAATAGATCAGGGTAGTGAAAAACAAAGACAAGCATTAAAATACTTTTTCTCCCCACTTTCTCATGCTCCACTTTGACTCCTCTACCCCACATACATATGACCTCCCCAAGCAGCAGTATGAAGTGGGGGATGCAGTTAAGGTTATAGGGATAGTCACTCAAAGAGGTTGTTCAAAACTGAGTCAGCAAGGTCAGCTAAGAGATGCTGAACAAATGAACAAGCTGCAGTTTTCTTTGAATGAGAGATGAGACACTTTTCTTCTTTTGTTATTTTTCACATTTTCCTGTTCACATATACTCCTTTTAAAATGCCTCTCTGAGTTTTCTTTGTTTTTCTTTTCTATTTCTTTTTATTATCTTTCTTTTTAAAGTGTGGTAACCATGCTATATTGATGATAGAGATTGCAGCAATCATAAATACAAATAGAAGTTTTCTTTTGCCTCTCCTGTTCACTGTTATAGGACAGGCCTAATACAGAGATGATTTTGTTTTGCTCTTCCCTGTTGTTTGCTGTGTTGTATGTGGAGCACTGCTGGAGGCAGGTAGTGGATTGGCTTGGTGATTCATCAGTTTCCATGGGGCCAGTTTTTCATGCCGCAGTTAAAAGCTCATTGTGCCTTATGTTATATGCAGTTGTTAACAGAGAGACAAGTGAGCAGCAGGGACTGAGCACAAGATGAATAATAAAACAGGAAGCAAAGTAAAGATTGCAAACCCAAACTGGGAAATGACCTACAAGACGCATCAGTAAAATCGATACAGCCATATCAAACGGTTCTATCTCAAAAGTAAATCAGCGTCTACATTAGTCTAACCACTAAGGCAATCCACATTCAGTTATGTTGAACATTGTTTAAACTCATCCCAAAGTAAAGTTTATGAAAGAATGATGCATGGCTAACTCTAACCTCATGAAAGTTAGACAAATCAGAGAGTTGTATAGTGGGGACAGGAAAGGTGCCTGATCATGGAGGACACATCTGTGAAAGCAGATTTTGGGGGTATTCATTTATAATTTCTTCACTGTCTTCAGCGGGCCGCCTTGAGACTAAGATCACAAGTAAGAGCTACCATTCCTGCTACTCAGAAACCACGTTACCCTTCTAGTGTGGCATTATACTATCCTGTGTGTACAGCACCTGCCTGTGCTGAGAACTGGTTGCCGATTCTCTCCTTGTGTTGATAGTGTAATACAACAGGGAGGTAATTCAAGCCTGGCCACTGGTCTTTCAAATCTGCACATTTTTAGCCTTTTCCTATTCTAACTCCATAACACACAGGGTTGAGTTTGTTCTAAGAGTGTTTTCCCAAAACAACCTTATTTAAAGTTTAGCTGGGAGATGGCAGATTGCAAATAACCCCAATTAACTATATTTGTTGGCTTAATGTAACTGTACTTTGCCTTAGGCAATTTTGATTGAGAACATATAAATTAGTGATGCTTTCAGTTTGAGGGGTTGCATCTTCTTTAGGTAACACTTAACTGTTGTTTTCAATCTATTTTTCTGACTGTTATTCATTCCTGTGGCTTTAGCTCCTAGAAAATACAAATACTATGAGTACTGTTCATTAGTGTCAAAGCACAAGTTTACTTTTAAATAATCTTCTCATGCATAATGTATAATGTATAAGAAAAGGGGGACTGACAGAATATCAGAGGAAAACAGATTGATGTACAGATATAAATGTCTAAGTCACAAGTGCTATATTGCTACTAGAAATCATGTCTCTGAATTTCTAGAAGAAATACCAAAATAAACATTTCCACTGAACCACATTCATCTGCAGTTCTTTATTTAATATATGTAAAAGTTAGTACCTTGAAGTTGACCATTTTGAAATCCACCTTTTTTTAAAAGGTGCTACTTTATGCTAAACCTGTGGGTATATAATATCTGTTACCAGAGGAAGGATTGTCTTTTGATTGAGACCTCAGTCAAGAAAATCAATCCTTGACAAATGAGCCTCTTCCTTCAAAGTCCCTTACCCTCAAAGGTGGAAGAGATGTTTCTAGAGGTCTTCAAGGTATAAAGCATTAGGAAACAGTTAAAAAAAAACCTTTATCTGCTTCTAGAGAGTGAATTCTTTGAGCAAGCACAGTATGTAGATGTTGAAGTTCTCTATATTCTATTTTGGATGGCTAGGAAAATGGAAACATCTGTGTGTCTTCATAAACCGAGGGCAGAAAGACTTGAGACAGGGTTAAACCGAGGGCAGAAAGACTTGAGACAGGGTTTGGAGGTAGAGGAGTATGATTCAAACATTCAGGTCTCTTTTTCCACAAACAGAATTATTTAGTTACCAATGAATTGGATTACTAGGTAGTTTATTTGTCTTTGGAAAGTATTTCTTCACATTTTTTATTATGTGAAGATCACTCATAAGATACTTTCCCCCTTTTTTTACCACAAGAGGTGTAACACAAAGAAATGCTCTTCCTGCATGTTCTTGCCCTTGACAGTTTAATCAGAGAAAATGTATTTCAGCCATTTGACATTTATTTATGATAATGAAATTGATTCAGATTATGTAACCTCCCAAAGCTCTTGGAGGTAATGTGCTTTCAGCTTTTATATGTAGTAAATTTAAGTGGACAACTGGGGGGAGTAATATCAGCAAGATAAAAAGAATGTCATGGATCTAGCTTGGAAAGGTATAACTACAAAATAGAAATGATCAACCAGCAAAATATGCCACAAGGTTGCAAGTTTGTAAAACTCATTCATACTGTTATTCAATATGTCTCATTTATTCTAGAATCCCATTTCAAATCCTGTTCTTGGTCATGCTCTATTAACTCTTATGAGAGGTTTCATACTCCACCAGTTGCTGTTTATTTCAGATAAGATGTTTGTGTGATGACTCAGCATATTCAGCAAAACTGTTAATTCTGTATGCAGTCTAATCCAAAATCACAGAGAAAGATGATAAATAAGCATTCAAACTTAAAGAGCTCAATGTATTGATTAAGTATCCCTATGCTTTGCAAATTTTATTTGTTTCACTTGTGTATGTTGAACAGTACTGGAACTTTTCTGATACGAGTCAGCGCAGTCAGAAATACTGAGGTGCATTCCAGGTTTTCAGAATTTCCAGTAGCTGTCAGGTACCACTGTGAGTTGTAGCATTACTAATAGCAGCCTGACAGGCCAGCATCAGGATTGGCATCTGACATTCAAATGCAAAAATACTTGATGCACAGTTGCATAATTCTGCTCTGTTTTGAACTTTGTCCTCCTAACTTGATACCTTTGGCTCTTGTTTTATTTTCTTTCTTGCTAGGTAACTGGGGACACTTTAGACAAAAACTGTTTGTGAAATACCTGCTAAAAGCAGTGATAGTTCTAACTTTTATGAAATGCTTTCAACAGCCCTTCAGCCGAGTAACCTGTTTTCTTTTTCAACTTCCCTATGTGGGCTTGACTGTTCATTCAATTCTTAGCCATGCCTATCCAGCACATTCAGTGAGGGGTTTAGCGCTCAGTTATGTGACGCACTGTAGCCTCTAATGTCTTTTAATGAATAGAATACTCAACTTCCTTCCCATACTGTCATTAGTTATGTTTATTGCAGTGCTATGCAGTAGCCAATGAAACTGGAACCTGTCATGCCAACCCCTGCAGAGGAGAGTAGCAAACGGGCTCTCCACATTCTCACCTAAACAGACCCAAATTGAGGCAGGAAAGGAGGTTACAGAACATGTAAGCAGAACGAACAGTGGATGGGAGGAAATAGCATATTTATTCTAGCATTTTACAGCTGGTTTTGAATGCAGATGGATTCAAAGGGAATGACAAAGCTAAATGAGAAGTGTGAAAGAAAAGTGGATGATGAGCAAAGAGGACTCTAATATTTTAAGACCAGCAATCACAATAGTGTTCGAGGGGACAAGGGAAGCATACACCTGCCAATACATGGAAAATAATGCATACCATAGTATTATGATAGGAGAATAGAATTTAAGACCAGAAATATACCATCATAAGCATCCGGTCTCCCACATAACACATTTGAACCTCCTCAAAAGAAAAACAGCAAGGCAAATAGAAATAAAAACTAGAGAGCAGAACAGTGAATTTTCATTCAATTTAACTTTTGTCTTATTTCTATTTTTTTACATAAAAAACAGTTTTAAAAGAAATTCATTAACTCTGCACCTCCATAGTTTTTATCTTTATTTTCCTTTATTTTTTTCTCATTAAGACAGGGGCCAAGAATAAAGGGAATTGCACATGTGAGGTAGAGAGGCCTTTCCTTACAGCACTTCTACCTATTTTTAACTTGGAAGAACTGGAAATTTCACAAGAGATTTTGCTCGTGCATTTCACATGTGGCAGATATTTGCAGGCAGACTGGAATTTTGATTGCTGATATATACTGAATCTGATGACATTTTAAAATTTCTTGTCACTGTTTGTCTTAGCAATATTACATACGACAACTGAAACTTTGTGGTTTGAGAATTTGCATTACAAAGCAGTCACTGAGTATAACTGCAATATATGTATTTTTTATTTTAAGTCAAGGATGAGTGTCTCAGGTAGATATTCTCTACAGCTGGATTCAAATAACGTCACCCTGCTGTTTTGTTCCATTGGCTCAATCATATAGCAGCACATCATAGTATTATGTGAGCCATTACGAGTGTCTGGGAACAGTGTGTCTCAGTCATTTATCATTATGCAGTTATTTGACTTCCTCATTGACAGAGGAAGGTGCAGGAAGGATGGAAATGCTTTTATTTTACCAATTATTTATTTGAAGCATATTTCAGCTGATGACGTAGGACTTTCCTTTATCACTTTATAAACACATGTCAACTCTAAGACCCTAAATGTGCTTTGCACCATGGAAACCTATCTGCTGTGAATTCTTTGCCCCAGTACAGATTTGCTTGTTACTTCAATGCATGGTATTCAAATCAGATCTTTTCAGTCTCAGTTAAAAGTCCATAATAGTAATTTGTTTGATTAATTTCAAAAGAGCCCTGCTAGATTATCCCATTAAGTTAATGCTGCTGATTTTTACCAGATGTTTAAAAGAGAAAATGCTACTAAGGGAAATATTGCAAGAATTGCAATAGTCTTTTAGAAGCTGAATTTTAGTTACAATAACCTAAACAATTTTAAAGCTTCATTCTATAGGTACTGTAATAAAGAGCTATGAACTGTGGATTTAGCTAAGATGATAAGAGTTTGTCTTTAGTGTCTAGAGGGTCTCATTTGTTTTGTAGTGTGAGCTATTTAAGTCTCTCAGCACCTTCAAAGGAAGGGCTGAGACACCTAGATCACTTGCTGCAAATGTCCCTCTGATAATGGCTGAGAACTTCTTTTAAAGGGCTCCAAGTGAAAACCTTTCAAGGGCTGCCATGGGGGAAACTGTTGATACCTCCTGGAGGAAAATTGCAGAAATGGTATCAGAAGCAGCAGATCACTTCAGAAACACTTGATGTTCAGTGCCATCACAATTCTTTCTAATTGCGATGTAGTGTAAAGATTAAATCTACCTGGAATTTGCAGCTGAACAGGTTAGAGTACAGCTCTTTAAAAGAGAGATAGGGATTTGAGAAGGATTTGAACACACTAAAATTAATCAGAAAGTAATTCACACCACACTGCTTAGGATGGACCTACTACAAGGAACATTTTAGTAAAATATATGTGCACAAGCTATTTTTCATTATATGAAAAGTGAAGAAGTGTGAAATAAATATTCTGATTATTTCCTATTATTTTAATTCTACTTCACTTTTGTTTGAAACATTCAAATATGCAGAGTCTGGAGCTTTCTTTCCAATTAAGCTGAAAAACATACAGTGCAGCAATTGAATAGTGAAGAATGGAGTTGAAATGGAAGGAGCTTTTCTCCCAGTCTGTGTATTAATGTATAACACAGAAAGTTCTTAATGTACTGGCATTACATCTTAATGCCTCTTTTTAATGTACTGGCATTTCATGGTAGACACAGAAAAATATTGTGTGTATTTACTGACTCTTCTGGTTGTATAAACACGTATTTTCTCTAGCTTTGTTTCACCTACTTTTAAGAATGAGATTACTTACATGAAAACAAGTTTGAATTTTGCGTGTCTATTCTATTACTTCACTAAATGTAATTTATACAAATAATTTGTTATTTATGATGTCATAAGAACATTTTCATTTCATGTATTTAATAACAGGCAGGAGTAGATGAGCTCTTTAAAGTGTATCCTGTTTTCATGTGACTTCAAAAATATACTGTATCTTGCATCAAAATACTTTTTTGTAAAACAAATTTCGTTTAATATATTTTAATTTTCATTAGTTTATTGAACTGTTAGACCTCTTCATGAAGGATTAAAAACTCAGGTCTATTAATGGATAATGTTGCTTGTCTATAGGCTTCTGACTTTAAAAACATTGGCTTTAACCTCAAGCAAGAGGATTGCCTTATGCCTTCAAAATAATCATCTGTTTGGCCAGTTTAAGTTTTAGAATTCACTACAGAGAACATTGAGGAATAAAATCAGGATGTCCTTGGGAAAAACTGTAGAAAAAACTGTCCTTAGAGAAAACCGTAGCTGTGTTACATATACCTCTGCGTGTCCCACCTAGCCATACAGAAAAACCTGTCCAGTAAAGCTTCTGGACTAAGCAGCTGACAAATTGATCCAACAATTAGAAGCATAGAGGTTCTATGTGACAAGTCACTACAGAGTTTCTCTGGTCACCTGGTGTGCATCTGAAAGTTAAAGAGCTGTTTGTGTTTCTTTTTATATTGCCCAGGCATAGTCAAGTTTTACTTCTTCCACAGCTTTCATAGCTTTAGGCCTCATCTATATTAATAACAAGATTGTGTAAAGATAGAGAAGGATTGTTAAACTGAATCTGGGTTTTTGTGGGTTTGGTTTTTTAATTCCAATGGTCTTCTCGCTGTCAGCTTGTACGTTTTGGTGTTGTGAAGGTGCATATATTTCCTTGAATTGGTAAAACAGTTCTTATGCTTCTGTAAACACACGCAGACTGCTTTATTTTAATAGTTATCCAAGGTTCATGTCAGCAGCCTGTTGAGAATAGTCTGTTTCTAAATGAAAATATAATGTTAGTTACCAGATTAGCCCTTAGCTTACAACAATTGTCAGAATCTTACCTGAGAGTAGGAGGTCTGGATTTTGCTGAGTTAAGCTGCTTGAAGGTCGGCCACCACTTCTACCTTGAGTTCTGCCAAAAGTGTGATCTATACTCAAAAATCTGTAGAACAGAAATGAGGAGCTTATAACACAGAGAAAAAAAAGTGTTTAATGATGCAAATTTGAACTTGTATAGACAAGGAAACAGTGTGTATGCCTTCTTCACTGTGTCATCCTAATTCTCTCTCTGTATCTTCACACTTCTCAATGATTAAGAAGGAGATTACCTGGAGCAGACTGGTGCAAAGTTATTGTTCTGATATGTTAAACCGTGTGTGTACCTCCTGAAGGACAAAATATATCTAATTTCAGTCTTAAATTCTAGATAGTGTTTCAGGACTGGTGTACAGATGGGATTTATCAACAGTCTTATATGGCAACATGAGTATTGTTTATGGGTCCTTGTGAGAGGTGAGTGAAGATTGTCTCAAAATTAATTCTAAGGGCAAAGGTAAGTCAAGTGATAGCTGTTACAGTGACTTTTCCTTTCCCCTTGTCAGAAGACCTATTTTTCTTTCCACTAAGGAGGGAAAGTAATTAAAATTGTTTACTATAATAAGCATTCAAATATTTATCGATAATAATGATAACCCTCCTAATGTGGAAAAATAGATCATTTCATCATTTGTAATAACCCAAATGCTAATGTAGACCTGGAGTTCCTTGGCTATCCCCTTTTTCTAGTACTAGTATCTTGTTTAGCAAAAGAATGTGAAGTTACTGCTTTGCTTTCTTGGAGGTGCTCACTAATCATCTCTTTGTATTAGATTATTTCAGTGTGTTTACTCATCAATTCTCTTCTTTTTCAAGAAATTCAGATGCATTAAATAGTGCATTTAAGCAACAAAGAGCCTTTGATCTCATAAGAAGTTTGACAGAGTGACATAATGATGTCATATACAGTACATAATAATACATAAAAAATGTAAGACTACCTAATATATTGAATATTGTGTTAATAATATTAAGATAAAATTCCAACATATGCAGTCCAAATTATCTATAAATTGGTAATCTGCATCAAGTATCAGATTTAAACCATAACCTTCCCTTAGGTTTGTTGCTGTTTAGTAAATTACTTCTCAGTACCAATATATAAACACATGAATTTAACAGTCATACTTCAGTTTCTGTGTAACAGCACAACAGTTTTGTTACTATATTAGTAAACAATGCAATTTCACAGTAACAGAGGTATTCAACATAGGAAGATCAAAAAATGGGTGGGTTTTTTTTGACCTGGAATGCTAAAAGGGCAAGACAAACAAAAATAGTCTTTCTGCTCTTCTCTACTGTTTTTCTTGATTTTTAGCTCTGCTACTTCTGCTTGCTTTTATTTCTGCGCTTTATGGCACTTTCAGATTTGTTATGGCTTTCAGATTTGTTAACCATTTCTCTGATTTCCTGATTATCTATTTGGGTTTTGTGAGACCACGCTTTTAAATTTTTTTCAATACCAGAGGAATAACATTGGGATAGGATCCTTCCTCTCTGTTCTTTTTTCTAACAGTCTGCTGACAGACTGGAGCTTGGTTTCTTCTAAATTAATCTTCATTTGTCATTGCTTTGAACAAACATATCTGAAAGGATGTATTTCAGATATTGGTCTGTATCTTTAGCTCTTCACATCTGGATTTATGGACATAGTTGATTTCTTCTTAAAAGGCTGGGGATTTTACCAGGTGCACTTCCCTCTGATATTCACATTCTCATTTCTAATTGTCTGGCCTCTTCACATTTACTACAGCCCAGTTTTTCCCTATTTCCTTCAGGAGATCTTTTGAACAATGGAGAAGCTATGTAGGTTAAGTCATTATTACTTACCAGATGTTTTTGTTTTCTTGCCAAAGGGTAAGCTATATGTCAAAGCCCCACTGGCTGAATATCTTCAAGCAGAATAAGGAGGGAAAGGTTTTAATGGGGTAAAGGGAATGCTGGTTGTCCCTGTATGCTGGTTGGAACTCTGAGAAGGACCCCACTCCACACCTCTTCTCTCTGTGGTTTCAAGCTGTTCTAAGACAGAAGAATGGCTAGCCAGTTACTTGCTATTCATGCCTGTAGTAAGCCGGCAAAGCATGCAGAACAGTGCTCAATGCAGCCATCAGCTGTGGACGAGAAGCAGGACATTAAATATCTAGTGTCCTGCCCCAAAATTAGACCTGGTGTCTGCACATAGAAAGTGTCAGAAGACATGAAGTGGCCTCTTAATCATACCTTGATGTTCCTAGCTGAAAACATTTAGTAGAGATAAATATGGTTTGAAACAAGACTCCAGCAACTGTGAATTGCTCAATTCATCTCAGGGTTTTCCTTCTCTTTGAGTTCTTCTGCCCCAGCTGTACTGGTGAGTGTGTCTATTATTCAGTGTGAAATCTTTTACTTCACCTCTATCTATTTATCCTGAACAGTACCAAAGCAAAATCTGTGTTATCCCTTGAGCTGAAGAGCTCTCTCACTCAGTTGAGCCAGACCATAAAACTAACTTGACCCTTTACACCCTGAGAGGCAGAAAAATGTAGTGGTATGAGCCAGGATTTTTGGAATAATTCAAACTTGAGAAGAGTATTTTATGCAATTAGTAAATCCCTTTAATTGCGGCAATCACTAATTCTTCGTAGTAAGTTCACTTCTACAAAACTAGTATGGCTTCTAGGGTCCATTAATATACAGAAAGCACAAAGGAAAATTTTCTGTCTCCCAACCTCTGTAGCAGAAACTATCAAGTTACTCTGGTCTTTCTCTCTTTTTATTTTTTCCCTTTTTTAACATACTGAGTAAAAAAAAAAAATCTCTGATGATGCTCTCCTATACAACTGGGCACATTTTTCTTTTAAGGTAGGGAAGAGAAAGAGTATGATAAAACCATATCGGGATGTAAAAGCAAGCCCATAGCAGCACCTCCACCTGTATAGCTTCCCAGCTGTGGCTGGGAGATGGCTCTCCAGCCACTGTCATCTTAGGAGACCCTGATTAGGGGACCTATTTTCACTTCACTTTGCCTCCTCTGTTTTTATGTCTAGCAAAATGAAATTAGGCACTGAATATGGAATCTGATTTTTTTGTGGTTTGCTTTCGTTGTTTTTGGGGGGTTTTTTTAGCCTTCTGACCTCTTCTAAAGTAAGGTACTCCGGAAGTATTATCTAGGCTAGGAGGTAGTAATTGAAAAACTGAGTGTGAGAACAGATATAGGGATCTTATTTAAGTGTTAGATCTCTGAAGGTAAAATATAGTATCATGTAGTAATAGATTAAAATTGTAGACTGATACTTCTCATGGTGGATTTTTCTGTGGCAACTGCTTAGGTCATTAAACTGTGGGGGTTTTTTAGTGTAGTGTCAAATTTATATATGTCATTTGAAAAGTAAGTAATTTCCCCCTTGCTCTTTGCCTCTGCCTTGCTGTGGTAAAGGACAAATATCTCTCTATAAAGGGCAGAGTTGTAAACGATGAGATAGTGTCTGATGCTGACAGCCTTCAGTCATTGTAATATGTGTAAAGAAATACTGTTATTGTCTTAAGTGCTGCTGTCATTTTCAGCTCCTGCTGCTGGAGAAATTTCTGTTCCTTTCAGGGCAACAGACTAGCTCAAAAAGTCAGTTTTGTACCGTGAAAATAATGGGGAAGATGAGTTTGAGCTGTGACATTCTGTGTTTCTCTTCAGTTTTTTCTTGGGTCATTAAAAGTTGAAAAGCTTGTTATTTGAGTCCTCCTCAAGTATGCTTTCAGTAGCCCCCTCACTAAGTAGATGAAGGGCTGCCAGTTTCCTGAACCCTGCTGGAGATCAGAAAATCTGCTCTTTTAACTGTATGGCATGGGGAACATTCTGGTCTTGTAATGATGAAGTGTTATGAATATTCATGGCATATGGTTAAGCTACCTTTACCTCTTACCTTAAAGTAAGAGACGGAGTAGGCAGTTACCTGCCTGACAGCTATCAGTCTGTATGTTCCTTGTCAGCTTTTCCTGTGGAAACTTGTTGGCCCATACCCTGGAATTACATTTGCATGAGGCACATTACTGCGGTTTTCAAAAGGAGTAAGGCACTTGGTGGCCAAAATGGACTGAGTGTTTACAGATCTGCTGCAGCTTCATGCTGTGGCTTACTGGGCTTTATCCTCTTTGTGTAGATAAGCCCACACAGACATTTTTAATATTCTAACAATTAGGAGAACTAAATTTATCTGTTGCTTAATGGAGAAGAATCCCTGTGCTAGAGCCTGCTTCTAGTTATAACTATTTTTGATTTTTATACTGCAGGTTGAATCCCCCTAGAGCAATAAAATGTTACTCTTCGTTATTTCCCTTAGGAAATAAAGTATCCCACCCACAGCCAAGAAGCAGTAGCCTAAGTGGCACATAAATTTTTGTGGTGGCTGGTTTTGCTAATGGGCTTGGTTCCACTGACTACACACATCATATCATTAGAGTGCTTTCTGTAACCCATAGTGTCTTGAATCATTTCCAGATAATGTGTGGAATGCAAAGCCGTATGTCTTATCACTAATGATAGGTGCACAGAGGTGTCCCTGAGTCCATTTCCAAGTCACCTGTCATGCTATTTTTGCCTGAGTTCTAGTGAAAACAGGATAACATGTTGCTTTCCTGATGCTCGGGGGAAAAAATGGTGTGTTGTGTTCTTATGTATAAATCAGGTTTTCTTATTCTGCTTTAAAGTGCTACTGATTATTGGGGAGTCCTCTCCACCCCTTCTGCAGTCTCTCTTTTTATTCATGAAGATCTGCAGACTTGTGTTTTAACAGTGGGGTGTCCTGAGCATTGTTCCTTGGGGTCTGTTAAGTAGTGATGCCACTCAAAGTATCTAATTTCAGAAAAAATTAAATATGCTCTTGGGGTCAAATGTCTCAAGGTATAGCTCTGTCTGGAAATGATTGAGAGAGAAAAAGAAAATGTTACAGAAAATCATGCTCATCAACAAGATAGAACTGCATTTTTAAAATTATGTATCAATAGTTATTCCATCATTAAAAAGAAAAGAGGACTTGGAGCTGGATATAGACACAGAACTATAGGGGAGTCTCAATTTTCCTGGAGTGGTTTATTTGTCATGTTTGATGCCTGTTAACAAAAGTCTTAAAAACATTTTAAGTAAATAAATGTATGGAACCAAAGAAAATTAATAGAATTTCCACATTACCCTACTTGTATATATTGCTAAGTGTTTTAAAATTAAAAACATTGGAAAACAATATTGTTTCAGTTACTCTTCAGGTCACTTTAAATTTTCTTTCTTTTGTAGACTTTTAAGGCTCCTTTTTATAAATTGCCTTTAGTGCTTTTTATTAGCTTTGGTTATAGCTATTGGCTCTGTTAATGGATTTTATTTGTTTCTGCTGGTGTCCCAAACCCAAATTGCTGTAACTAATGTACCACTGTAACTTTTCATAACTGTTCCTGAAAGCAAAAAGCAAGTTCATCAAGTCAAAATATTAACACTTTTATGTCCTATTAAATAACAACTCAAACAAAATTGTGCTAGTGTCTACAGGACTCAGCATTAAACCTACAAAATTTAATGTACTGTAGCAGATTGAGGTTTGACACAATTTTCCTCTGTGGAAATTGTCCTCACTATTATAATGCCCATTCTAAGCAGCAGAACTGGGATAAAGCACAACAGAAATGAGTCCCATTTGGAACATATGTTAGTATTCCAGCAAGTCAGGAAGTTTAGTGGCAAGTGTTTAAAATAGTCTGGGTTGTGCCTAGAAAACTTTAGGGCTGTCTATGTGGGCATGGAAATTATGCCTTTTTTCATGCTTAACAAGCTGTCTTATGTATTTTTCATTTGTGAAGCTCTTTGGCTTTCCATACAAATAGACTTATGAAGTATTAGGGAAATAATGAACGGATGTTCCATCAGCTTTGAGTGAATATGCAGGTGTTACAGTAATTGATGAAGAAAGAAAATGGCTTTCCAGCTCATGTGGCAGTGAAATAATGTGGCATTGTACACAAGAGCATTGCAGAAATTAGAGTAAGCACAGGAAATGTTAGATTTAAATTCCATTTTCTCCAGCCAAATCAACCAAATCAATATGCTCCATGCCTTTTTTTCATCTTTTCTCAGTGAGTGTAGTTCTCTAGCTCTGATTATGCTGTGGAGTAGCGCTGAGAAAAATTAACCCAAAGTCATCTATGATGAGTTAATAATCTAAATCACTGAAAGAGGTTATATTATTGGTTCTACAGAATCTAACCTTGGTTCCTACTATTGTCCCATTAATTTTTAAGAAATGTTTTTAAAAATATGTTCTTACATATCACCGCAACATGGGAGAAGCCAGAAGGCTGGCACTCACCGTAACATGCAAACAAGGGAATGGCTGTAGATTTGAAAACAGTAAAAAGTAAACAGTCTGTGGATAGTGAAGGGTGATATTGGTTATGCATGATGGCTACTGTGAATACTTCAAGTAAACTTACCCAACTACTTATGAATAGAAAAAATTGTTTGCTAGTTTGTCTTTCTTGCATTTTATCTTTCTTTACCTTTCATTTACACGCAGGCCTTTCAAAGCATGGCAAATAAGTTTGGAGACCATGGCTCCTTATGGGGCCCATTTTTATTATTGCAAGCATGTTAAAGAGAACAAATCCTAAACATAACTAAAAACAGGAAAGGGGAAATAAATTATAGTTTAGAGCTTGAATCGAATTTGTTAAAAGAAAAAATATCACCGTTTAATAATCTAAAGTTGGGCCTTTGCTCTGTGGTTTTCAGAATAATATATGTGAATAGTTTTGCAACCTATTTTGTAATTTAAACTCTCATTTTAAGTTTATGCAAATGTCTGTATTTTTCAATTATTTCTTGTGTTTGTAAATCTTCAGAGATGCCTGATGACAGATGAACTATTAGCATTAATGGCAAATTATCTCATATAGCTTGTCTGGCAGAATTAGGGGTCAGGAGCATCACTTGCATAAAGCTGATTTTTTTGTCCAGTTTGGATGTTAGTAAAATAGACTGGTTACCATCAGATTATCCTGAGATTGGTAAAATGTTGTTCACACTTGCTAATTTTGTAAGACTCAATGCCTGTTAGGCATGCTAATATTAATGCAGAGAGCCACAAGCAAACTCAAGGGGAAATCAGGAATTAGAGTTAATGTTGTCTATTTATAAGGCCAAAGAAGCATTCCTATAAAGCTAGATCTTGCTACTAATTTGTTAACCCTTTCATATAGTTTTCTTGACCTCGCAGAACAAGGTCACCAAAAATTACAATTTTTTAAGGGCTATTATTTAAACGTGTCCTTCCACAAACAGAGCTGTCTAAATGAGAGATGTTTCAAAATACATTCTGTGTGCTTTATTTCATAGATTAAAAAGCAACATGTTTGTATTTTCCTTCCTTTTGTACCTGTAGCATCATTTAGTTCCCAGTGACCTATTTAATACAATATTTTATTGAAATTCTCTGTGGTTACATTGACTGTGCTTATATTTTATCAAATTATTTGTGTAAGAACATCCCTGCCTCCAAATACCTTGTTAAAATATCTTCACTACAATTTCGCAGCAATTTAAAGACTTTTCAGTCTGACATATTAGCACATAACAAGGCTGTGTGTTTTATCACCTTTTAACCAGTTAAAAATGCTTTCTATTCTTTGAAGGACAAACCATGCACATTTCTGTCATACCAGCACACTAGGTTCCAAATCAGTAGGGTATGGCAAGTCCTGTTTTCCTCTGTCATACTACTATTGTACAAAAACCTTCTATATAATCAATTGCATCAATTCATCTGTACTTATCAGAGAAATTTGCATGTAGAACCCAAAAAATGTTTTGTATTTCCCCCCTAGTTTGAAGGCTAAAGTGTTGACAATGAGAAGGATGGGTAATTGGTCTGCTTTATTCCTTAGTGTCACGGAAAGTGAAAATTAGTTCATTGCACCAATAGGATCCAATATCCCAATTTTTAGCCTGGACAGTGTCTTACTTTCTAAGGCTCTAGATCTTGAGGGAATCTTGTCTTAGTGTTTCTTGTTCTGTGAGCAGGCAAACAGTGGCCCAGTTGGACAACAGTCCTCAGGTGATCCATAGAACCTTTACCTATTTTTTACTAAAACATTAATGTTACAGTTTTAAATTAAAAGAATCATGATAGTAAAAAATAAATTTGAAAGATATATTTGTATAGGAAGTTTGGAATGGACTGATTTCTAAATCATGAAAATATACAGGGTGGAGATCAAACATTAAGTTCCATTTGTTATTAATTCCATAGCAGTATGTTCTTCCATGTGATGAAGTATGTTTTCATCTCTAAGAAAAAAGACAGACCATCAGGTTTATCCTGGTAAATTTATTGCTCTAGTTAGTTATTTCAACAAATGGTTTTATATTTTATTTGCTTTTGGTTTTTATTTCAGAAGTCCACCAGATTATAAACATGCTTTTTATTTAGGTTCCCTGTCTGCTTCCATGGTCAATTCAATATCTGTTCAAATTGTTTGATATGAATATCCAAGTAGATTTTAGGAATAGAAGATGGGCAGGGGAGGGAAGTGTTCGCTGTTCATTAACTTGGCAGCTTTGAGGAATCCTAAGAATGAATGGGACCTTTGGGCCATTAGTATCATCCCTCTAATGACAGGTCATGCATTTCTTTTAGAAATGGCCAGGTGAATGCTTCTCAGAGCAATCTTTCATGGACTTCTTGTTTCTTTTTGCTCTTTTACATAGCTGAGTCATGGTAGTTGCACTGCTGGGGAATCATCTGTGCCCATAAGCTTCTGGATCACAATGTTGTTTGAACCATAGCCACACACATCATATTCTGATTTAATAGATTTGTAATTTAGCATGCATAATTAAATAACTTGGTCTGATATCCTGCGTGTCACAGACGATGGCATTTTGTACATTTGCATGTGTATTGCTCTTGAAATCCTGTAATCTGGAAAAGCATAACTATTTGGCAAAATCACACCTTCCAGAAAGGCACTGGATTTATATTTGGAAGTCACAAAGGAACTTAAAATTCTCTTGCCAGTTAGTTCTAGGAGATTAATCAGCTACCTTTTTACAAAAGAAATTGTGCTTCATTGCTTCATCCTCATTTGGGTTTGACTGGCCTCAGCTTCCAGCAGTAGTTCTCATTAAGTATTTCTCCACTAGATTATAGTATCATGTACAATCCAGGGTTTGGGGGTTTTTTGTTGTTTTTTTTTTTGTTTGGTTTGTGGTTCTTTTAAGATGAAAATTCTCATCCTTTGTAATCAAGTCAGTTCTCAATCTTCTTTTTCAGTAAGTGTAACAGATGAAGGTCTTTAATTCATCACTGTAAAACATCTTCCTCAGGCTTCAATCATTCTTATATATCTTTTCTTCCCCCAATTCAGCTTCTTAACTTCCCTTTAACACTAGCACACTACACAGATGTGGATTTTCAGTGTTGGTTTTCTAGCTGTTGTATACAAAGCTGAAATCACTGCTTTTTTTTTCTCAGGATCACTACCCCCATCCCTGTGAATTTAAATACCCATAATGGTGCATTTTTTGCACCTAAGAGCCCATGTTTGCCTTTTCTGTGCCATATGATTTTGGACCCACATGCCCTTTCGTTGCTCAAAAAGCAAAGGAACAATCTTCTGAGATCTTTGTTATCAGATGACCCACAATGTTTATTATGATTCACTGAGGAGCCTCACTGAAACAAACATTTCAGAGGACCCATACAGCTATACCTTTTAGCACATCCTGTTTTTTAACACCAATATTCAAACCAATAGCATGACAGAAAAATAAGCTCTTTCATAGAAAAGAAAGGATCTTTAGGGGGTTAATGATAGTGCCAAGAGAATGTCAGGGTGGATCTGCATAATTTTTGTATTGGGAAAGAAGAGATGCTTATAGTTGTAGATCCAAGCCAGCTCTCAAACTCTGAATTGTATTAACAAGTAAACCCACCAGAATTAGGTCATTATGAATATTTAGTGACAATGGAGACCATCTACTTAAAATGTAATTGTTTTCTATTGGACTGGTGTACAAGCAAATTTTCACATTTTCTTACACTAATTACTTCAGCAACCATGCTGCCCCTAATGCTCCAACGTGACTTTAAAATTCCTAAAAAGTCCTTGTTTCTTCCACTTTATGGTATCCTTTCCTGTCTAAAGCTGTATCTAAGATGCATTTCCATAAAACCCTTCTTAGATGTGTTGTTACCAGAAATCTTAGTTAAGCCACTGGGATAATGTATCTAGAGCTGACTTGATTACATGTTTATATGATTAGGCCATGGATCAGATACACCATGACTTAGCACAAGGTAAGTTACATTGTCTTCCCTTTACAAGCATTTACAGCACATTATGAGTTTCTCTGACTTACAATTACCCTATTGCATGTTTGACTCAGGAAGGTTAGCAACTAAAAATGATAAAATAATAAGATTATATAAAACAGCATCAAAAAAGAGGGTGAAGTTGAGAAACACAGCAGTACCTGCAGTGGGGTAGATTTTCCAAACCAAGTGAAGGGGAAGGGAGTGAGATGACTACAGAAGTCTGCAGGGAAGGAAGTGAAAGGATAAAAATCCTAATTCTAATTAATTTCATATCTCTATGAGCATGTTGGGAAAGATTCTTTCCTGCATGAGGTTGTATGTTGGGAAGAGAAGAAATAAGGAACATAACTACATAGAGCCTGCCAGTGGAATTCGGTACCAGCTTTCATTTACTAGCTCTTCCATTAGAGTTAGGAATGAAGAGATATGTTATACAGGATATATTATGAAATGCTTTAGTCCTTTGTTTGTCAGTATAGTTTGACTGGTATTTTATTACACTTTCTGTGAAGTAAGAGACAAAAATAAGCCTGAAGAGGTATATAATAATTTGAAATTGATGGAAACAAAAAAGAATATTATAGGCCAGGGAGTATATTAAAATTTTATTAATTTGCAAGGAAAACTATAAGAAAATTATGGAGTTAAAAATCCTATATAATCCTTTTTTTCACAATATTAGTAGAAAAATCATCACAAAGCATTAGCCATGTATTTCACTTGACCTTTGGGGTAGTTTTTTTGTTCAAGAACCATTTAATCTGAAATGTATCCGTATTTGAACTAATAAATGAGAGTATGTTTTGTGTAAGTATTCATGTTTAGGTTTTTAAACTTTATCTTTTACGTGTACTTAGATTTGAAAGGAGAGCCCTCTTGATTTGCACCCAGTTATCACTTGGTAGATGATTGAAGTGGGAATTTGAAGTGTTAACATTAGTATAATAAACAAGGTTGGACAATAAATAAAATAGGGAGAAGACTTTTTAAATCTACCAACCTAATCCAGACAAAAGATAGCTATGTCAATAGCATTTCAAGATCACATTAAAAAAAGTACCTAACTAAATGCTTTTGCCAGTTCTTGTGTGTGTGTTTCAGTCCTTGTGATCCTTTTGGCTTCAGGAGGATTTGGACACCTCTTTAAAATTCAGAAAATATTCAGAACAAATTCTTTGCAAAAAAGAAAGGTGATTTCTTGGATAAGGGCCACAGTACTTTGTATGTTGGCGTTCTTCCTGGATTTATCACAGCCTTCCCTGAAGAATTTTTTTTGTTTGATTTTACTGTTTTTTATTGAAAAATTCATTCTTCAGTACTTCAGCTCAAACAGCAGGAATGAAATTTCCATCCTTACATTTTCCTGTAATCCTGAGAATTGTATTGTGCAAATTATTTCCTTGCACATATATAACAGTTCTGCACCAGAGAACCCAAAATAACAGCCAGGAGCTCAGAGTGCATTTTGCATGGGTTCATTAAAAACTGCTAATATTCAGTAGGGATTATTAGGATAGTAGTTCTTATCCATGATGTCTTGTCACCAGTCAAGAGTATAGGCTTGATAGAAGAGGCTTTAAAAACCCTTGTTGCTGCTGAAGGAGCAGGTCTGTTTGGCACTGAAATAAACCCTCTCTCCAGGCAGGTCATAAAAAATCATGGGATTGTACAGAAGGGTGCCAGATCAAAGCATTAGGCTCTTCACTTCCACATCCCACTTGATTGTGAGTGGCACTTTCCCTTTTGTCCTCTTATCCCTGCATAGGCTTTCACTCTGCTCTGCTTTCTTGCTGACACAGCCAGTCTGGCTCACTCATTGTTTCAGCACTTTCCATCGTCAGTCACAGTCGTGTAGGGTGAGTATAAACGCTGCCTAATCAGAATGCAACTACAACAGTCATCAAAATGAATGCACAGGTTGCAGGGCAATGAATATTCAGCACTTCTGCCTCCCTTATTGAAACAGGGACTTCTCCTCATCCATAGTCCCACTTCCACATTACCTTCATCTGGACAATAAACACTTCTTGCTCAAGGAGGAAAGGGGAAATAAAAAAGAGAGAGCAAGTGAGCACATTGAATGAAAGCATGTTTTGTCTTTCTTCTAATACTTATTTTATAATTTAGGTTGAGGGCAATATCTAGCTCTTTCTTGCTTTAGAATCATTCCTCCAAACTCAATTTTTAAATATCTTTAATTACACTTAGTGAAGGTAAGACATGAGTACTGCTTTAATCTTCTAGATGGTCTTGTGGATTAAAATTAGATTTATACATTTACATTGTTGTGAAAGAAAACAGTTTGAGTATGTAAGAGGTAATTATATTGTATGACTTGCCCTGGGCAACCCTTTTTGGATCCAGCTCGGTACCAGCCATTTATACCATTGGCACATTTTTTATTTTTATGTAGCAGTGCGATAGAATTTAAATTTTATGCACAATTAGTTCTGTATTGATGTATGGTTTATAGGTAGGGTTAAGCTATAAAACTGAGTTTACATCTCTAATTCAGCTTTTTCCTTTGTGAAAGGAAAGGAAGCATAAAAAAATCAAGTTTGTGGAGAGTGAAATTTCTAGGAGTCCAGCATTAATACAATTCCATTGGTTTTTGTCTGGTAGCCTGAATTACCAATCTTGTCCCCAGTATACTATTGCATGCACAAGAAGTTCAACATGAGTATTGACAAAACCTGTGACAGCTTTAATGACATCTCTTAAATTTGAATTTTATCCCTACCATTTGTCTTTACACACTACAATATTTGAGAAAAGAGCTGAGGCTGAGGTATTTACAAGTTGAGTGCATAAAATAGAATGCTGTTGCTGCACAGTGTTCTAATAAGCAAACAGTATTTATTAATTTGTTCAAATATGAACAACAATATTAGCAGTATTAATTTAGGAAGTGGTTGTTAACAGTTTTCCACTTAACAAAGCAGAACACACAAACACAATGGAAGGAACTAAACCTCTTTGTCAAACTAAAAGAGTGTATTTAATCCAGATATAAGGAAGGTATTTTTTTTGCAATTAGGGTGGTAAAACACTGGAACAGGCTGACCAGGGAAGGGGTAGGTGCCACATTCCTGGAAATGTTCAAGGTCAGGCTATACAGGGTTCTGAGCAACCTCATATATTTGAAGCTGTCCCTGTTCATTGCAGGGGGGTTGGACTAGATGATCTTCAAGCATCCCTTCCACCCCAAACTGTTCTGTGATTCTTTGATAAATGGAAGGTTCTCTTTGCAGCAGTGACATCTCAGAATATTTTGAAATATTCTTTCACAGCTGACATGACAATAGAATGCCCCAGTCAAGCATGACACAATATTTTACACACTATTCAGATTTAAGGGCAAATATTCAGTTTCTTTGTTCATTCTGATGAGTTTTAAGTAAATCAAATACCTGCTAAGAAGGCAGATATCCTTAGAGCAGCTGAAGAATTTATTACATTCTCAGTCTCTCAAATAAATCTTTCATTCTGTGCAGGAGTGGGGCAGAGTCAGAATGCTAATGTATCTCTTAAGTCTCATGATTCATTCTTTTAAAGTTATCCTCATAGCTCCAGTGAACCTTCTCTTTGTCTACTGCCCTCCTGACATAGCACCCACTAGATCACTGGAGGTTTCTAACGGTGAGCTATAAAATGACAGGCAGGCAGAAGTTGCCTGCACATGTCTAATCTTGCCCCTTTTATGCTTTAAATATACTATTATTGAAATTAATGTATTAATGTTCTGGGCTTAGTCTTACTGCACACCCCTACCTCTGATACTCCTTATTGTCTTGAGGTAGTAAGTCTTTTCCCTACTTCTTGCTGATCAGCCTTTCCATAAACATTCTTTCAGTGGGTTTTTTTGTGCTTTGGGTTCCGCCCCACCCCCCCCCCAAATGCACTGAATCTGGAGTGAAGAATATTCTGTGATTAGATTTTAAATGCATATGAAAATTCCATTTGACATGCAGGATTGAAAAGAATGCTTGTGGAAGGAAAAGTTGGTTCTCCTAGCAGGGAAGAGTCATATTTTCATTCTAGATTTGGTTTATTACATTGCTTGAATTAAACCAGACCTCTGTTGCTCTCCTGCTGCCTTCCTTCATCCACGATGACTTTTACAGCAGCCCTTCACTTAAGTCTTTAACTTTTACCTCTCCTGTGACCCCCTAGTTTAAGGGTGTACTTAGGTGGAGTTAAGGGTGTACTTAGATGGAGTGATGTGTTCAGTAGTAAAAACATTGCAAATCATTCATATGCATTCTTTCCCCCTTCTTATGCTTGCACTTTTTTTACTACCTCTTCACCTGTCATGGTACAATTCTTTCTAAGTTCATAAACTAAACCAAGTCACTATTTTATTTAAAAAGCAAAGCAGGAAAGCGTATATGATCCGTATCTTTCAATAATCAGGTTTATGAGTGGTTGGATTGACATGGCTGAGAGGATAATGGACAGGAGAAACCAATTCATTTAGCCTTGTTACTGCAGGTGCTTCATGTCGTCAGTCTCTCCAGAAGTCTAGGACTGTATTATATACACCAGCTGTATTTATCCTCATCAGGATCAACTATTTAATGAATTTCTTTTCTGTAATACATTTGCACAACATGGAGATACTGTTCAGGATTATCACTGAAAATATTTGATAGCACTTCACTGAAAAGCCAGTTGGAGAGTGCTTGCCTTGCCTGCTCCTGTGAGTTTTTTTGACAGAAGAATGCTTAAAGCTTGAGGCACTGTCTTGGGAGAGCTCATCAATTTATGAAGAAATCCCTGTTTATTTGGACACAGCAGAGGATAATGTGCTTTCATAGTGCCTAGGCCTTTTGGGGAGCACTCACCCCAAAATATTCCTATCTAGGAATATTGCTTTTCTCATAGCTATACTGTCTGCAGACTTATCGTGCCTCCTCCTTCTCACATTGCACTTCCATCTACCAATTTTTTGACAGTAGTGCCAGTTTTTCAGGCATGCCTGAAATATTTGCCTCTGGATCCCAGTTTTGAGCCCCTAGACATCCCCATAAGTGAAGCAACACAATTTTTGGGGCCACACAGAGGTGTAAAGCAGAGGACTTAGCTGGGTTGACTATAACAGGGCTGTGGTGAGAGGTTTGCAGTGTTCTTTTCAATATGGACCCTCATGTAATTTGAAATGTAGATAAAAACCCTTAAACCCTTATGTAAAAACCCTTATGTAATTTGAAATGTAGATAAAAACAATGAAAAGATGGTGTGTGGGATCGTATTTTCACTTTTCCTACCTGTGTGTTCTACACCCAACCCCTCACAGAAAACAGGAAAGCTCCTCCACTGGCACATATATCTTGTGGTTGCCTGTGCTTTGCACAGCTGCTTGTGCTTTGGTTTGGGTGGGTGTGGGGTGATAGCCCTTGATGGGTTACACCTCAGCCCCTGGGTGGGTGTTCCCAGAAGCCTTGTCAGATATTAATGGGCTACACAAGAGGCACAAAGAATGCCGGTGGCTTCTCAAATGTGCTCCCAACCACAGATTGATAGGATTACGCAAGGACGGAGTGTTATGCAGGTAGTATGGCCTTTCTTCGCATATTTTGGGGAGACACAGGAAGCTGACCCTTTAGGCCTATGTCATCTATCACCCCAAAAACAATTATTTGCTATAGTCACTCAGACCAACAGAGGAAAAAAAGTATGAAAAGACATTGGACACTAGCAAAAATTGGGGAGAAAGACCATCACCTCTGTGGGTGTAACCACTGAGCTGCTCTGCCTTCCCCCGTCTTTGGACAATGAAGGGGCGAGTTGACATTTACTCTTTTTTTCTTTCCCTTCTTCATACCTTCCTTTATAGTATTCCTGTTACTTTATAGCTTCTGCCTTATACCTTTTCACTTTTACCCCATAGCTAGCTTTGTTCACTAATTTTACCTGGCTAACATTTTTATTTCATGCATACTATTGCCTCACACCTCATCACCCACCAGGTTGCATATCTTACTTTATGTTGGTTATCGTGTTCCTGTAAGGTGTGTAGTTCCTTTCAACATGTTTGTTAGGGGGAAGCAGCTATATTCTGTCTTTTTGCTTGGTGCTACAGAGGGTGTTGTGTGCAGTTCTTCTCTCTGATACTGAGCGGGTTTAGATTTTTGTTTCAGGTTGTTGTGCTGGTTAGTAGTTTTCTGTTAGATTAAGTATGTGGTGAGGGGAGGATGTTGTTTGAGTCTGTATTGAGGTTTAAGATGATGTGCTCTCTGTAGAGTGTGATCTGTGCTGGTTTCTTCTGGGGTTTTTGTTATCAATTAAATACAGTCATGCAGCTAACATTATCACTGACAATGTGAAACCCCCAACAATTGTCACATCCTTGTATTAATAAAAAAATCATTTCAGGAACTGCTAGAGTTTATTCCAGTTTGTTTATGGTGCTGGCAGGGATATAACTTTTAAGAGAACTTGGTGGAAAAGGTTATCTCTTGCTGTTAAGTGTAGTTCTCATTGGATTATCAAAACTCCTGTTCAACCTGTGAATCTGTCTCAGCAAAGGGTCTCTTTAGTTGGGATGCAGACAGACTGAGTTGGGCGTTGAAAGGCTCTGATAATCTGAGCACACTTATAACTAATAAACATATTAATACAAGTGGGGGTGGGACAAGATATCTTTGCATTTCTGCCTTTCTTTCCCCTTTTAACATGACAGGTGGTAGACTAGTGCTGAGTCAGTCACTTCTTCAGAAATGAGCAAATTCTTTTCTTGTATGTGATTTTTTTCTTTTTTTTGAAAGTGTATATTTCTACAATCTATTGTGAGGATAACATTAGGGGGAGGGAGGGAAAATTTCCCTCAGATCTCTTTCAGGCCATTAAGGATATGATGGAACCCAATTGTCCTTTAGATTTTGGATGATCTTTAAAAACCCATCCTTTAGAAAAATGGCCAGAAGGAAGGGAATTTAATTTCCTTTTATTGTGTATTTTGACAAGCTAATGATGAACTTAATGGCACCCAATTTTAATTAGGTCCTCCGAACCCTAACTGCATTATAAATTCATTATTAATTATTATCTCCATTAAACTGAAATTTTCCAGTGGCTGATTTGAGGAATACAGGTTTTGAAGTGCTATTAACATTTAAAATGATAAAAGAAAACATAGATTATTTGAAATAGCCATTGGAATATTTAATATTTTATGCTGATAGCATCACTTGGGAGTGAAAACAATGCAGGTGTGTCATGCTATGGCAAGACATCTGCAGCTGTACACTGTATTCACTTTGAGAATGAAACTCCTCAATTATATTTGGGAATATTAGCAAAACTGCTTGAATTTTGTCTTCTGAGCTTTTTTTGGAGGTTTATGTGCAGGATTACAATATTATCCAGTATTGTACAAAAAGGAAATTTAATGTGTCTAATACCATGATTGCATAACCTGTCTACAGAGTGGAGTAGGGGGAAAGGGAGAGGGACTGCTGGGGAAAGAGGCAACATCTTCAAAGACTCATTTCTGGGTTTTAATCTTGTGGGTTAACCTATGGGGTTTAAAGCAGAGAATTATTAGGTTTTTTTATGGAGAGCTGAAAGAGAGTTCAAGGTCATGATACATGATGAGAACTTTCTCTCTAAAGATAACTTAAAAATTATTCAAGTGCCATTTTGAAATAATTGTTAAAATTTGAGAAATATACTGACATTTTGAACTATTTTGGTAGCATTCCAACATTTGATTAGGGAGCTTTGGAATGACAAATGAATGTTTTGTTAAAACATCAGCTGGAGTATGTAGATAGTTTTACTAAAGTGAAGGGCTTTTTCCATGTGGACATCTTGATTAATACTTGAAATAAAAAGCAAGGTAGTGCAGATTTTTAGCTAATTGGTGAACAGCTTTCTCGGTGAGATTCTGTGGATAATATTTCTATTTTGAATATGCTCAGTTTTCAGTTTTTTTAAATTTAGTGTTATATTAATGGTCATGTATTTAACTTTTAATGCTAACTACACAGTTATACATCCAGTAACATTTCTAAGCTATTACAACACTGTAGTTATTATAGAGTCAGTTGAGCAATGAATTTATGAAACTTTCTCCTAAGACAGAGTCAAATCTGTTGTTTTTCTGATGCAGGCTAGCTCACTCTTTTGAAATTATAATTATTTTTTTTCAAAAGTTTACCCATTGCATATTTGTGAACTGTCTGAAAACTACTAAGACACTTTTAAGACCCTTTTTTTATATATATTTTTGGACAACTACTTTTAACAACCTGATTCTTTGTATGGTTTATAATCTGTACCATGGACGTAATTACTATTTCAAGTTTGAAGTGTTTTGATTGCTTGCATGGTGTTTTATCCAGTTATTTAACAATGCTTTTACAATGGAACTATGAATGCAATTGCTTACATTTACAATTTAAAAGTAATTTATTTCATCGTGTATTGAAAATATTCATTTTTAAAGGACTATTTTTGCAAGGTCCTTTTCTAGTAAGTGCACTTTCCTGAGTTAGGGAAATTATGTGTTTTTTTCCAAAATCAAGCATTGCAATCCAGAAAAATTCAGCTGCAAATTTGTGCTTAAACCAAATAATGAGAAACAGAACTAAGGTGTCTGGAAGCAACCTTTATGCAGTTGTTCGGTTTCATAGTGCAGTGACCATTCCAATCAAAACTTTTAAGTAATACTTGAAAATGTGCAGCTCTGTCTTAATTACATTGCAAATTCCATTGCCTCAACCACCTCCCCCCCCACCCCCAAAAAAAAAATAAAAATATCCAGAAACAGAGCAACAGGATTGAATAAGAGTGCAGATTTTTATAGACAGTATAGGTCATGTAAAGGTTGTGTCATTGTGAAAGCATGAATGTAGAACAGAAGTTAACAATATTTTTTAAATATACGTTTTAAACAGGTTCGTATGCAGCCCCTTGACCTCTTGCCAACACAGAAAAGGTATATGAGTTCACCTGCTGGGAAAAATGAATATTTCTCATATGATGTTGCTTGTTCTATTTGGAAAGTGGCCAGGTCTGCTGCTTTGCTTACAAATATATCAACACAAGCATCCACATGCTTACTCAACATTAAACATTTCTGCAATACCCTTGGCTAGCAGTGCCTCACCACTTTCCAGCTATGTATGTTGTGCTCATTTCCTTCACTGTGATTCCTTGTGACTGTAATTCCTTGTGTTACCATTTATCCTTTTGAATCTCTTCCTCTCTTTAGAAAGGGACTGATAAACTGAACTCCTTAGTGTATCTAAAGATGATCTGTGCCCTCAAGGGAGGGTTATGGAGCTTTGTGTTGAAGCTTCCACAGCCCCCCGCTGCACAACTACTGAAACACTAGATGAAGTATACAAACTTGTTCTGCTCTTACACTGATAATTATGTGTGGTTTATACATTTAAATATTCTGGAACAGAAGATAAACTCTCAAGTAAAAAGAATAAGTTTAACTTTCAACCCTTCTAGGAAATTAGCAGTCATTTGAACTGCTTCTGAGACTTGGTACTGCTGCATATTTGCTGTCCGGTGGAAATGAAGCCCTTATTAAATCTAAACTTATAAATTTCTTCTCTATAATAAAAATCTTTCACTATAGGCAACTTAATGTTAGCAATTTGTAAGGGAAGATAATAAGTCCTAACTGAATTTAACTAATGATTTCCAAAGTAGGGCTATAAATCTACTGCAATTGAAGTTCATAGGGTCTCAAAGGAAAGGAAACTTATGGCCACTGAAATGAATAATCTGTAAACTACCAGTAATTCACACTGTTATTAAGACTGGTAATTTCTTTGATAGAAGGCTTTGAGTTAGAATGTTAAAACAATTGAATGGTAAACTAATACAGCAGCTTGTACACAAGAAGTTCTACTATATCAAATGATTTGTGTTACTTCTCTTTCCTTCAGCTCTTGCAATTATTGTAAATCTTAAGTAGGATTTTCATCCTCAGGACATACTATAAATCAAAACCTAGATTTTGGAAATTGTTACCCCAGAAACTTAGGATGTGCAGAATTTCATTTATAGGAATTGACAGATAGCAAATTATGTTTCACTCTTAGCTTGGACTGAAATTTTCTTTGAAAGGAATTTACCTTTTGCCATACATACCACATCTGTATTGTCTTTTCAAAAGACCTTACTCTGCTTCCATTTCAGGACAATGAGAGCTTTCACTTTGCTTTCACTGAATAAAATAGTAAGTTAATATTAATTCCAACTGAGGGAGTAATTGATCTTTTTCTACTCCAGGTCTGTTCATGTGTTATAACACTAGAGATCAATAAATGAATGTTCGGGACCTTTTCGTACATAGTGTTGGGGAGAAATAGCAAGTTTTTTCCACAGACTTGGTATCTAGAGCCATGAATTAAAAGTGAAAAGGCACGTACCCAGGCACAAGAAGGCTGCCTGGCACAAACACAGCCTATGACTATGCTAGGGAGTTCTAGCCCCCAAACCAGGGCAGCTGCATGCAGAAAGGCTTTGTGAAATGGTTCCTGGCACGTTACTGCTCTGAAACTATTCTTAGGTAGTTTTTTGGCACAGTGAAAGGGTCAGAAGTACACCAGGGCCCATTCTGATAGTTTGTATAAATTACAATTGTATTTATAAAAGAGTACAGAAGTAGCCAGTGTGTCATCTAGTTTTCACAGGTGAAAAGCAGTTTCTATTTCTTGATATCCTAGAATTTGTCCTACATTTCCAGGGAGTTTGTCTGATTTTGATTTTATTTTTTTTTCCTTTTTTTGGCCCAGCAAAATTGTCTATACTAGTAGTCCTGGTAATATTGATTTAGCATTCACAGATCGTTAGAGCTGCTAAAGCCCCCTTGGGTAGACTTGTCCTCTGGCAGATTAGTCCTTTGCTGAGGCATAATTTCCAACAAAAACAAGGAAATTGAGATTTACACTCTCTCCGTGGTTAAGCTGGGGTTCTGGCTAGTTTGATGGTGTTTAGCCAAAACATTGCAAAGACCATTCAGGCAGTTTCAAGCCCAAAATTTCCACAATACTGTCTCTTTTCCACAGAGACTGATTTATCTGGTTTAGATTACCTGATGTCTTTGAAGGTCTGAATGAGCCCAACTGCTTTTCAGGTGTGCACCTTCCAGTTGTATCAGCTCAGTGTAGACCTGCTCTGCACTCCCATAAATTGTCATAACAAGTAGGAAGTAATCCTCCTAGCCTTACAACTCCTGTTTCCTCCTTCTGACCTTTTGGGATCTCATAGGTTGTTGGATCTTCTTTTGTGCATTTGGCACCGTGTTATTTATTCCATCCTGATGGTTGTGCCATTATTGCTTAGGGCAAGTTTCATGCTGAGTCCAGCAGTGATTTCTTCTGAAGCCATGAATTCACTCCTTAGTCCCAGACAGAATTCATCCTTAAAATGATTTCCAGCCTCTGTTTAATCCCTCTATTAGACCTGAACTTTTCTGTACACTTCCTCCAGTCTGGAACAGGCTGAAAAATAGATGACATCTGAGCAGCAGAAATTTGCTTTCAGTCTTAAAGCATCTCCTATGTCCTTAAAAGTTTAGAAGGGTGAAGGAGACAAACTAAATATTACTGAGCCAGTGTCTAGCTGAAAAGACAATTCCAGTAACAGCTTTGCAGTCTCCTAAAATGTTTCAGATCTTTCACACTTGGCTGTATCCTGAAGTTTTCCACATAAGGGTTTGAAGGATCTTGGGGAGCATTTTCAGCCATGTGTTAAAATATTGGAAAATATTTAGGTTCGGGGAGAAGTTTTCAGTCCCAAGTCTTTTTGCTTATGTAGGTATTGATGCACATAAAATTATTCCAGTGTTCTTCATAGATATGGTCTTGACTGAGATGATAAAACAGTATTGAAATTATGCTTTGCTTCACACATTTCTTGCTTAAAAGCTAATCTTTTAGGTACTGTTGACAAGGGAAAAAAAGAAAGGCAAACTTTCAAAATTATTTGAACTGCTTTGCTCAAAACTTTGCAAAAACACAGCATCCCTGTAGAAATTTCAAGCTTCCTCTGAGGATTGTGACAGGATTCTGCTGTATTTGGTCAATAATTTGCCTCATCTCTTCCAAGGCCTTCATGCCCAGCTCAGCAAGGCCTTGATGTTACAAAGTCCTTTGAATTTTACCTAAAGGGAACTAAAGCCCTTTCACACTCCAGTCTTGCTTTTTGTTTCATTTGACATTACTCAATAGGTTTTGCTATGTCTAAATTAGAACAGTGTCTAATAGCTGTCTGATTGCATTCATCATTGCTACAGCTTGACAGGTCTGCAGCATGAAGGTCACATCAAATCCCAGTTCACATAAGGCAAAGTCCTGATTTATTTCTGTCTAGGACTCTTACAAGGCAACCACAACCCCCTTGACTTCTTTACGCATAAATGATGTGGATTATTGAATAGAATCAGAGTTCTGGATGGGCTAGAATTTACTTAGTTGAATTCTTGGGATGCACACTCTGCTCTATATTGATGGGGGGATTATTACTTCTTTGGGGGATGTATCTCTGATTTTCTTTTTGTTGTATGTGTTTTTATACCAGACATTTACTTCAAATCCATTATAAGTTTATCATTACTGATTGACTTTAAGGTCAGTGATATGCCTTTCCAAAAATATTTCCTTTTAATTGTTTATTAATTTATCACCTTATAATGACACAAATGTGATTTCATTAAAAAATCATACATGATACGTATGAAAGGGAATTTAGACATACACAGAAATGTTTATAAATCCTTTTCTGTGGAGACTGAAGAAGTCTCAGGAATGAGTAAACCTGTATGCTTTGTATAGATAAGAGATTCATAAATACTATGTGGTTCACATTTGTATTTGGTAATCTCCATTTACGTTTTTCTACAACAGCAGTGTTTTTTTCTTTTTAATTGTTGATGCGCTGTCATGGAGCGCATCCCGGCCCTCATCAAAGTGCAAAATTGAGATGACATCATGTAGTCAGCTGTTATTTCCCTTCCTGGCTGGTGGCACAGAGCTATGGAACTGCCATTAGAGAGTCTAGAGAAGGATGCGTAGCAAAGGGCTGTCTGTTTTAGGCATACTTAGCAGTCTCTCAATGCCAAAACATCTTTAAAACACTGCAGTTGGCAAAAGTTAAAGTACTTCATAGGCTGCTGTGAATCATGCCATAAGCTGAATTAGCCTCTGTTTGGCTCTGGAGGTTAGGGATGGGAGAGGCAAGGACTGTACTACTTAACACTCCTCCATGCTATGTGTCTCTTCATTCAGACTCTTGCTGAGTTCTTATACGTTGTGTGATGCACAAATGTTAATATATGTCACTGTTAGAAAAATTGCATGTGAAATATGGAGAAATGAAAAACACTGAACACAGACCCTGCAGCTATTACCGTCAGTTGGATTTCACAGTGGATCTTGAGTGATAGGTCAGTCCAAAATTCTTCTTAGGGGCAAGGATCTTGTCAACACCAAGGGTACTGTCAGTCCAGCTATTTAAGTTATTATTTTTTATAAGTCAAGGACTTGAAGACATTTTTCTCTTGTTTTACTTAGGCAAATCTATTCTCCCCGAGTTCAAAAAGGACACTGCAGCAAGCTGTGTCTTTGCTTCATCCACTGTAACTATCCTGAGATGTTGTTTGGGAAGCTGTGTTCATGGAACACCATTCTATGCTTGAGAGAACTAATTGTGTTCCAGTAAAAATTACCTATATTTACCTCTAGATCTTATCCGTCTTCATCTGATCTTTGATACTTCTCCAAAAGGATTAATGGAAATAGCCCTAGAACTGCCATCTCTTCATGTCTGCTCACAGAGCCTCCAACCCCTTTTGATCTTCCCAAGATCATTATATTCTACAACTCCTGTCCACACAGGTTAACATGGGCAAGGATAGATCTCATTTGTATGTACTCTAGAAATTTTTCATTGGTCTTATGCTTCTTAGAAGCAGCACACCAGCTATGTGCCTAGTGTATGTGGCAGGGGGCTGTTTTTGTCACCTTCATGCTTGTCACCAATTCTCAGTTAAATTTTTGTTTCTTACTAGTTCTTTCCACATATCTCTTCCTACTAGGGAGCATAACACCCTACCAGCGAAGTTTAATCCTGGGACGTGTGCATTCATCTCTTCTGTTTTTGAAGGTCTGCCCCCATGCTTTATGAATGTCACTGTTTCAGTGAAGTCTCTCTGATTACAGCTGTCTCTCAGCACAGCCCTCTTGCTCTCCATCACTCCTTGTGTCATTGAGATCCTGGTAACCGCAGCTCCCCCAGAGCACTTTCTGTTCTTGTTTGTCAGGAAAATACAGGCCACAGTCCTAGAAATGTAGTCCAGTGCCAGGGTTGAGGCACCAAGATCAGTGTATTTAGTAGGTCTGGCACTGAGAGTTTGCAGGTTGAAGAAAACCTGACATGAAAAATAGCTCTGCTAGTAGTGTCTTCAAAGTTCTTTATTTTTTTCTGTATGCCACAATCCCTGTACACCCACTTTCAAACTTCCTAGTGGAAAAACTATCCCCATTAGGTAGTCCTTGCTCACTAGCTACAAATGATTCTTTAGGCTGCTGGTTTTTTGTTCTACCCTTCTATCCAGCTAAGCCCTACTTCCTTCAAAATTGAAGGTTTCTGAGCACTGAACTCAGACTCATCATAACTATCACAGGAGAATATTTCAGACTGAATAAACTGCACATTGCATCCTGACAATAAAGCAATTTTTTAACAAAATTTATGTTAAAAATAGAGCTACTCCAGACCCTCAAGTTTATTTTTAAAATAGTTGAATTGCTAAAGCAGAAGCATGACATGAGTTGTTACTTAAATAGCATCCTCTGGCTTTTTGTGCAACCTTCAGGGCTAGTAATGGGTGGGCTCTAGTAACTTTTTCCAGCTAGCCAGATAAAAAAGCCAGGTTAATTAAGGAAAACAAAAAATAAACTGGCAGTAACTAGTAGATGGAAATTGCTAATTTAAACTGTTTTGGTCTTTTGGGCACAACAAAAAAAGGCGCTTTTTTTAAATTGTAGGTTTTCTTTTCTTTACCTATTTTTTACTTTCTTCTTTTAAATTGTGCCTACATTTGTTTTTATGCAGAAGGTTGAGGATAAGACTTCAGTCTCTTGAGTAACAGGTTCATTAATATATTCTATAAAAGACTGGTGGGAGCCAGATCTTGTATTTTTTTTAATCTTATACAATAAATGCATTAATGTTAAGTGAGCCATATTTAAATATTGCTAAGACTTCAAGAGAAAAGTCAGAAAATATGGAACTGGTATTTTGTCATGCAGCTATGACTGTTCTTTCTTCACAAAGTCATAAAGTGAGGATTCAGAGCCACATGTTATAACTTTCAATTATCATTGCCTTCAATGGAGGTTCCCAAAGTAATTGCATGGCAGCATTGCCTTATTGTCAAACACAGCTTTGACTCAGCTACAGATTTTCAGTGTATATATTCCTATAGTTCAAGACATGTGATTTATGGTTTTCTGTTTGTAAAGGGTAGTCGGAGAATTATTTTTGGCAGTGTAATATTTTTTTATGTAACATCGCCAAGTTGGGCCAAACTCACAACTTATGATGCTGAGAGAGAAAATTTAAATCTCATCTTTGCCTTGGTCCTAGCACAGAAGAATGTGCAGTTTCCTTGTTCTGCTTCAGCCTGTCCCTTAGGCAACCTGCCATACATTCTGTATCACCCTCTCACATGGCATTGTCTGGTAGATTTACAAATCTGTTAATTTGACGTGTTCACCCACTATTTAATCCAGTGGGGTTATTAGCACAAGGAAATCTTTCAGCTTAACTGTAATATGAATAAAAATAATTGTATCACCTTTGTACTGCTAAATGCAGCATACTTTATATAAAGAGGCTTTGCAAGCAAAAAAGAAGTTATCCTCAAAAGACAAGAGATGAAAAAAAACCCCTCAAACCAACCCTGTAAAAGGACCTGAGATGAAAGACTAAGCTACAAATAGAGATTTCAGCTTCCCTTTATTATGGGTCAGATGGTCTCTAGGTTTGAGCTCCTTGTTTCTCCTAGCACAAACAAGAAAACTGAGGGCACCACACAAATTGTCTCATCCTCAGGAATTTTCTGCATGAGTTCAGTACAGGCTCTACCTAAAGAACAATGGCTGTGTGCACAGGTTTGCTTGTGAGGAACTTTTTCTCTTGATGAAGCTCCAGAGTTTTGCATCTAGGGTATAGAGAGATCATTCTTCATGGTTTTGAAATGCAAGTCTATAAGGCATGTATGAAAAGTGCTTTCTGTCTCCATTTCTCTCTGCATTGATGAAAAGATAAGAAACTGACAGTCCCATATACAGCATACAGCCTTTGCAAATATTCTGTACTTGAGGGTCACTGACCCTACACTTTTCTTACATTACTTAATAAAATGATTTGGGGACAGTGGAGAAATTCCACTGAACATCAGTTACAGTCCAGTGTTGAATTTCCAGTCCTGTGCCATGTCATGTGTCAGAAAATAAAATGATCCTTGTAATTTTCTTGTTATTACATGATCTTTATAAGGAAAATTACAAGGCTACTTAATATAGGGTAAATATAGTGCTCTTTGAGAAATATTTGTCCTTTAGAAGATGAAAAGGAGGAGGCTGATGTTAGTTTTCTTTGTTCTTTCTATTTATTTTCTATCCTGATCTTTTGTTCCTCGGTTCCAACTTTCAGATAAAAGCTTTCTTTGTGTGTTAGTTTTGGATTATCAGATTTATGTCCATTTTGTTTTCTGCCCTCATACCTAACACCTCAGCTTAGCTTCCACATCCTTAACTCCTTAAACACTAAGTAATGCATTTTGCAGTCTTGTATAGTGACTACTTGCTGGCAGGACGTGGCGAAGCAGAGGGATTCTGGGACAGTTGTAAGGCCTGCCATGCTGTGCCGTAGTGTGCCAATGGGGCACACCAAACAGGATTAGCCATAGCCCTGTGATCACTGGGGAAGTCCCAGTGCTGGGACAAGCTGAGGTGGAGCCAGGAAGGCAAGTTAGGCTGATGGAGTACATGGCCATATCCCGTGTTGGCTGCAATGGTGCTGCAGCATCGCTCAGGTGCAAGAATGGAGTGAGTAACCGATTCATTTTGCAGAGCTGTTAGTGTGATACTGCTAATGTTTTTTGAACACGCTTTCCAGTAAGGCTTCATAAGAAGCATCATTTGGAGTGTCCAAGGGCAAAAGCAGACAGGGTGGCACTGGTCTCTCATCTGCTGCCTCATTTGTTTGGCCTTCTGTTTGTGTGGTTCACTGAAAGTATCTTCTGAGCATGAAGTGAAAATCAAAAAGGCAGTTAAGAGCTTAGAAAACTGTTAGTAATGACAACATGTTATTTCTTCGTGGCAAATCAAGAGTGCACCCTGCTGTGCACATACCAAGTGCAGTTTTGGTTATTGCCTCTGAAAAAGAAAATACTATTGTTTAAACATAGAGCAGTAAGAATGGCTGGAGTTAAAGAATAGTTTGTGTGATGAAATCGTGATTTTTCTGTTCTGACAAGACACATCTGGATTAAGATGTGATGAAGTTTTCTAAAATCATAAGGGGAATAGAAAAGATAGGAACTTACCCATTTTTAATATGTGAGAACTGGAGATAGCCATACAATTACAAGGCAGCATGACTAAAGCAAACCAAGGAAGCTCACCCACTGCAAACTAAAATGGTTGGCCTCGATGCTTAAGGATATTGTAGAGATCAAAAGTAGTCAGGGTTCTCAAAGTGACGAGATACATAAATGGAGAATTCCCAAGATGGAGGAGGGAGATCTGATTGCATCCTCTATGATGAAATGTCCCTAAACTGCAGCATGCAGATAAGGATGGTATACAGAGAAATTTAACTCTTTTGTTGTTTCTTATGCTTTTCTCAGGGCATGTTACTGACCTGTGCTACAGACAGGGTACTGAGAGATGGATTTTGTTAGGCTCAGTACATGGTTTTTTTTATCTATAGTACTTACAGTCAGCTCCAGCTTCTCCCAAATCAAAGCTATCTTTTCTTTCCTAGAAGAGGGATGAGAAGGAAGAAGAAGCAGCAGGGCAGCTTTTGTGCATTATGGAGCTTCGTGATACATCTATGTCATAAGTGTATGTTATGTCCAGCCAGTATTGTGGAGGTCCAATTCAACCTAGTCCTTCTTTTGCTCTTGCTGACCTTTCAAAGATTATTTTCCCAGCTTTTTCTAGCAGACAGTAATGCTAAGAACAATGGTTCTACAGTATTGTCAAGCCTATTATTTTGTGACCAAGGCAGATGGATTACCAAGACCTAACTTGGAAGGCAGCTTTTCAACTATTTGGATGGAGGATTGGCTCAGTTGAGGGAAAAAATGCAGGCAATTACTTCTAACACTGGGTTTCTTCTTTATCTAATCTGCAATTTTCTGAAATACTGCTGTGTCTTTTATCAAGAAATAGAGGCTAGCTGGCTTGGAAAATCTAAGATAAGGAGTTTCTGATGCAGGAGTAATTGGTTGTGGTGGATTGGGGCAAATTAGAACGGTGCTCAGCAGAATTGTTTACTGTACTGTGTACATACCACTTATTTCAGCCACTTCCATCGTGTTTTCCTTTGTCTGTACTTATTTATTTATTTATCTATTTAATATTGAGGTAGTCAATGACATTAGCTTACTTTCCTAAATGAGACTGTCCTGAAGAACAAAGACACAAAGCATTAGCCTGAAACATAAAAATGTCGCATGTCCTCTTAGATTATGCACAGTCTGTCTTTAAATGTTAGCATTAACCTTCAGTTCAGTAGCATCTGTAGATACAAGGCTGAAAAAATGCAATCTGACACAGTGGTGTATTTTTTTTATTGCGAATATTTGTTTGTCTTCAGTTCATATTTTCCAGATACAGAAAGAGGTTAGGAAACTATTATTAGAGTTGTTGGAGTTTCAGTTGATTAAGCACCTGTCACCTGAATCAGTTCTATATCACAGCTCCTCTAATTCATTGACCATTGCACAAAAAATATCATTGTACCTTTCAGATGTTTGCTGCCTTGATTTGTTATTGTCCGAGTGAAAGAGGATATGGTCCTAATGATCTCAGGTGTGATGTGTTTCCAAAACCCACTCTCCAGCAAATTCTAAACATAGCAAAAATAAAAATAAAACTAGATAATGCTCCACAACCTTCAAAGGAGAACTATAAATATATGGTGAGAGAGGGAGAAAGATGTGCATACACATTCCAAAGAATTTGTTGCAGCAAAGTTTACTTTTACATTCAATGCCGGAGACTGCTTGACTTCTGCCACGTTGTTGACTCTCATATGATTGTAAGAGTTGTGAGCAGAATTAAAGTGGGGAAAAGGGTGAAAAAGCCATTAATGTAGCACCCATTGAGGCTACATTCGTGCAAACCCCTGCAATGGATAGTAACATGAATTGTGACATCATTGTGTCACAAGTTGGGCAAGGCGTACTTCTTGGTATAACTAGTAAAGCAGGGAAAAGCTCTCTAAATGGAAAGTCACAGGTAGCTGTGAAAGCAGAGATAGGAAAATGATCAGTGACAGCAATCTGTAGCCAGACATCAAAAATCCTGCTTTGCTCTTTTTTTCCCTTTTCACCTGTTTCCCTCAGTAGACATCCATCAAACTGCAATAGGATTTCTGCTGGCCAGTGTGTGTCTTGAAAATTGACAAGAGAGGGGAGAATCACTTTGCCCAGAATCCTTGCTAAATTACATGAAAACAGGATTTGTGCTGCATGTAAACTGTGTAAATCCAGTCAGCTTTTAAGTGGAAACCAATTTTGTAGTGTGTAAGTATCATTGATTTGTTAATCTGACATTTTTTTTAAACAAGCTGATGTGGATTAGCCAGTTCTGATTGTATGTCTCTTACAAGCCATTTGAGTGCTGGCTAGCTTGGTGAGTAAAGCACTAGAAATTAACCTTTGAGGCCCCTGCCTATAAATAAATTATTGATCCTGAAAAAAGAATCAGATAATCTCATTAGATATAGTTTTCTGTAGTGAGTCTAAATCCTGCCATACAGGGTCATTTATCATAATTGACAATCTTTTTTCTGAAGCAGACAGGAGGAAAGCTGCAATAGAAAGCACATCCTGCAGGAACTGGTATAGAAGGGCAGTATGAAGAATTTCCAACTGATTTGATGCTTAAGGGATGTTTTGTTTCCCCTCCAAGTATTTCTAAGGGCTTTTAGCTTTTATGTATGCTTTTATAGCTGTATATCCAATAATTCTCAGTCAGGAAAAGAAGTGTCTCTGAAATTTCATGCATGATGGTATTCTGGAGCCAGACAGAAGCACAAGGAATGAATTTCTGATCCATGACATAACAGACACAAGTGGAAAATACATAGTAAGCAGTGTAATATTGAAAGGCAGAAGTGATACAGAGTTCAGTACTTAACATATAAATGACTGCTTAGAAGTACTTTACGGAAAAAAGTAGTTAACGGGGTGTCAAAAGGTAAATGTACAGGCCATGAGATCTAGTGTTGTTATTTTTTACAACCGCAACTCATTGATCTCCTGAAATGAAACAAAGTCAAGTAGGCATTTTAATGACATGAGGGGGGAAAGGAAAAAAAAAAAAGCTGAACCTTATCTTTAGTTTCAGTAACTTGACTTTCCATTTTTGTAAAAGGAAAATAGAAACAGAGAATACTCACGTTGGGGTTCTGTTTCCCTGTTGCTGGGCAAAGAGGAGCCTGTATGTGTGGGGGTGGGAGGGGACTACTGAGGGGTCACCAGCGCTTACTTGGCTTATCAACCTGCTGAGGTGGTAGCATCAAGGTCAGGGACATTCCAGTCTCGATTTTTGGTGTCTGCATCAGCATACATAATGCCGAACGATGCCACTGTAGAATCCACTAGTATAAATTTTCAAAAATATTTTTTTCTTTCCTGAATGGAAATGATTGATTCAGCAGTACTTGTTACCAAGGGGGGAAGGGAAGCCAAAAAATGTGTACTGCTGTGCAACCTTCTGCAGTTAGGTAGAGTTTCATATATGCAGATAGTAAGGTTGGAGATTTGGTCCTATATCTGTCCTGTTTTAAGGATCACAGCTTAGAAACCTGGCACTATTAAAAGAATATAGGAAAAAAGAGTGTAGATGAGGGGAAAAAATTAGCATGGTCTAGATAGGGGAAGTAGTTCAAATAGTAGAAGAAATAGTGTCACAAAGAGTGCCTGATTTAATGAAGGACTGGTGCTAATGGAATTATTGTTAGTTTAAAAAACGATTAGACAAGACCAAGTAATTACAAGGCAGAGCATATCTCTGTGTAAGGTGGTAAAGGATAGATTCTGTTGTTCTGGATTAACTGGGACATTATTTGTGACCATGTAAGTAAAGACTAGAAGCAGAATCCTGTAGTGTGGAGTGGCAGCTGTTCTATACCAAATTGCTAGCGTAATCTCATGAAATTGCTTGCACTAATTCACTTCAGTGTACCGATGAGCCTGATGGCATAACGCCGAGCTGTGGGGCTTCTCTCCTGCCCTGCACTTAGTAAAGTGTATCCATTTTACACTGCGTTCCTAGTCCTGTGCAGCCACTGAGCTTCGGGTACATTGTGACAGGCTTGGAAATTTATGATCGCAGTGCAAGCGCAGCATCCTTCTCTGACTCGGTGAAAGGGCCTGTCCACCTGGCAAGGGCTGTTTGCTTGCTTCCTCTTTTGTGCACAAGAATAAAAATTAAATCAGTTCTTGTATGAGCATGATGACTAACCAGAGCAGGATATTTTTCAATATATGGCAGAAACCTGTGGGTATTTAAAAACAGATATTCCTTCATGAGGTAGAAATCATTGTGTATTTCTTCCCTGGTACTAGTATGCTAGTTTTATCCCTTGTGATTTAAGTGTTTATCCCCATTGATTAAAAAATCCCACCCTAGACTGGACTTTAGCTGGAGAGTAAAAATGATCAGGAATTTTTTTTTGTTTTTCTCTTTTTTCTTTTTTTTTAATGTTGCAGAAAGAAAGATGGATGTTAAAGTGTTTTGTTTATTTCGTGGGCAAATACGAAGTCGTGCACCATAAAACAGATAGAACATCTCATTGACAGATCCACAGCAAAGCATTCTTTATGAAAAAAACCCTGTATTGCTAATAAAGTGATCCCAACAGCCAAGCTTGTGCTGCTTAATTTGTTTCCTTGGAGTGATATTATAATTCTGACATACTGAAAAATCGCCTTGCAGAGACTCATATTGCATTTGTTGCTGAGTGCATCTTTGATATAACATTTGTTATTGTAGTGCTTGGGGTGTCTTCAGAGGAGTAATATTCTAAATGAACCTGGCTGTATTATCCCTTTAATGGAAAATAGAATTTTGCATTAAATTCTCAGTTTATTTCAAATGTGTTTCAGCAGCTATTCATCGTGAGTGGTCTATTCAAGAATAGGGCCAATATATCAATATAAAATCAGAAAAATCCTTAACACTTTCTCTTTGGGGAATCTCTCAGGTCATTCCAATTCTTTTCAGTTAGAAAAGACAGCATGATCTCTGGTATTTATGCCTGCCTGACAGGTGTTTTTATAGTAGAAACACGAATCACTGTTTGTAATGCAGGATTAGCCTGTCTCACACAATGTTATTAGAATTAGACCTGACTAGAGAGCGACTTAATTCCTTTTTCTTCTGTATTTAACTTTATTTTTCATCCCACACCAGCTTTTGCACTCCCAGAAACACTGATTCTTATGTTGGAGTAAATATTGAAGAACATATGTATTATTTGTGTGGATTCGCAAAAACAAAACAAAAGAATGAAGTATGTAGTCCCCTCTCAGTGGAATTCTGTATTCTGACCTGCCAGTAAAATGTAAAAAGATTATACTATGATGTCCTATTAGACCTCAAGACTGGAGGGACAGTTTGTATTGAACGCAGGCATTTTTCATAATTATGTTGCCTGCAGGGTTGCCACCTGCCCTAAATTGATCTGATTAAGGTGAAAACAGTCCTCATTTCGTAAGTGGAAGTTTGCCATGTTTTCTCACAGAGAACAGCAAGATATGCACACATGTATTCGTGCTGCAAAGTAGGAAGAAAAATATTACAATTAGGTATCAATTAAGATTTGAACTCCATTACGAGTGTGCCGGTCACTTTTAGACAATTGCTTCATTCTTTACTGTTCTGGAAATGGTTTTCTGACATAAAATCCCTATGAAAAAGAAAATCATAGCCATTCATCCAGATATGCCTGTACTATTTTGAGAGACATAATATATTCTATGGCTTTTTAAAATTCTCTTTTGGTTGGATGGGCTTATTGTCCATGAACATTTATTTTTAGAGCAGCCTGGGCTTGCCTTGTAGTCTGAGTCATTTATGTAGCAATTTAAATATTTGTCTAAGCTCTCAGTGAAAGCTCATGTTGAAGTCTTATAAATGCTGCACAGATTAAAGGAATAGCATTTTTTATACACTGTTTATACAGAACGTCATATCCCAGGAAAAAAAAGAAATGCAAAAGTAGAAAGAAAAGCATCGTTGTTTCTGGGTCGCTGGATATTGTTTGCCATTGTCCTTTCTCCAGTAGTAATTTTGTGCATGTTTATGCATGTGTGAGCAAGAAAGTGAGACCTACATGTGTGCATCTTGGTGTTTCTGTCAGATTTCTTTTTTTAGCTTGGCATATTGATTTTCATGTACTGGGGAGAGAAAACAACCTTTAAAATTGCATTTGAATATCCTTAAATGCTAATTTTGTAATTAAAGAGATAGAAAGCTGTGTTTGTTCTCTGGTACCTGTCCACATCTTTCTTGGTGCAATCGCTTTTTCTACATTACATAGTGTAATAAATACCAATAAGATGAAATTTATTGCAATATGAATTGATGAAACTGTTCTTTCTACCTCTAATTTCCAAAATTACAGGAGGACATTTTCCTTAATTCAACTTTTAAAAGTAAAAAGAAGAAATATTTACTCTCCAAATCTGATTCTCAGCATTTGGGCTTTACAATATACTTCTGTTCCTGAGCCATCAGCTGAAAAATGGCTGTGTGAACTTTAATTTCATCTTAGAAACCTTTTAGTATTTTCTATATTGTACCTGCTTAGTTCTGGTATTTAGAAAATGCAGTCTTTTAAAGATTTGCCCTTCAGTAACTAGCAGATGAAATTCTTCTATAGTTATTTTTGCCTTGTGTTGACTTTTATTCAGGGATGGTTGGATTTTCCCTGAGAAGACAATCTCCTCTCTTATAAAGTCTCCACCACATGCTGAAAGCTCCTGACCTCTCACTTCCCTTCTCAAAGTTAGTGATCATCATCAAAAGCCAGTGCCAGCATGAAGGTGGGAATTTGAGAGAACAGTTTGCTTTAGAGATTTCAACTACTTTTTGAATAAAAGATGAGAAAACCTTTCATGAATTGAGCTGATTGAGCTAAAAACCTAGCAAACTGAGAGTGAAGAGGTCCTTTCAGCCCAGATCCCTGCAATGAGATTTTCACTTCCAAGGCTTATATGGCAGAAGGTATGAGTCTTCCAAAAGAAGTTTAAGATAGCATCTGGTTGTAATAGGAGCCTTAGACTTGTTGATTTTCTCTCTGATGTTATAAAGAAACTGTAGGAGTAACTTCTGTTAATTAAGAAACATTTAAAAAAATGTTTCCGTAAAATTTAATTTGACAATAGTCAGTACTTGCATGGAAAGAAGGGACTCTATTTTTGCTTCTGCACCTACTGTGTTTGAGCAGTAAAGGTCATAGCTCAATTTCTCATTACAGATAGACAGCATGGAATTTGTTGTGTTGCATGAGTTTGGTATTCACTGACTTTACTGAGAATTGCATGACTGAATTTACATCTATAATTTAAACTGGAATATTGAGCAAGCAGATGATACAAACTATTCATCAAATATGTTTGCGCTATTGCAGTGTTGCCCTGAAGTCTTACTCTCTTGGGCAATATCAGATTTTTGGGTTTTTGTAGGAAATTTCCCCCCTCTGACAGACTCTTTCAGCAGTTTGTCACATAGCAGTGCAGAACATACAGAAAACTGCCAAAAATAACAAGCAGTGGCTTGCTGGCGTTGTGCAACTCGGTGAAATTCAGGGTTTGAATGCTGATGTGATTAAACAGTACTTGTTCAGCTGTGGTTTAAATGTTGTTTTAAATATGCAAAAAGGATGCAAGGAAGCAGGTTCTAAACTGAAATGGCAGGTCAATATTCCTGCTGATATTTTCTGTGGTAAAGATTGAAAGAAAGACTTTAGTAGCAAATGGCTAATGCGGTTCATTACTTCTAGTCATTTGGCTTTAAAGCGTCATTAAAACAAGCAGGGAGTAACAGAACAGTGAAGGCCAGAGCTGTGTGCGATGTGAGAAAGCCAGGCCAGCAGAATTTGCTACACTTTGTGATCCTTTCCCAACGCTGTTGCAGTCCCTTTGTGAAATTCTTTCACAAGAACTTCATGAGAGCAAAAAGTGCCTTTTGAATTTAAGAGCATGCTAATGGAGATGTAACCTATTCAGCTGGGCAGCTAACATCTCTGGTGACTGGTCAGACCAGGAAAAGCATTGTGTCCTGACAATCAAACTTTCATGAAGTTTTCTTGACTATTAGCTTCAGCAGCCTTTTTGATAGCAAAATAATGTATAGGTCTTTTTAATGCCTTCAAGCTGTCAGAAGTCAATCAAGGAAAAAAGAAAATCAACATAATAATGTTTGACAGGGTATTAATCAGGAGAAAATGTTATTTTGGTTCTTGTTTCTTGGGGGTTTTGTTTAAAGAATAGGTTTCTTATTGCAGACTGACCTTTGAAAAAGTAGCAATTAAATATGGCCTTTACTGGCACATGGTCTTTTTAACAAAGTATTACATTTTGTGTACATAGCCAATTTATTAGTTTATTTGCTAGTATGGATACAGGTAAGCAACATTGACTTAATTGGCATGGTGGTACTTTGCTTGAGCTGAAGAACTGCCCTGCCATGTGTAGTTTCAGAGAGACTTAACGATTTAGAGGAGAGACCCTCAGCATGTTGACCTCTGGGTATAGAAATAGTGTGCAAGTATTGTTTGTCATCTGCTCTGGTTCAGTGCAGAGCTAAACTTTGCAGTCTAAATACATGCCTGCTGGCTTTGAAAGGATAGAATTCAAAACTTCTTGCTTTTGAATTTATTTTTTTTTCCCAAGGAAATCTGTATTATTGAAGCACTCTAATGTGTTTCTTTCAGGGCATATATTTGTTTTACCTCGCTATTTACTTATATAGATTACTATACAGAAAAATATCATCTGTTACTGATGTTACCAAAATAGCATGGGTACAAGTGAAGAATCCCATGTTATTCTTTACTTTACTTTTTTGATTTTACTGGATATGTCATTTTTTTTACACCAATTGTAAGGTAGCCAATACAAGGTATTTGGGTACTACAGGTTTGACCCTCCTAATTTGCAAAGATACTGATTGCAGCCAACAGTATATTTATAAACAAATAAATCATCAGATATTTTAGTTGTACAGCCTGCTGACTGCTGGGTGCATTTTGAAATTGCTTGTAGCATTTTGAAATAGATCTATACCGAAGACATATTATACTCACTGAGAAAAGTTCTAATACCTACAGTTAAGGCAAAGGTATAACCACTGTGCGCCTGTTGAGCAAAGAGGATTCAGAGGGGTAAAAAAAGGCCTCTTTTAACCAAGTGATTACAAATTAATTTCATGAGATGGTTTTGACTCTGAAATGTGATTTTATGATTAATAGTGGTTAGCAATAATTGATTTTTCAGATAAAGTTGTGTGCCCAAGTGAATCCTCTGCATTTTCAGACCTGCAGATATAAGGTTAGGGACTCGAGATGAAATGTTATTCTCTGGACATTTAAAGAAACAGAGGTGATAAAAAAATTATGTATTTTTATACAAAGGAAAACATCTGTAAATGCAAGTGTATAGCTACAGATTAATGAAATTCTAAGTTTGTCTACATTAGCAAATTATCTACATAGCAACAGAGAAAAAACCTCAATAATTTACTGTTTACATAAGTATTGCTCGTGAGTGTTGTAAAAAAAAATTGTGAAAATGGTTATAGTAATACCCTTTTGTAGGATCTGTGAGAAAATACTTCTACATCTTTTCACAATGCACAAACAGTATTGCAAAGATAAGCTTATATGCTCATATTTTGTGAAGTACATACTTGGTATTCTTCATAGTATCTTTTTGTCTTTTCAAGAAAAGATTTATGCATTCCAGACACTCTTATTAGTTTTGTCTTTTTTCACATTCACATAACATCAAAAATGAGAAAAGGTCACTTGAAACATCCAAACATTTAATTAACACAAGCCCAGTGAAGTCACTTCATACATAAGAATGACTGTACTGTCACCAGCACAGGATTGCTTTTCACTGGAAGAGAATTGACAGCAGAAAGATGTGGGTTTTTACAATACTCCAATTAGCTGAACAAGTTGGACGAGACTGGGAGAATGATGTAACAAATAAATGCACACTAATTATGGGATTTTAAACTTGTTAAGTTTAGTGTGAAAGTCTAGTCTGACTCCATGTTCTTACTACCCTGTTACCATTCCCATTGTTACACACACTGCAGGGCTGTGCTCTTCCTGCCATTGCTGCTCACTCAACAGAGTCACCTGGTTTGTGCTGTGCTTGGTAACTTGTACTGTGCACGTGCAGTCCCAGAGAGTGTCCCACTGTAGCTGGAGGTTGGCTGTGCTCTGGATGGACACCTGCTATAACAAGCACCTCTGAGCTGCAGGATTCTCTTGCCACCATTCCTTGCTGTGCATTCATGGTGGGCCAGCACATACAGTTGCATATATGTATCTATCTGTCTATGTATCTAATGATATATATAATCATTGCTGTATTTCAAGTTCTACCATTAAAGTGATGCATTTCCAGATCTTTAGGCTTCCGTTTTTGAATATGGAACATTTTTGAAGTCAGGAAAAAAAAAGGAGGGGTAAAAAAAAAAAAGACAGCATGCCCATTAATTTTCTAAGCATGCAGTGGTTATTCTCAAGTATTTTAAACATTTTCCTGTTGCAAGCTCAGTTTAGCAATTAGCACTGTGAAAAGATATCCTTTGAAGGACACTGATAGATATTCGTACATGGTTATGTTCAGAGCCCACAAAAGGGATGTACTTTTCAGAATTAACAAGTGTGATGCAGACATAAATTCTAAGTGAGAGAAATGGAAGTTGCACTGTGCCCATAATGAAAATGTTCAGTTTGCATGGAGCTAAATATGATGCGAAATTTACATGCTCAAAGTTAAACATGTGCAGAAGTGATTGGGATTGCAGCTGTTGGGTGAAATTCAAATAATCTAACTTTAAAAGTCTTCAAGTTACTTGTGTAAATCTTGCTAAATTGCCTTAGACTCAGTTATTGGACATAAATTGATATTTTTATTTTTTTGTCTTGGTTTGTGGGAATTACCCTGTGAAGGTGTGTATTCCTTCAATTGACTGAAAAGGAAGCATGCAAGGAATATTTTACACTTATGTAGCCAACATTTTGATGCTTAAATGCATTGAATTGAATCTTGCCCAGCTATACCATTTAGGGAAAGATGAAATTTAAAATGCAAAGCACAAAACAATGCTGCAAATATACGGTAGAAGATGTAGCACACAATCCTGCAATGGAGATCTGTATGTTTGTAACTATGGCCAGTGAAGACATTTTCACAGAGAGAATATGCTGACTTGAAAGAGACCAACAAGGATCATCATGTCCAATTTTATGATTTTCTCTGATTCTGAGGCTAAAATTGAGCCTGGGTACCTCCATCAAGTGCAGACAGACAGGACAAATGGGACAGCCCCACCATCTCAGGGCATTTGGCACCTCCCTGAAGCCCCTGGCTGGGAAGGGCAGGGCTGTGGGGACCTGCAGAGCAACCTCGGGGCAGGAGGGTGAGGCTCACATGGGGTTCTAGATGGGGCAAGTCAGGGCCCTGACACTTGTGTTAGTTCTCAGCTGGCTGTATTTGGAGCAGCAGTCATTTCTTTTGCTTTCATTCTGCCAGTTTATGCAACATTAAAGGGTTGATTTAATTTTTTCCTTTGCCTTCTCTCTGGAGAGCATAAGTCATACAAGGCAATAATTTTAAGCAAAAACAAAACCAGAAGCTAATTCTGTCTGAGAAAAAAAAAAGTGAAGATTTGGGTAATTAAATTGGTAGTAGTTAGAATCACAGTTTAATTACAAGTGTAGCTGAAAATGTGTGTTCAGACCAAGAAATTTATGATGTTAGGAGACATTAAACTGTCCTTCTTAAATTTTGCTTCTTTATTCTTCTCTTGGAGATATATATACTCACATGAACAGATTAAAAGTATCTTTATGAAGAGAATATCAGAACATAAATTGTAAATTTACAGTTGCAAATTTCTGTAACTTAAAATGTACCTTTTATTCCTAAGTGAGGCATTTGGAGTTAAATAGTAAAGCAATATGGGAATCAAGCAGTAACAAAATTATTCAAACAAGTAATCTGGGGTATGATTAAACATTTAGAAGCAAATAATATGTTCAAATTTAATATAAGTAATAAATGCTTAAATAGAGGCAAAGAAATTGCTTGTGAGTTTATAAAGCTGCTGGTACTTTGAACTGCATGTCATACCTTCATAATTTAGTTTCCTGGTTAGACTCAGGCTCATTCCTAAGCCATCACATTAGTTTTATGGATCTTATTGCTTTGAGGTCAGTGGAGCTATAACAGAGAAAAAAGTGACAAAACAATATTAAATATTTGTGTCGATTTTATATTTCTTACATCTTGCTCTGCATCCACAGTTAACAAAAACCTGTAAATCATTGTAGCTGAGAACACATGACACACATAGGTTTGAATGTGAGTTGAAAGAGGGACCTCATAAGCAATTTAGCTGCCATTTTATGAGTCTGCAGATATCCTCAATCCTGAGTTTTGGCTTCTGCTTAAAGTCAATTGTCCATGCTTTTGCATCAGTTCCCTTTAACAGTCTTCTGTCTAATTATTATTGATTTATTTAATATTCCTGTGTTTTAGTTCACGTCTGTAGAAATTTCATGAAGGTTTGTACTTTTCAAGTAATAATTGGGAAGAAGGAAATGGAAAGTTTTGGTAATTGTTGAGACCATTGATTATAGGGGAGGTCTCTACTCCTGGGGGCATAAAAACTAATGCTCAAAGCATTCTATGCAAAATAGCAGAAATCTGTCAAGTGCAGACTATTTGTCATTTGGCATGTGTTAGTTGCACATCAGAGATTTAGAAATACATTTTTCTATAGATGTTTGGTGTGTACAGTTTGCTAGCAAACCCGTTAAGTGCTCTGCATAACTAGTAAAAATTTTCAAGTTACCATGTGTGTTTTCATATACATAAATACATTGATGGATATGTGGATGATTTTGTGGGTGAGATGACAAATAGTTCTTACTGGTTTTGAGCAGAATTTTTTTTTACATCTCTTTACCTTTTTATTTATGAGATGGTTATTTGTCATAACCTTTGTCTCTAGTCACAGTGCAAGAATTTAACATAATCCAAGACTTTTTCAAATCTCATGGGTATTTGGTAACAATATCTTACAATGTTAGTGCATGTTTTACAAAGGTCCACTTACAGAACAGAAGAAATTAAACTAGAAACAGAAAACATCAGAAATAGATCCAGAAATATTTAAAAAGAAATAAATAAATGGAACTTCACACAATTGCTTTTGAAATGTGAAGATATGGAATGACTTCTTAGACAGCAAAATGTTAAGATGTATCAGTATAATTCAATACTACATGCATTTGACATTTCTGAACTCATTGCTGGAAAGCATCATGCCAACAGTAACATAGTTTGTAAACTCTCCGTCCTTTGCTAGTACCTTTAGGATCTGTTCTATAATCAGCCAAGCAGGATCCAGTGAAAGTCTGACCTATGAAAAGCTTGGGAACTAAATTGGGCAAATCTCTGAAAAAAGACTATTGGAAAGACGATGCAGCAGTGGCCAAGTAGTAACACTTAAACATGCATGTTTTTCATAGAATTGTAGAATAGTTTGAGTTGGAGGGGACATTGAAAGGTCATCTAGTCCAGCCCCCCTGCAGTTCAATTAGTCAGGTTACTAAGATCCCTGTCCAACCTGACCTTGAATGTTTCCAGGGATGGGGCATCCGCCACCTCTCTGGGCAACCCGTTCCAGTGAGTCATCATTCTCATAATGAAAATATTGTATTTTATACATTAAGTTCTGATTTGAAACACAGAAAAGACAATAGCTCTGGACTGCAGGTCAGGCCTCAGGTAAAGAAGTTAGTGAGAGAGTGTTGATGTGTTCAGGGTTTGGATGAGATGGAAGATGGAGCCGTAAATCCCAGAAAAATGCTGTGTAGCAGTGATTCTGTTGTAGGAGTAGTAAGGACAACTTTAAGTGCTTTAGAATAATAGAATAAACAGTGAGAGACTAAGCATGAGGAAAATGAGGAGAGAAAATTAAAGGTGATACACAGGTTGTGGTCCTGGAGGTTGAGGAGAATAAAAATGCATTAAGAAAGAATCACTTAGAGCTAAAACTCACACGTTTAAGTATGTGAATATCCTTGTGTGCGAGAGGAGGGAAAAGATGGGTGAAAAGAAGCCTATAAGAATATAACAGATTTTATTAAATGGGAAGAAATACTAATATTAATAAGCAACAAATCATTAATAGACAATTCTTACTATATGCTTAAACTTGGGCCACTTTAAACCTTGTCTGCCTTTGTAAGGGTTTGCTGATGAAGTTGAGTAGATGGTGCATTCTTCACTTGTACCTCTTCTGAATGGAGATAAAACATTTACCAGCAAGAAGCTGATTTGAAGATCATTTAACTCAGTTTCCCTAAGTAGAAAAAGTTAAACCAGTACAAGATTTGTACTAGTATAATTGTCTATAGTATGGTTTTTTGCCTTTTTAGTTATGTTGCTTTCAAGTATAAAGGCTTTCCCTTCTTACCCCTAAGACAGCTATGCCAACAGAAGTTGTGAGTGGAGGCCATGTCTCATTGGCTCTGAGTAAAGCCACAGTGCTGATGGAGATTTCCCAATAATTGTGTCCAAATTCATTTGTATCCTTTTAATGGCAGTCATTACGAGTGAAAGGTAGAATTTGTAGTTGCATCAGCAGAAAAGTGGGTTGTTAAAGATCATAGTTCCTCCCATGTTCTGCAGAGAACTATGCTCTTAATTCCTTTTGAGGAATTTTCTCTGTTCACAAAGAGATACTTTGATTTATGGTAAAAAGAACAAAGCCCAGATTGCTTTCACAGTCTGCACTTTCATCCCTTGTCGGAAACGAGTCTAGTAGTGTACAAAAGTGATTTACAAGAGTAGCGTATGAAAGTAGTATACAGCAGCCTTGAATTTCATCATCAAGAAGGTAAACAGTCTAAACAGGTCAGTAAAGCACACGGTGGATACCAAGACATATTCTTTGTTACTGGCTGGTACAGATGAGAAAGTCTGTAGTGACTGAACATTAATGTCATTGCCAAGTTCTGGCAAATCACTCCCCTGCCTGTGTACTTGGTTTCTGTATTAACACCTGTGAGTAACAACTACATATATGTGAAATAGGTTATATTTGTGACAGCCAAAATTAAAATGATCTATGGGGCCTATGAAATCCTTCAGGAAATCAGCGAAAGCCTGTATTCTGCTTAGAAATTAGTCCAAACCTGGTGTGTGAATCAGAATTCAGCTTTGGGCAGCTCCAATGTTTTGATGAGAGGTACTCTTTTAACAGGCTCTTTGGCTTACACTAAGGGTTGGCAGTATCTGGCAGACAGTGCTGCCCTTTTCATCTTGCTTTTGTTTGTAGTCCTTTGGGAAAAGGGATAAAATATTTGGAATATAACCTTTGTAAGTGTTCTTGGTAGCATGCTTAGAAATGTGGAAGGATTATTTGATAGTTGGCTTTCAGGATTCTGGTGCCTGCAGAACCATGGCTAATCTTTCTAATCTTCTTTATCTAAGGTAATCTGTATATTCCATCCTCTTGTTGTGTATGTGTCTTATGCCGAAACCGCACTGACAGGAAGCTCTAAAATGCCTGGTTTTGTTTCTTTTCAACAGCTGGCTGTCCAGATTCCTTGATTAAAGAGCTTCATCACTTCAGGATTCTGGGAGAAGAACAGGTGAGTTAGCATCTCAAAGGCAGCGTCTTAATGTCATGAAAGATAGACACTAATGAGACAGTTTCATCTCTCCCCAGGGAGACAGAGTGTATCTCATGACCCCCAATGACCTGAAATGTGGAGAAAAAAAACACATGGGAGTTCTGTGTGAGAGCTGTGGGTTTTTTCATTCTATCCGTCAGCCTTGACAGGTTATTAATTGGTACATCTGCTACCTGCCACAGTTTTTTAGCTTTTGACTACAGCAGTAAACAGGCTCTCTAAAGCAGCAGATAGACAAACAATGTGAGTAAAGGATTGGCACTTACAGCTACTTGTGATATTATCCATCCTTTCCATGGTCTTTTTTAAAAAAGTTTCTTGTAATTACAGCTGTGCTTTGCACTAATAAAACTATTTCTGTAGAGGGACCTTAGGAAAGCATAAATGAAGTATGCTTTAAAACACTCACAAGATGGTCAGTTATTATTTTGTTAAAAATGAAATTAACATACAAAGATACTAAGAGATGGCCTTCAATTTTGAGAGACAAGTTGAATTTTCAAATGCTCAATGCTTCTGAAATTAAAGTTGTCTTTGTCTCTGAAGTATCCTTCCTAAGGGACTGGTTATAAAGCCTGACTGCCTGATAGTAGAGCTGCAGGTGCTAGGGACCAGGGGGCTGAAAGCTCAGAATTAGTGTGTTGTACATGAGAATATCCATGTCTTTTAATGAACCTGTCACCAAGAGACTTGCACAAGATTGTATGAGGGCTATGACAGAGGTAGAAGCAACTCCTGAGATGTCAGTTTGGCTTTTCCTCTGCAAGAAGGCAGCATGAGGGGGAGTGTGGGAGGGTTTGTCTGACAAGAATTGAAAACCAAAGAATGGAAAACAGACTAGGCCAAAGTTGATAATTGAAGCAGGAATCTGGTGATATTGAAGACTTGGGAAGAGGAAATAAGTTATGACCAGGATTGATGGGGCCAAAACACTGGTTAGAGCTACCTGACAAACGGAGGTTAGAGTGAGATGAAGCTTGGTTAGTTGGCTCATAGAAGGGGCAGGGAGTAGAAACCAGAATGATAAGGGTCTGATGAGGAGCTGACTAATGACCACTGACAGAGCAACACATTTTAATTGATGGACTTTGGAAGTAGTGAATATTGCCATGAGGCTTGAATTATTCCATTAGCCCATACGAGTATAAAGAATAGTGCAGTTATATTCTGTCCCTAGAAAAAAATTGTTATCATGAGTCTACTGCACAGTAGCTTTTGTTTGACATTTTTTGACAGTCAGGAAATAAGTTAGTGCAAAACCAAGATTAAAAAAGTTAGAATACATCTAAATGAAGAAGTAAAGGAATTTCAGGCAAAGTCCTTATTCACATGACTATCCATTTGTGTCTTATGTTTATTTAATTAGATATTTGCTTTTTTGAAAGATTTAAAGTGTGTCTTTCTGTTATCACGCATAGAAAAAAATCATAGTTATAACAATGTTTTATTCAGACTGCTTACAATTTCAGTATTATAAAGCATCATATATTTTCTTCCACTCAAAGCAACAGCCAAAGAATAATAGGGACATGTTCCCGCTTCATGTCCAATCTTGATTTATTTTTAAAGTGCTTATATATTTAAGTCCAGATTATAAAAGCAGAATGGAGTATTGTGATAATCTGTTCTGATCTCCTTTAGAGAATACACATTACATGACTTTCTTGGATTTGTTCTTGTTTAAACTGGAGTATATTGCCTAGAAAAACACCCATTGTTTGTTTACAAATCACTTGCAGACTTTAGATCTTATTATACCTCTCGGTAGTGAAAGACAAAACATTCCCAGCTTCTTTTCATTCCACCACACTCCCAGCACCAGCATTCTTCCTATTTTGCATATCTCTCATTCCTTGATGTTCAGGTCCTTTGCATTTCCAATTCTTTGTCCTGTCAGATGGCAATAGGTGATCATCATAATAAAAAAGTTACCTCAACCTATGAATGCAGTTCAGAATAAGCCACCATAGCCCTGAAACAGGACTAAAAAAAAATCTTATACACAAAAGGGTTTCTATTTGTCAGTCAGACTGTCAACTAAATATGTTTCAGACAGAAGGAAGTAACCTTTTGCTTTGAAGTGGGCATTCTCACTGGAACTTGTGGGTTCCAGTTAAACAAGTGGCTGCCCAATTAGAAATATGATTTCTCTCCTAGATATTTCTATTTATTCACCTGAGATGTCTTAGTGCTTTTGGACATATATGGACATGGCTCAGATTCAGCTCAGAAGTTATCACACTGCTTCCCAGACAGAAATTTCACTGTACAGTTGTAGATAATAGTGTGTTCCTAGGAAAATAACTTTACATGTGACTGTGGTGAAAAGTAATTTGTTTGTTTTAAACCCAGTTTGCCAACAGTTCAGATAATCCTGTAGCATGAATGTCATGAACTCAATGATCCATGTTACATGTTCATTTCTTCCTCTTCTCAAATTGTTACAAGCTTTATCACTGATATTCTATGTTCTTATTTTTCTTCCAAGTCAGTCATAAAAATTTTAGATGCCATAAGACCAATAATAAAAACCTTCCGGACCTTTTTGGAAACACATCCGTTTAATAATTATTGCTCATTTGCAATTATATTTTAGACATGCTGCGTAGCTAAGGTTTCATACTGTTGATATACAGCAGGTATCACTCTAGATACTTAATCGAAATGCCAGGCAGCAGCAAGATAAATGCCTTTGTCTGCTTCACCAGCTCTCTTACCTTTATCAACCAAGTTTCAGTCAAATTAAAATCAAGGAACAAATTGCTGATCTCTACATTTTGGTCACTGGGTATTTGTTTTCTGTAAGTACTGACCATATATAATGTTTGTTGATGTCATTAGGAGAGAAAGGTTTTGAGTGGCTTTCATCAAACCACTTGAAAACGTGTCTGCTTGTCTATCTGAAATACCTTTAAATAAATGTAAACATTGATGGAAAACTAATGCTGAGAAAAAAGTGCTTTGTGTTTAACTAGAAGTGCAAAGAGGTGTTGACTAATATTTCCTAAAAGGAGTTGCATAGTAATAAAACACTTGTGCAAATAGTCAAACTTCTTGGTAGTCCCCTGGACATGTAACATTTTCATGTCTTCTATTCCCTCAGGAACATATGTTATGGGAAATTCATTCTAGCTGGAAAATCTATCTTTTAAGGTTTAGTTGGTGACAACAAAATAGTTTAAGAGGAAATTGTTTTTAGACTATATAGGAAGACTATAATTATGTCTGTGTGGTGAAATAAGAGTAGAAGCTTCCCTGGTACATGATATGCATTGTGGATACCTAACTTACCACGTTAAACCAACTTCCAGAGAAATTAATATGCAACACAAATAGATTTAGCAACAGATTGCTACCCCACTTGATGCTTGACCCTTTGAGAAAGTCTGACCTAGGATCTCCAGAAGCAGCTTTGACTGATTTCTTTTGAAGCCCCTTTTTACAGACTCTCCTAGTCCACAAAGGTCTGTAAAGACAGAGTCTGCTGGATATGCAGTCCCAGGAAGGGTAAAGGCTGAAGCTTTCTAAATGCTCATAGCTCTGCTGCTCTTTCTCTTGCAATTTGGTCTCACTGTTCCTAATCATCATTTTCCCCTAGCATAATGAATACAGCCCAACCTACTGGCTAACTGCTTTATTTCATAAGCACCTGAGATACACCCAGGATTGGGATGAAAGATTTATTAAGTCAGGAGCTATTGAGAAATAGCACCATGTAAGAAAGTTAGTCTTCTACAGTAGCCATTTGCCCTGTCAGACTTGCTCTCTCTGCAAGTAAATATAAATGGTTCTACAAATGGTGATAGTACAAGCTGCTTACAAAAATATGCTAAAGGTGCACTAAATATGGGCTCTGTCCAAACACAGTGGAAGGCAAGTAATTCAATAAGCCAATGCCAGAGACAGCAGAGAGAACACTTTAATTCAAACCTAAACACTACAATATATCAACATAGCAAGATGACTTGCAGTGAACTGTTATGGAGTCTCCCTAATGACTCTCTGAGAAACTTCTCTCTTGTCCCCAAAATGATTAAAAAAAAAATCTTGTTTAATTGTTTAAATGTAATATTGCAATTCATGAATAAAATAGCAGCTACATCTGAAGGCTGGAAGGGAAAACCAGTAACACAGGAGCAAGCAATCTGCTGCTGTACCTGAGTGCCCCCAACAGGTCACAGCACAGATGAAGCAGATGACATGCTAGCGGCAGGAAAAGAACCTGCTAAGTAATGTATAGCTGCACTTCTCTGCTATATCATCTGCTCTGACAACTTTGCAGGATGTATTGGCCAGTTCCTTGATATTTTGACAGGTGAATGATCAATTTTAACAGATCTCTCCTATCAGTTGCTATTGCAACTGCTTACTTTTTCTTTAGCATTTATATCCCTGGAATCTGAGCAAGCCTGAATGAGGACACCTTCCCTCCCTCCATTTCTTTGCCAAACAGGGAAAACTTACACAAAGGAATATCCTATTTAGAAAATCTGCAGATGCGCATCCCCTTGCTCTTCAATGGTGATGTTGGCTTGTGCTAATTTTTGCTGTAAGCTGTAATTTTAGGAGATATGAAAATCTAGTATTAAGAGCACAAAGCACGTACAAAGGCCATTTAACATTAATCGAGGTTTTGAAGGATGTTATATACAATATGTGTTTGTGACAAAATTGTTGGGGTTTTATTATTTTTAGCTTGTAATAGTTGCTAGAGGAATTTCTTTTTCAAGTGTGCCCTACAGAATATTAATATAAAGTCAGTAATTGATATATATTTACCCATTCAAGCAAAAGTAATGTCATGTGATGCTTCTAATTAATTAGCTGAGTTTAGTGCAGGAAACTGTCAAATAGGATCAACGAAGTGCGTCTGAAGTATTTGTGGGTCAAGTTTTTTTGATAACTACACTTGGAGAAAATGTAAGCTACATCTCAATAATTCACATCAGTTAAAGAACAGAATAAATTTTCACTGAATAATTTCTCCAGTTCATAATCAATACAGCAAAGATATTTTGTTAGCATTCTCAAATCTGTATCTTTACAAGTATACTGCCTTACAGCTCTCCTGTTTCCCGCCCAGTCACGTCCCTTCAGCTGCTACTTGGTGTGAGTGATACCTACACACATCTCTCAGTTTCTTCCACTTTTCTCATTATCTGATTTCTCTCCATTTCATTTGGCTCACCTTTGGATTTGTCATCACCATCCTATCACTCTCTCTCTAAAACTGAACTACTGCATTTAATTCTTGATCCTCTTTATGCCACATTTGTTTTAGAGCTGGAACTACACAACAAACTTTACAGTCTTACAATTTCATATGACTACTGATATGCTTCTCTTTTCTTCCTGTGCTAGAGCTGCCTTGAATGTCTCCTAACAACCTTTCTTCCTGGGTTGAGATAATTCGGATCCATGTGAGTTTCTCAGTTTTGTTTCTCCTAGGTTATCAGAACTTTATTCTTTGAGTTCTTGTCATAAGGAAGGTATCTCTACTTTCTTACTCTTTTTTCAACTTGTTGTCCATGCACTGGACTAGTAAAAGTAATTTATTTTTGGTTCAGTGGCTGAAATAAAGAATGAAGACAAAGAAAGGAGAAGGTACTTGTGATCAAAATTAAAGGATATTTTTTCTGTCAAAACCAAAAAATGTCATTTTTAGTAGGACTCAGATTTCTCTTCCATCCGGCTTTTATGAAATTCAGAGGGAAGATTTGAATCCCAGTGTTCAGGATCTCAGGTACATGTGGAAGTTAAGACTTCTTCCATTCCTTGGAGTGCTTTGAGCTGCTTTCATGGAATATACCTGTTCTTGTGGCCTGAGAATTGGAATTCCTGGGAGCCAGTACTTACTGCAGTGAATCTCAGTTCCACAATTTGCAACAGCATCAGCTGAAGAGGTTCCTTGCATCAGTTACAGCCTTGATGGTTGTTACTTGTTGGGGGAAGAGGAATGTGGATTTGAGCTCCACAAGGGTCAGAAGAAACTGAATGTTTATCTCTAGCATTCAGTCTATTCAGATTGATCCCTCAAATATACCTGCTGGAAGATCACAAATTTCCAGTGATTTCTAAATACAATGCTAAGTCCACTTTCTTCATAGTATCATGTTGTCTCTCATATATTCAGTTTGATTTCCAATACAACCTGCTCCAGTGTCCTCTGTATTATCTGTTTTCATGTTCCTCACCCCGTGCTTGCTTTCATATCATTCTGCAAGCTGCAGTCTGTCTTTTTTTTTTTTTTTTGGTCCCCTCTCTACTCCAGTTTAATTTTGTCTGTAAATTGTGGTGCATTGATCCAGTTAGGAGTTTCTTATCTAAATATTTTCTTCAGATGGCTGCCTTATCCAATTTTTCATGACTCTCCAGTCAGGCAAATTCCAGCCCTTTAGAGGTGATTCTGGTCTCCTTCGTGGTGCTCTTGTGGGAACAAGAAGGAGCTGGTGCTCTCAACTTGCTCTTCCAATCTGACCACTGGTCAGCAAAGGACCCCAGTAACTCAGGGAAAATAAATTAAGGGTGCTCCATGGAGAACCATGTCAGTCCATCACTGTTAAATCTGTGTTTTAGATGACACTTTTCTAAGTATTTTTACTAGTCCAAGGAGTACTAAGGGTTTTATACTGTAAGTTGCCTAATTACATTACAGAACTACTTCTTGGAGTTTTGTATGTGTATAATACATATAAATAAAGTGCTTAGTCTACATTATGGACTAATAGCCTCCACAATCTAATTTTGAAGCACACAGATGGTTATTTGATTTATAGGAGCAGTAAAAACAATCTGACTCCAGAAAGTAAATTTTCTTTCCACTGAGACTGTTACATGCAGTTAAAAGTAACAAGTAATTGAATTACATTTCAGAGATGAGAAATTTTGGCTTTACATATATTGTTAAACTTTTTTCCAAAGTTCTCTGTGAGGCTATTACTGAGTATATGCTTTTAGGTGTGAAGAAAAAAGAAGCAAAATAAAGTATAAAAGCAAAATTAAAGTAGCTCAAGGCATATGTGCTGTGGCAGAGGAGTTGGAATAGATGATCTTTTGAGGTCCCTTCCAACCCAAATCATTCTATAAGTGTACAATATTAAAGCATAATTTGCAAATTAACTGTCACGGCAAGGAATCACTGTGTTCACAAAGTGTATTTTGAAGGACTTTTGTGCACCTAGGTGATTTCAGTTTTGGTTTAGTGTCTGAATCTCAATTTATCCAAAAAGACTGCAATCCACAGTTAAACCTGTTATTCCTGTATCAGCCAAATTATTTCATTTATGCTACCCTTCATTTACAACATCAACTAATTGAATTTACACAGGTTGAAAACCCACTACTCTTCTACGACTTGAGGGAAACCATTCTCATCTGGAAAGCGGAGAGCAAGGGATAAATGCGTACAACTATCCAGTCTCTGTGTCTATGTCATTCTATATTTTATTATCTAAAGATTCTGACAACCCTTCACAGGCAAAGATTGCACAAAAGAACTTCATTATATGATTGAAATACCATAGTGGAGTGGGGACTTTTTTCCACTCAAAATTTTATTCCCTGAAAAGATTAGACTTGGGCTGACTGGGACAATTCACAAATTGTGGGGACGATTCACATTGTGTTGCAGTTTTCAGAGAAAAATCAGAATGTTTTACAACTGCCTTGTGCATATACCTTTTGTTGTCTAGCACCAGTGATTTAGAGTAAATCATACTTTTGAAGTTGTTTTGTTGGATTTTTGTTAAATAAGTATTGTAATATATGGTTCTGTGGTGAATCCAGCAACTATTTGCCTACCTGTATTTCTGAAGACCTTATTACAGTAGCACATAAATGCCTGACATGCTTTGCTCAAAGGCTGCTTTCTAGCAGCAGCAGACGGCTAGTGATTTCTGTGTAATTTTATGCTGCTCATTACCATAGTATTTGATGTTCTCATGACTATTAATGGCTTTTGCCTCTTAACACTACAGCGAAATCAGCGAGTATCATTCTTCCTCTTTACAAATGGGGAACTGATGAGAAGCATAGATTAAGTGACTTACGTGAAAGCCACAGGAACGCTGTGCTGCTGCCAGGAATGAAATCAGGTGCCATGAATGCCAGTTCCATCAAGTTCCCCATATATTATACTTTGTGAGAGGTTTTTCCTAAAAATAATTGAAGATATTTTTCCTCCTTGCAGCATGCAAAACCATTTTGCACACGTTCGTCTCTAAATAGGAGGTATATTGATAAAAATTGAGTAATAGATACTGTGAAATACTTTGACTGTAGAGAAGACTTAGGTTCATCTTTTAATGGCAGCTCTTTACATGTTAGATATCTAGGCTAAGTTAGTTTTTTCAGCTTCAGCTATAGCACTTCCACAGGGTGATTCTTCCTACCTGTCTTAGACATCATATGTAACTCAGGATAAATTCCTTTCTTGATATCTTGCTTCTTCTCATTCATTTGAAGCCTATATGACTTGTTTAGGTTAGATGTTTAATTTTTGATGACCTAAAATTCTGTGAGGTGGTTCACAGTCCAAGCTGTTTAGATACCTAGACCCTGGTTTTAAGAATAGCATAGGCCAGGTGAGTTAGGATCAGAATTACTGGAACTGAAGCAGCTGTTGTGAGAGTCACCTAATTTCAGGTGTCATTATCTAGCAAGTTGTCTCATCTCTCGTTACTGTCAATAGAGCAGGGCACTTCAGGGCTCAGTTCTGCTCATCCTGATGTACAAATCTAAAAGAGAAGATTAATTGCATCTTCTCTTTCCTGTTAATTGTAAAAGTCTATGCAACTGGTGCAACTATAGGCATCATCACTGCAGAAATCCAAACTAAATGAAATGAATCCTACTTCAGATCTCCAGTTAAGAGGCGAGTAAACCAGTGGTGGTTGTCTGCTGTAATATCCTTAAATATCTCACCCAGACATGTGATCAAAAATATGTTGTGGGCTCCAAAGACATTAAAGGGCTCTTGAAAAATTACTTGATTGGTGCATGCTGATTACATTAGTCCTGTGTGATATGTATGGCTGTGATAAATAGGAAAAATGCTTCTAATAGCTGTATCTGTCACTATATGCAAGTAATTAATAATTCATTACAAGTGTTTTGGTCCTTTACAAGTTTTTTAAATGCACCATTATAAAGTGAGTCATGTACTGTATGATTGTGTTATGGCAGCAAACATGTATATGTTCTGTGACTGTGTGTTTCAGTTGGTTGTTGGGTTTAAATGAGCAAGATGCAAGGAAAAAGAAAGTGGAAAATGACATGCTATGAGTGTATCTGGACTTTGAAGTTAGAAAACAGGCTGGTAACTAGATGTCAAGATGTGCAAATGCATGTAGTAGGATCTTTTCTGCCTTCAAACTTGACCTTTTTTTTGTTTTTTATGGTGTGAAAATCACTGGTGAGGGTGCCATACTGATTTGGCATGAGTCCTATGCTGAACCAGTATAAAATGTCTTTTGGACAGAATAAAATAGCTTAGTCCATCTTGCCAGAAGGCAAACTGGACGTTTCCTTTCTTTTCTTTCTCTAACAAGACAAATTGATTCCCATTTTACCTATGGTCCACTTTTGTGTATCCCAAAAAAAACAAGAAAGGAGAGGAGATGGGAGGAATCTATCTCTCTGTGCCCTTTTATGCGAAGTTAATGGATGGAAAGCATATTCTTTTTTTTTAGCTGAGAATTTTTAATGGAAATGCTAACACAGTCTCAGCTACAGTGTCACTGGTGTTTGCCTTCATAATGAGAAGCAACTAACAATTCCACAGCCAGCAAAAAGTTCCTTCTTATTGGGTAAGACAGTCAACAGCCTCACCTTCAGGTCCAGTCTGTCTCTAGAAGAAAAATCAGGTCACCAGGGAGTTTTGTATCTGTGATTACCTATATTTCTGTTCAAGGCCAGCAGAACAACTCAGAGCACTCAGCATGTATTTAGTGCAAGGATCACAAACTGCTGAAAGTTCAGAGCATCCAACATTAAACATTTATGCCATTACTCTAGGGTTGAGCATAATAATAATGTAGAAAAACACCTGTTGACTTCTTGAGCCCCTGCATTCAAGGAGACTTTGCAGACATGTCTGTACCTTTCTCAAAACACTATTGTTTTCCAAATTCACGATTCTTAATTCAGAATTTCTGTCTGTCATTTGTACACTGACTGATACTCTGAAGTCTTTTTCTAGTTTTAGATTTTGCTTTTCTTTTGAGAGGAAGTTTGTTTGGATTTTTTGTTAATTAACAAAGGTGGATACTTTGTTTGCTATTTTTTTTTCTGTGATGCAAGCTTTTGTGTCTAATATATTATAGTCTTTTAAGAACTCTTATATTATTTTTAAAAAGCCAGTGTAACAAGACACGTTAGGGAAACATTTGGAGAAAAAGAATCTTCTTAAATGTACCCAGAGGATAAGTAGCAGAGCCATTTTTCTAATTTAAAATTCTTCTTTGTATGCTATGTGTATGAGGTGTTGGTCCTAAAGCTTTCATTTTCCTTGTGGGATTTCTTTGGAGAGGAGTGTAGATTGGCGAAAGAATTTTTTGTTTGTTATCCCTCAAAAAAAAAAAAGGAACAAGATTTTCATAAGCAGTTATGGGATAAAAGCTTGTGAAGCACTAAATACTAAATAATGTGAGTACTCTAACATAAGGCTCTGTTCTGTTCCCTTAGCACACCATAAAGTCTTCTTGCACAGAAAATTCATACCTATTCCCTTCCTCTTTGGCCTTTTGGATTTGCCTGTTTTCTCTAGGGCTGTTAGAACCAAATGCTTTCATTTATTTCCCTCCACAATAGACCAGACTTATAGGGGAATCTGAATCCTGGTTTACAGTGGTTTTATAGCCACTAGCATGGAACTACACCAACACAGAACCCTAGAGTGGATGTGATTTACACGTATGCAGTGTGGTTTGTAGTTGTTCAGTTTATCTCTGGCTGAAAGCAGGGTAAATTAGACATCAGTCATTTTAGAACAGGCATTTTTGTCAGTGAGAGTACTCTGAGCATGTTGCTCGATATTGTTGTGTGTCAGTGCCTCTGTCATTAAAATGAAGGTGTTTCCGTGGCCTTTTAGGCTATTATTAGGCTATTAGGATGGAATTAGATGAAAAGTGAAAAAAAAAATAATGGGAGAGCCTGGAAGAAAATATACATAGCATTGAAATAAAGGTCTATAATAGAATTATTTTGTTTAACAATATTATTTTTTTTAATCATCAGTTTAATGGCCAGCTTACTTTTAAAATAAAGTTGAGTTGGCAAATTTTTACAGTTTTTTATACCTCTAAAATAGTTCTAGCTATAGATCCTTGAGAGGTTTTTTGTGTGTTTGTTTTGTTATGTATACGGCACTTATCAGTAATCTCTTGAACTATTTTTATGATGTTTACAATACTTTTTTTATAGTAATATAAGAGTATTTGAGATTACTTATAGAAACATTGTGTGCTGTTAGAAGTTTAATGCCAGTCTGTTGTCTTGTAGTACAACCGCTACCAGCGCTATGGGGCCGAGGAATGTGTGCTGCAGATGGGAGGAGTGCTGTGTCCAACTCCCGGCTGTGGAGCGGGTTTGCTTCCTGAACCAGGCTTGAGGAGAATTGTTTGTGAACCAGGCAACGGAATAGGCTGTGGGGTAAGAACCTGTATTTTCCTTCTAGCAGTGTGGGAAATAATTGATACTGTACAATGCTAAGATAAGGGGGGAAATGTGGTTGGTTTTTCTTCTTTTCCATCGGCAACTCTGAATTGTCCTTCGTACCAGATCGGGATACTGTAGATCAATAAACAATTTAAATATAGGACTATGGCTTAGGAATGATGCCTTCATCATGTAGAATATGTCCATTCCATAATTCTTTGCTTTATTCAGTTTAAGAAGTTGCTGAGTAGTTACAGTAGGAAGTTGAACTGTGCAAATCAAAATCCAAATGCACTTTTTCTTCTCATAGCACTTAGCAAAAATGAACAGGATTTTGAGCAAGCTGTTCATTATCATATTAATATTTTCTTCACAGAAAAAGGAGAGACTAGGCAGTTTGTGATACTGAAATGACATTGCTTGTTCATGTTAAGATACACGATGAAAAGAAATATAGAAATATTCTTGGTTATTCATAAAAAACGCTTTAAAGTAAAGAGAATGCACAATTAATGGTGGATTTATGGAAATCAAAAGCAGATGATGCTTGAAAATCTTTTTGCTAAGAGATTGAATCATAGGGACTGGTGATTTTTTGGCAGTAGAAAAAGCAAGTACTTTACAAGAATCAAGATCTGGGGGAAATAGATGTACATAGAGATGAACCTATATATGAAAGAACCTATTAAATGTTAAGTCAGAGTGACTAAACTGGTGGTTGTACTATGTGACTCTTTCCACGGTTGACACTGTTGTTGATTTCTGTGAAGACTACAAGAGAAGAGAAAATATCTATATTTATAAAATATTATTATGCTCTTTCTCATGTCTTTCTTGTGGAAAATGCACTTTTTATTGCAGTTCTGATGTTTCTCAAACTGATACCATGGAAGAATAGTAGTTTGCTGAACTAGGAAGTCACAGTAACTTGTCTTCTTTGAGTAGGTTAGCATCTGTCAACTTTGGTAAAACTTCCTATCTATCCATGCAGTGGTGCATGTAAAACAGAGTACTATCCAAATTCACTGAGCAGACACAGGGCTATAAAATGAAGCAGAATCTGGGAAAGTAATAGGAAACAAGACTGAATAAACAAAAAGGAATGCCTCTGGATTAACTATCAGGGATTAGTTAAAAAAGATAAAATCACAAATAATTTTTATTCTTCTCTCTGCCTTGAAGTGATGAAAGTCATACTGTGTTTTGCAGCTTCATTCATCATCATTCTGAATCTGCAAATGCCCTGTAAATAAAGTGTACGTAGGCGTAAAGGATTGATATATTGCGTAGTTTAGCAAACTGCTCTGTTTTCTTTTACAGACTCTGTGCTGTGCTTGCTAGTGATCAGATTTGCAGCCTTGAGTTTAACCTCACCCTTTGTTTTGAATTATGTAATGTCCTGAACGTTATGGGGTACAGTTCACTGAGGCTGAAAAGAGTAGCAGAAGGTTGGTCTGTAAGCCAAATTTTGGTAAGATTAAGGCCCTTCCTCAGAATCTATAATGGAACAGGATAAAAAAAAATGTGCCTTTAAATTCTTCTTTGTACCCTGACAAATGATAACCTCAAGGAAGATTCGTCACAGAAGTTGTGGTGTGGGTCTTAGCACTGAAATCAGCTGCTGATGATAAAGCTGGCTGAAGGTAAAGATCTGCTTGCAAGGACACTGAGACAGTTAGGAAAGCTATTTATTTTTAGTCTGTTTGAGTAAAACACTCACTTTGAGTGTTTTCTGTTCTTAAACTATGATGTCATTTTTCCCAGACAAAACCTGGCCATTTTTAACATGAAGGCCTTCCACTAATTTTTATGGAATCCAGAAACATCCATTTCAGAGTTTAGCATTCCCTCGTGAGTTCACACAATAATTTACAAGCTCAAACAAAGGCACAGGATGAAGAACATCCCTACTGTCCAGCCAAGTAAAGGCTGCAAAAGATGCCTTGCAGTACGTACCTGTACAGTTTAGCTCAGAGATACAGTCCTTGTTGAAGCCGCTAAGCAAAGAAAGAAGGAAGATAATGTGAATCTGGAGATTCTCTATAAATACCTGTCATTCTTTAAGCTGTATTTTGGTTATATATAGTCTCTTATGGGGTATTTAAACCTCTGTCTTTGTGTAAAATTGATATTACTAACAACAGAAGTTACATCTAACATCATCAGCATGTTACTCACCCAAAAGTCCTTGTACAGAAATAGTTGCCTACTGCACAGAACAAATTGATTGTTCATGTCTGAATTGGCATATAAGGGTAGCTAACAGATGTCAAGATGAGGATTTGGATCAGCTGATGAGATGGTTCAAGGGAGGGAGGAATGAAGGATGGGTTTTCAAGAGAAAGCTGGGACAATAAATGAAAAGGGTTTTCAGCAGCCATTTTAGAAAAGGAGAGGCTGAAGAAACCAAATAGAGAATAAGCTGGCCACCAGGGACTGTAGTGATAAAAATACTCCATTATTCAGAAAGATAACTGGGAGGAAGTCTCAAACATATAAGGTCTTTGACAAAATCTGAAGCAACATTGAAAAATGAACAGGTGACTGAGCCAGGTGCAGACATTTTGATTTCCTCAGTTTCTTTGTTATGTGAAATGAGAAACTAAAACCTCTTTTTGCAAAGTCATCGCTCTTGGTATCAAAGCTAAATGTGAGTCTCCAGAAGAGTGCTTGTAATTTGCTGAAAGGTCCTTTGGGAAAGCTAGAAGATGGTGGATTTTTCTTTATCTCAGGAAATTTGGAAACAGCAATATGTGGGGCCCAGAAACAGCCTACTAAATACCTATATAAAACTGTATCAAAAAGGTGAGGAGAGAGATTTAAATTTAAGCATCCCCATATGTACCCTCTGCAGTCAGGCACTGCTGTCTTTTCAGGCCAAAAAATAGAACAAGGAGATATATTTTGAATGAAAAGTAGCCTGCAGATATCCTTTTAATGATTATGAATAGTCCTCACTTATAGCCATGTTGTGGTACCACTGACTGACCTCACTCTTGTCTAGTCTTTCCTATTTCTTATCATTAGCCATAAACATCTTGATTGATTTACTAAGGTATTGCCATTATACACTGTTCTACCTTTATTACTATGCATCAGACCTATGTTACTAACTTCTGTTGCTCAACTATAAAATTTTGACATATTTAATACTACAAAACAGCAACAAAACATAGAAGAGTGTGCATATTGTACCAGCTGGATTGGGTACAGGAAAAGCTGTAGTAAACAAGACATACAAAAGCTCTATGAATAAAACATTTTTGTCTTGTTTTATATTATACTGACATATTATTTACTACATATTAAAGAAGTTTGGTGTTAAAACCAGATTAGAATGGATCTTCAAAAGGGACTATACAACTTGTGTATTAACAAGTCTGCCTTGGTTTTTCGACATACAGCTCTGCTGCCTTGCAAAATGTTCCCAGTATCTTTCAGTGGGATGATAACTGACTGATGTGAAACTGCATCCCACATTTTGCTCCACAACATATAAATTTTTTTGCAGCATGCAATATCAGTTGAGCCATCTCGTGGAATGGGGTGAGATGAGAGATTATGGATAATGGAGACGAAGCCTTATGTTGGTCTTTTCCCTTTGAGTTTATTCATTCCTAGCATAGTCTACATAAACAGGGAGAAGAATGTATTTCCAGAGATTGTCTGTTGTTTAATAATCCTTTACTAGGGAACTTGACTCCTGAAGGATAATGGAGGTCCTGAGACTATACTAAGCTGTACTAAGGTCTGGGCGACAATTTAAATGGTTTAGGAATAAGCAGTCATAATTGATGTTTTTGTAATTCTTCATTCAGATCCCCTAGTCTGAAGCTCTGTGAGTCCTCCAACTCAGTGTGTTAAATATGCAATGGCAACGTAAATTTTATAGACTTGCAAAGGGACCACAAAATCTGGGGTTATTTCACCTCCTTTACGCTGCACTGTTCTGTAAGCATAGTGCATTGAACATCAAGATTCCACTAAAGATGTGTTCTCTTCTAAGACAGGTGAAATTTTAAGGCTGAAGACTGCAAGAGGTCCCTGAAAAATGAGTAGATATAAATACTATGTCTTCCTTACAAATAGAATTCCTAGGCTGCTTTATTGCATAAAGCAAAATCCCTAAGGCAATTTCACCCTACCCAGCAATTTTTTCTCATTGATTTCTTCTTGCGTTCTTCTTCTATGGCTAAGGAAGCACATGTCAAAAGCAATTGGAGCATATTTGTAGAATTAATAATTGTCTGCCTTTTCAGAAAGCTTAATAGAATAGAGGACACTCTAAAATAGTTAAAGAGGTGCAATACATATTTCAGTTGTTTGCAAAGTTCTTTTTTGTGATTCATCATCTCCTGTTCATGCATTTCCTAGGACGCACATTTCATCTTCAGTAATGTCTTTGTTAAGCCCAGTAATATGCATGTGGTGAAGTCCTGAATACTTGGAGAAAATTTTTTGTTTTGAGGGGTCAGATCTGAATTATGAAAATTCCAAGCAACAAGTTCCTAACCACTTAATTCTCATAAATATAAATGATGATTTTGTTAGTTGTGTGTGTCCTTCTGAACTTCTGTAGCAAGGTTGTTTAGGGTTTTGTATCTTGGAGTGCTGTGTGAATGCGCCTATACTTTCTCTGGAACATGAACTAGCTTGCAAATACTGTTTCAGAACTGTATCATGTATGTGAAAGTGCTTAAGAGTTTGTATGAGTACCCTACACTAGAAGTGAAAAGCAGTTTGCACATCTGGCAGTTATGTCTTTTATTGTGAAGTTCAGTTTTAATGCAGTGTGTTGTCATCATCGGCGTGGACTTTCTTTCTGCAGTTACTATCCCTCAAGTCTAGTTTTATTGTGTCATTCCATATCTATTGCCTGATCAAAATGTTTGAAAGTCTGACTATCCTCAAAGACTTTATTTCCAAACAAAGATGTAGATATAAGTGTTTGGTTCAGGATATGTACTTTTTTCCTACATTAGTATTACTGCAAGAGTCTTCAATGTATGTAAAGAGAAAATAGGCAGCTTTTAAAATACTTGGAGATACAAAGATAGTCAAGTAGTGGTAATTCAAGACAACCTTTGAAGATACTTGCACTGAAAAAAAGTCTTTAAAATTTTATAATCAGATGAATAAAAGGTCATGGATGAAGAAGGGTTCTGTGCACAATGATCTAAATTTTTCTCCTGGTTTTAAGATGGGAATGAAAGTTAAAGCAGAAGCAAAAGTAAGAGGCTCCAACGTTTTGAAAAACAGAGGAATAATTCAGAAAAGAGAAGACCTTGAGACCTTTGTCATTTGCAAAGCACTAAAATGGAAAAAGGAGATTGCTGCTATCTAGTACCACTGCAAAATTGAAGGGTTACTCTTTGTTATTACATTCCAGGTATCTGTCCTTATTCTGTATGTCATTAAATTTTTGCTTTTAAGAGAATTCACCAGAAAGGTATCACCATGGATAAGGTAATAGCTGAAGATATTGCTGTGATTAAGAAGCCAGCTCACAGCAGGAGTGTTTCATAACATTGTATAGGAAGTTTTTTCAAGAGGAATGAAAATGAGACAGACATTTTCTATTATTGCTAAATGCTGAGCTGCTAGCATTGCGCCACAAGCTCTAAGCAGTAATCATGTATTGCTTTCTTCTATTAAGTGGGCACTCTAGCCTTTAGAAAGTGGAATTCCATCTTGTTGACACATTATGCTTCAGTAACTAAGCAAGTTATTTCATTGCTAAAATATGACAGACTTTCTCAGGCTGACCAAAATTCTTTTTGTATTTGTAGTGGGTTTTTACTGGTACCATTTTATATGGGTTAAAAAGAACTGCAAAAGCATTGGGCTTTTAAAGATGAATGAAATTCTACTTTTTAAGTAGAATGTTGATGTTTTAATAAAATGTTTACCCCAGAATTGTAGTGTACAATTAACACGTTATGTATTGCAGTCAATGTGCATTATTTCCATTGCCCATATCTTGCAGGGCTGTGATTCATTGATCTGGTGACTGATATGAAACTCTACTGTCAGCAGGGAGTGGATAAAGCAATCTAGAGAATGTTTCCATTTTTAATAATACAGATCACATTAGTTCATAGGACTAGCAAAAGCAAAATAAATACCTTTTATATAGAGAATGAATCAATTACTTGCACTTCATTCAATAGTAGAGGAATAACTGCTTTTTTCTTTACATCCCAAACCATGGAGAACTAGCTAGAAAAATACTGTTAGAAAGCATGATTCTCTTCCACTCTGAGATAAAACTGGAAGTTCTTTACTTTTGTCTTGCTAGATGGTGTGGAATATTATGAGATAACTCATATCCTGTGATGAAATTCTGTATCTCTTGGTTTATGTAGGGTATAGCTTTTATGTGACTTCAGCTTCATGCAGGCATCTGGAAAATGGCTGTTGTACATACACATTACAAATTGAACGTGTGGTGTCTTCAGTGTTTTGGCTTGATTTATTATTCTGTGGCCTATCTAGTAGTTCACCTTTTAAAATCTGTCATATGTGTTCTGAGACAGGAGCAAGGAAGCAGAGAGAACAAGGTAGTTACTCAACAAAGGGATAGAGGCTTCTGTTCTCTGTAATCTAGCATAGGAATACTGATAGAAGAATAATGTTGTATTTGAGTCAGGGAAATTGTATTAGAGAGAACTAGGATAAAATCAAGTTCTTACTTGTAAAGCTGAGTCAAAACTGGACACACGGACCTAGGAACTAGAGAGGATAAAACTGGTCTCTGTGAATGTACACCCGCTCAGATTGGGATTGTGAACAAATGTTTTGCAGAAGATAAATGGTCCCAGTTTTACCGATTTGTCTGAAATAGGGAATGAGGTAAAATTGCAAGCATGTGAGATCCATTGTAAATTGAGGGCTGAGATATAATAGTGGGCAGGTTTAAAATCATGTCAATAGTTGATTTTAGGATTTATCAACTAAATCATAGTCTTTGTAAACTGCTAGATCAAACAGTCCCTTGGAAGTGTGCTAGGGATTTTCCTATTAGAGATACCAAACGCTCAACTTTGTCACTCATTCAGTATGCAGATTCCAGAGCTGAAGGTGCCTGGGCTTCAAATTTCTTCACCTGTGGAAAAAGAACAACATTTTACAGTGGATGCAATGCAAAAATGCAAATAATTTAAAATATCCACAGCTCACTGTAAATTGATTTCAGCAATGTGAAAAAACAGCTCCAAAAAAAAAGTACCTTCTCTGGAGAGGTTCCTGTTTGTAGGTACCCACTGAGTATATCATACTCTGATGCGCTCAGATCAGGATTAAAGTCATCACCAGATTTGAAGGAAAGTCAAAATTTTCTCTCAGGACTTACTGCTAGTGACTCGATATTCCGTGCCAGAGTTGGTGGATGAACTACCTTCCATCTCCAGGCATCTAGGGGCATTTCTCACCTAGAAATTTCTTGTTATTGTTAAAGCCTCAGGCTTTGATGACATTGTTGTCTATTTTGGTCTATGCCTGTGGCACACTACAGTTTAGTCTCTTGACGACTGAAGTGCTCTTGTCTAATTAAAATAATTGGGCTCCATGTAGCAGTATCTGGGTGATATTTAATGGCTTATGATGCTCAGGAGATTATATTAGATGAACTTGTAATTCTATCAAGTCTTAAATATAATGGAAGTTTATGACTGGAGAGAACTTGCAGCTACTTTTTGCTTGCTACTCCTCTCCTCTTCAACAAATATGCCTAGAAATATGTCTGACAGTCGGGGGGACAATGTGGGGGAGGGGGGGGACAATATCATGTGACCCATCAGGAAAGACTTGGGATACAAAAATCAGAGAGAAGGAAAAATAAGATGTTTATAGGAATTATCAGTTAATTCCTATATATATGGAAAACAGAGCTCTGTCTTCTGACTTCATATCTCACATACAGGGTAAGATTGTTTCTGTCAAATGAGGGTGAATAAACACGTTTCACATGATGGAAAAATGTAGCCATTTTAAATCAACCTGTGTTTACTTCAACTAATAGATTAAATAGTCTTGGTTATAGCAGCCTGTCCCAGATTACAAGAGGTGCCTGAGCTTCCTTGCTTATACAGTTTATATACTGACTGCAGTTTTAGAAACGATGAATACAAATGAATTTGTAAAGTAGCAGAACTAGGTGTTAGTGGAATATTTGGTATGAATAAACAGATCTATCACTGAGTCACTGGAGAGGGAACAATAATGCAATTAGAACAGGATGTGCTGCTTGAGAATGGCAGCCACTGAGGACAGGATTCTAATTGCGTAGGAGGATTATTTGAGCTATCTTCTAAAAACTTTCCCTTTTTGAACAGGAAAGGGATTCATGGGCTGAATGCAGGAAATCATTTATAAATGAAAAGAAAAATAAATGTGAATCAAAGTAAGCCTATTTATTGTCTTTCATGTGATGTTTCATATGAAGGCCTCCTGAGGTACTTTGGATTGTATTATTACACTATTGCAAAATGCAAGAGGTGCTTAATCAATGAGAAATGATGGAGTAAAAAGATAAGACCGGAACAATAAGACTATAGATTAGAATGAATCTGTTGACTGGCATTTGTAAGTTAGCCAGAAAAAAAAATTTAAAGTTCTGAATGCTAAAGAAAATTTATCCTCATTATGCATCCGGTATAGTTCTAGCCTGTAGCCCCACTCAGAAGTAAGTCACAAGACTCATAAAGTGAGCAGCTCACATAGATCCCAGAAAAAGCATTTCTTTCTACAGCTTTTGTGGCACTTGTGGTCTTCATGTTGTTTGATGTCAGAGTGAAAAAAGTGTAATAGAGGTTTGGGGTTTAAGTCTATTCTGTGTAACTACAAATATGAAAACCAGTAATTTATGGCAGTTTGGAACCTACAAGTAATGGCACATGTTTTTACTGAAAGGATCATTCACAATTTAAAATGTTTGCAAGTTTATTTATTTCCGCATTAGCTGATCAAAGAAATGGATGAAGAGTGCCTTTCTCAGCTTTAGCTTGAATCTCTGAAATACATAAAATCTCTGTTGGTCAGCCAGGCTCTTGGTTCATTGTTTCAAGGCTATACCTTTTTTCAAGTGGAGGGCATAAAATGATTACTTACTGAGACTATAAAACTCTTTGTGTTGAAAAATAAGAATGGCACACAATGTAGAGCATAGGTGTACTATAGGGAGGGGCCATAGAAAAGCTATGGGTAGAGTGTACTGACACTTTTCCTGAAGAATATCTTGTCTCTGAAGACAAACAAGATATTATCTAAAGCTTCCCAGTGCTGTTCCTGGGTTTACATAGAATTTCTTCTTGGGCCTTTAAGAAAAAGCTCTTTCAGACACATTACAATTGCAATAGTATGTCTGTGGAATGAAGCTTATCTTTTCATCAGTACAAGAGAAATGTTTATTTTTCATTGCACTTGTTGCATTACTTCTACGTACTATATAGAACCCAGATTGACTGGATAATCTCTAATGCATCTGTTTGGGCTATGCTTCTTGAAGAGTAGGAGGAAATTGGCATTAAAAATATTTAAAGTAAAGCTAAATGTAGTTCTCGTACAGAAAATGAACAGCTTTTTAAAATAATATTAAGTAGAACAGAGTTATTCTGAGCTCAACTTTTCTCATCACTAGTATTTCAGTAAGTTATTTAATAATCATGTCATATGCAGAACTTTATTATTTCAAAACCATTTCAAAGAGATAGCAAAATCACCATTCCACAATCAAAGCTGATTTTGAAGTGCTGAAACAAAGTTGATTTTTCAATTATCAGAGTAAAAAAAAGCATCTGAGAACTCTTGATTGCTGCAAGACTGCTGTCTTTTCATGTTGGATAACTCAAAACAAATAGATGATGCTTATGAAGCTTCAAACAAAAATCCACTTCTAACAAAGCATAAGCTTAAAAAACACTCAACCTGAAAGAGAATATCTGGGAAAAGTTATAAGCTTATGAAAGTGAGTTTAGAATAGAAGTTGCATCTCAACCTTAACAATTATATTGTTACTAAGCTGTAATAAAGGAAGTAAAGAAAATGTTGCAAAGACAAGGGTGAACTATGAAAATAAAATAAAATGAACATATAATGACCAAATTAAAGACATCCCTTACACAGTAATAATATTCTGAATGAAAAGCAAGGACACAGATTTGGAGAACTGTGACCAACTGTAATTCAGTGGGAAATAATAGAAAACCAGAATGCTGTGTGTGCTCATAAACCATCATGAGAGAGAAGAAAAGGAAGAATTCTTATAAGGATAATATACTATTTCTGTGAATGGAGGCCTTGACTGGGGGCAGAAAATCATGGGTGGATAACCAAGTCTCAGTTAACTCCAATTTAGCCCTTTATTTCTCAAATATTAAATAATTCATGCAATTCTTTTTTTTTTCCTAAAAGCTCTCACATTAAATTGGCTGACAATCACTACCATAATAGCAGATTTATTCCACTGACAATTAAGAGACATAGATGAAAAGATAAAGAGTGAGATTTAAAGGTACTGGTGACTCACTTGTTCAGACAAAATGAGCAGTTAAATAGGCTGGTAAGACTGGACATTGTTTCCATTTAGAAATGCCAAATAGCAATAGTATGTTTTGCATTTATCACTGTCATTTTTATGCCAGTGAAAATGCTGACACATGTAAAATCAAGCAATGACATTAATAAGTCTCTTATGCACAACCTGAAATAGTTATTTTTAAAAAGATTGACTTTTAGACCACCAAACTGAAGCTGGTATTTAATATTAAATATAGTCTGCAAATAAAAAATAGGCATGGGGCATGTTCCACAGAGACTTTGTTTTCTACTTACTTTTTCTTTCAAACTGAAATTAGTATAAATATCATATTCCCTTATTTTAGGGAACTTCTTGTATGTCTCTTTAACACGCTTTTTGAAATGTCTAAATCTTTATGGTAAGGATGTTATTGTCAAAATCTTATTGAGCACTGTCAAATTCTGGGAGAAAGAAAAAAAAAAATTAGTTGAATTTATCTGTTGGTGGCATAGTCTTTCACTGACATTTGACCTAAATTGGAAAACTGAAATCTCGAAAACCGCCAGAATATCAGAAATAAAATCTGCAAGATCCCACTGGGGATGGAGGAGGAGTAAACAGGAAAATACAAGCCGTACAGTGAGATCTGAGAAGACCTGGCGGTCACTTAGTGATTATTCAAAACTCTCTGAAGCACCAATTTCTTCACTCCCTCTCTTGACTTAAGAGTGAGAACCTGCTCCTGCATTTTGTGGGAACAGCCTGGAAGGAGACTACAGGAACATTAACCTGCCTCCTCTGCTGAGAGCTGTGACTTTATGTGAGGTGGTATCACACCTCTAGTTGCTGGCTTGCTTGATCCCTAGTGAGCAGGTGGAGACGGAGAGTAACAGCTAATATGTGGGAAGGTGAAGGGGTGGGGTGTTCTCTGGAGATCCCTAGCTGAGTCTGAAAGTGCATATTCTGTAGGAAAACCTATAGTTTATTAAATCCTTTGGTGTGTGCATCTGACATAAAGGAATAAAAGTGTACATGAGATATGTGCCTTAGCTGTGTGTATTCAGAATTATGGGAAACTACCTACCGTGTCTTTGTATAAATGACTATGGAGTTGGGATGCTTATAGCAATCTGATCTAATGGGTGACATCCCTGCCTAAGGCAGCGGGATTGGAACTAGGTGATCTTTAACATCTCTCCCACCTGTAAACATTCTGTGATAGCGTGAAGTGTTTCTAGAAGTTGCAGTGCATGGATGTGAAAGGAGCGATGAGGTGACTATAAGTGTGTACAGAGTGAGTGGTTTTACAAAGATGTGTAAGTATCAAAGGTATAAAGAACAGCCTGACCACATGACTGTGGTATTTTACATGAGTTCCTGGTCTTTGGAGAATTTTTACATGAATATATATAGATAGCAAATTTTGTGTTTTCAAGTATCTGCAGTCATCATATTTTAAAATCTTTTACGCTGACAGGAAACTTTTTCTGGGCATGAAGTAGTTACCTAAAGTTATTGGGGAAAATGTTTTGGATTTGGAGATGGAATAAAAGGCAGCTGCCAAACAGTAGCATTGCTCTGAGCTAGAAACTCACCATATCCTCATATGAGAGGAGTGACAACAACTGGTAATTGGTGAGTTAAATAAATCAAAGAAGAAATAAACTTAACAATAAATGTACAATACAATAATAGCTTTTATATGCTGCTGTGGTTCTCACCAGTGGTGTTTTCATAAAATGCATCACAAGCTTTCAGTGTTCAGGGAAACACATTAGTGTTTTTGAATTGTTTTTACTATAAGCCATGCAAATAGTGTTTGTCCTAGTGGGGTGTGACATTAATTATTAGCAAAGGATCTCTTACATGATTTCAGTCAACAGAGAACTAACAGTTCACTCTTTATTTTCAGAGTGTGACATATAAATATTCAAAACTGCATTAAAAAACATTTAACCCATGCAGAGTATTCCTGCTGAAGAGATGACACATGGCAGAAATAAATTGCCCTAATAACATGTGCAAATGTTTTGTGATCGCAAAAATGTTATCAGTGTAATTCAAATAGGTTCTCCTTTGTTATGTTTCAGAAAAGAAAAAAAAAAACAGTATTTAAATTCTTCCATATAGATGACCAGTGGTCAACTCCTGAAATAAATTTCAAGTCTTTTAGAGGTATTTTTTAAAGAGTAAGTCCCCTAGCCAAAAGCAAACAAAAAAACATGTACTTCTGCAAGTGAAGCTAGAGGAAAACAGCAAATTCTGGAAAGCAGGAATAAGCTCTCGTGAGTGACTGATAAGAAATCAGTTCTAAACAGAAAAAGGGAGCTGATAATTCAGTAAAGAAATCATAAGGGTGCAATGGTAAATTGTCTCAATGTAAAGGAGGACTAGGAAGGGTAAGAAAAGACCAACTTGCTTGAACAATGACCTTTTTTATGTCCTGAAATTTAAGAAAGAAGTGAACACAAAATGTATGTAGGTTGTATTATTTTGAATAGCTAGAAAACCAGAAAACACCTAGGGGACAGTCAGAAAGTGCAAGATGTGAAATAAAATATTTTTAATATAAAGTCTACCAAACACTATAGAGAAAGCTTTGCATAAATAAGTGAGAGAAACAGTAACGTGAAAGATCAAGGAAGCTGTTGGTTCACTTCTCACTGAGAGTAATACATATTATTAAACTGTTCCAAGAAGACAAAAGTGTTTCCTTTTTAAGTCTAAATTTAAAAAGTCAAACCTGCTTAAATGGTTAGCAGAGCTAAAACCAGTGAAACAGAATTAAAATTACCAGCTATAGTGGGAAAGACATTTTCAAATCCACTTGGCCTGATGAAATTTTTCCTTTAGGAAAGGCTGAAGAAAATCCAGAATATTATTTGTCACTTCAAAGGTTATATGTAGGGAAGATCTTGCAAAAGGCAAAAGCAGTCTATGCCTAAAAATAGGAAAAAAACCCCTCATCTGAAACTTATAGACCAGTGGGTTTAACCTGAGTTCCTGAGGGGAAATTGTAGCAAATAATTAAACTACTAGTAATAAGCTAGAGGACAAAAAGGATAGTCTCAGGAAGCATGGATTTAGAGTTTATCACATCAATCTAACTTTATGCCAAAGTAACAGGACTTGTGGGTAAAAGAGATGTAGATTAAGTTTTCTATCTTGAATCCAACAAAGCTTCTCACATTGTTTCACATAAAATTCACATAGGCCAACTAGGAAATACAAGACCAGATGATAATTTCATTAAGTGAATACATAATTAGTTGGAAAGCTGTGTATAGACTATTTATCAGCATTTGACAATCAAAGTGGAGGGTTGTTTCAAATCTGTCCTGAGGTTGATTGGCTTTAATATTTTCTCTGATGCCTTGATGAACGATTATAGTGTAAGGTTATTAAATTTACGTAGGCTATGTAGTGGGGGGGACACAGCAAACAGTTTGAAAGTTGAAAATTAGTTGGTAAGGATAAATGTAAAGTTTCTATACATAGACAAGTGCAAGCAGCTGTATGCTAAGAGAAAAAAAATGTTTAGAGAGACAGCAACATGGCAAAAGATCATCTGGGAACACAATACCATCTTGAGTCAATAGTGTGCTAGTGTGCAAAAGGCAAATGTTGGAGTGAGGCATATACATCACAGTAATTATTTGTCCTACTCCAAAATATCAGGTTAAATGCACAGTGAGGGAACACAAACAATGGCCCTATTTTTTTTCTGATGTTATTACTCAGTTAAAGGAAGACATCCATTTAAACATGCTTCTTATCAAAGAAAAGGGTCTTTTTCTGGCCTCTTCCCTTTCCACTTGGTTTGGAAGATGAATTGGTGAGATGGGCTATCAACAACTTTCTTCATAGCTGCTTGACTCTGCTCATTCCAATCTATAGCAGACTTTGCTCTAGAAATACTGCGTCCCAAATAAAAGGCAGGTGATACAGATAAAATCTACTATGTGCAACATTGCAGAATGCTCATATGCTGCCAGCGACTAACATACTGAAACCTAAGGAGAGTTCTTACCCATGGAGTCTTTCTAAATACTGCTTTACAGAAAGCCAGTCCTAGTTTAGAGTGACAGTTTTCACATCTCTTGTGAGTTCCCACTGCCAGGATTTGATTAGATAATCTTTTTTCCTTCAAATAGCCAGCTGCTTATGAAATGGCACTGCTGATACTTCACAATAGCACAGAATAAACTAGGCACCATGTCAGAATCACTGTGGACGTTTTATGGGGAAAGAAACATTTAACTTAACCTTTAAAAAAGAAATCTGTCTATTTCATACAATTCACAATTTTAGAGCTCCCAAGTGTTTGATCATCTTACAGCACTTTGGACAGTCTGGAAATGACATAGGAAAGTCCACATTGTAACTCATCCTATTCATCAATTGATGTGGTTGAAAATGTTCATGGAAACTGTGCAATTTGAGGCACAGCATTGTGTAAAAGGAAGGAAACTGTCCATCTGCCTTTCTTCTCTTAGCAAAGGATGTTCACATTTTATGCCCCATAAATCCTGCAATTATTTTATTGTATTCCCCCTTGAATGCATATTAAAGTACAGAAACATGTCACCATCACCGAGCACCAGAAACTTTTTCATGCAGGCTAGTTCTTCAGTGCTGTTTTCTCCTCTGTCCCTTGGATCAACTTATTCCTTGTAGGAGTCTTTCTCAGATTTAAAGATGTGTAGCCATGCTCTGGTGCATGTGTGTAGGTGTGTGGGGATTTTCCATGCCTTTTTGTCCTACTTCAATTCTGTCATTTGCCTCGTAGTTTCACTCTTTCACCTCTTCCTTACCAAATTCTATAAAAAACACATTTGAAGTAAAGCTGTTATTAAGCAAGTGAAGAATGTTTCAGCCTGTCTGTCAGGTATTTCCAACTAATTCTGCTTTAAAACAGAAAAAGACCCTCCATTTTTGGGGCAAAACTTCATATTTATCTTAAATCTTTTGGGTACAGTTAGATTCACTTAATTCCCTCCATGTTTTATTTGTAGTATATTGGTTCTTGAGCACTTAGCTGTTCATGTAGCATTTCTATTTCTCATATGTAGGGAATTCCCTTTTGCCCGAGTCACTTTTAGCATTGGCTACTTTTGTTCTTCAGTCTGCTTTGATTGTTTGATATTCCAAGTTCTTGAACTATTGATAGTTCCAAGTTCTTAATAATGATAGGACCTCCTAGCATGTTAAGTAGTTTTGATTCAGTTGAGCAGCATCTTTTCTAGAGAATGATTAACTATTCATGTATGTTCATATATGGTCTTTTTTAGATATGATTTCTCACTACTAGTCTTGGAAAGCTTTCTTCCTTTGTACTCTTAAACTTGAAAACATCATACATGAAGAAAAATGCAAATAGACAGTGAAAAGCCAAAGATTCATCTTTCTGGCTTCCCTTTTAATTTAAAGCTAATCAGTTTTTTGTAAAGTAAGAAAGACTACCCTTTCTGACCATGATAGGTAGAGTCAGATCAAGCAGGTAGGTTATCTAGTTCAGTTGTACTGTCATGTAGCACAGTTTAACTACAGCTGTCATGTCTTTAGAACTTGTACTCAGTTGTTTAGCATTTAATCATGAATCGAGGAATTGAAAATAGTGACCAATTAAGTTCACAGTCAATCAGATTAAAGGACAGGGCTGGAATAACTTAGCATGTTAACATTCTGGTTTTTCACTTGTACAAGTGAGCTCTGTAAACAGCTACAGAGATAAGAATGGTACAAAATCATTCCAGTAAAATTTTATTACCGAAATTTACAATTCTTGATTTTCATTACTAAAAATATTCAGTAGATGTTGGTTAAAAATGTTCTGAATTATTTCATTTTTCAATGTGGACCAGTCAGCAAATGAAATTGGAAGTTTTTTTTCTGATATCTTGACTTGCTTCACCACATATCCTGTGCAGGCCTAAGAGCTAGATTCAATGATCCTTGTGGATCCCCTCCAAGTCAGCATATTCTGTGATATCTGAAATGGGTACCACTATGATGTGTTTTCTCAGAGAGCTGTTTCATTCTATGTGCTTTGAAGCTGTGGGAGAAAAAAACGGGCAGTATCAGCAGTATAGAGCTGTGTGTTGCTTTCTGTCATATACAGTGTCATTTTGAATGTGAAAATTAGTCAAGATTGAGGAAAGTGGTATTTATTGCTTATCCTAGAATGTTTTAACAAGCATCTGATTAGCTTTCTTACACAAAAAGACAATTTGAAGAGCTGAGCAGAGCTCAGAGAATATAAAGCAAATGTCTAGACATTTCCCTACAAAGAAGGAAGTTGTTAAGTTTTATGGCATAATTTCACAGGTGGTTAACTGTGTGGCTTCTAATATTTGGACAGGGGGAGGTTTATTATTATTACTGTCATATTCTTAGTAGCGCTTTGGAGCCTGAGGAGGTCTTCCAAACAATCACTACTTCCACAGACCTATATTCTTCACTTTACCCAACATCAATTTAAAGTTATAGACCCCTGAATGACACCATCTGACTAACACATGTGACACATGAGAGACCACAAAGAAGCTTCCAGCAGTGGAGCTGCTAGCAGAGTCAAGGAATCACATTTTTGGCATTGCACTAAACTATTATTTACATCTTCTTCAATGATGCCACAGCTCTCTTGCATCATGCATTTGCCATGCAATGGGCTTGCAATGTATGAAGTCACCAGAACATCCAGTCTTCTATTTCCTTGTTATTTTGAATAAGAAAATTGTGAGGACAATTGAGAATTGTAGTCAAAAAGACCCCCTGTCCAGTTACATGCATACCGTCTTCATACGGTGTGCAGATCCACCAGTTGGAGGAGGAACCTTTCAGCAGGTTCCCTGAAGATGCAGGACAAAACTTTCCATCAGCACTTCGGTGAAACCCCATGCTCACTGAGAAAATTTGAAGTGATGTACTTAGCATTGGTCATGTCTTTCTTGGGAAGCAAATCTCCCTGTAATGTCTTCCTGATGCTGATTAGGCATCTGAACACGTGATGTAACTCTGTGCTTGCACCAAGGGGCACACATTGTCATGCACGGGTGAACATCTTCAGAACACTGGACCTGCACTACTGATGGAAATGTTTTGAATAGCAGGGTACTTGAGATAGCTGATCAGGAAATACTTTTGCTAAAGCATCCTTGATTGAGATATCCAGATTAAAGATCATAACTTCGATTTGTCATAGAGGAAACATCTCTATTTTCCAGTTTTGACAAATGTTTGCTCATTCCTGTTTTCTCATAGCCATGCCTAAGTCTCTTCCAAGAGCCCTAAGTTTTCAACTTCTTTCAAAACTGTTTTTCAGGGCAGTCTATCTGCAATGCCACTTCGAGGAGGTTTTCTTCCTAAAGAAACAGTCAGATTCAGAAAAAGTCTTGTTACTCCCTTCATCAAATGATTCAGCTATTCATCCTTCTCTTCTCTTACCAAATACAATCAAACAGTCATTGCCTCACAAAACTAATTAAGGCTTGCAGGAACGCAGGTGCTGGTAACCCAGGGAATCCCTAATCCCTCCTCTCCAATTCCTGCTCTCCATATATTTGTGAAGACTTTGCCCCATGATACCAACCAGTTTTCAAAGTATGGCAACTTCACTTTATTTTCCTGTTTAGTCTTAGCTGGTGATTACAATGAAGAGTGTATCATGCAAAAATGAAAGCTTGATTACTGAAAACAGCTACAGATTTTAAGAGCATTTGCTATCAGAAGGTACATATTAAAAGTTTCTCTGTCCTTCCTGTTACTTAGCAGTGTTATGCTGTTATGATAGACAGCTGTCTGAACTGGCGAAATTTTTGTTCTGAAATTTACCTACACCTGATAGTGAAATGCCTGCAATCTATTGTTATTTCTTCTCCTCAAGGTTTTTTCTCTTTTCTCTCCCAGCAAATTTTGCTGCAGTTCTCTAGAGAAATGAAAGGCCTTTGAATTGAAACTGATGCTCCTAGACAGTCCAATGCTGTTGTCATCTATGCATTTACATTTTCCATTCTCCTTGGCTTGGCTATTTACTAGAAATACCAGCTTTCTATAGCCTTAAGACAGAAAGAATGTCTTACACTATGTACTTCTAGAAGCTGTTGCAATGCCCTGTAGGGCATCCTAACTGTTGTCCTAAATTGAGATGACAGTGTTGCTCATATTAAATTGCCTTCTTGCTTGGCTTGGCATGCTGGGATCCATATCTATTAATGCAGGAGTGTCCAAATGTCCTGCTAGGAAAGCAATTTGTTCCTCAGTGGGGTGTCAGGAAAGCAGCTGGTCTAAGAAACTATCAGAGGTGATGTTAGGGGCAAGTTGTGTTTTTCTTGATTTAATGGAAATTTTTACTGATCCATCTCCTTGCCTGTCCCCACCACTTGTCAACAGGGCAGCACATATCCATCTTCAGCCATCTCCTATCCCTCCCAACAAGCCTGTCATATCTCTCTTGTGGAGAGACAGGCTTTCACACAGCCTGAGCCTCATAATAGACACTTCAACAACAGCAAACATGTTATTAATGGATTTTTTTTTAAAAAATGCCCTACAGAGGCACAATTTCAGAACATTCTTGCTAAGTATCAGTTTTTAAACCTCCACTTGTAGAGAGAGACTCTCACAAACTGAGGTTTGTTTTTGTCTGTCTTCTCTTTTTGCACATATACCAGAAAGTACTTTTAACCCCTTGAGTAACTTTTGTCAGTTTGCCTTTTTTCTGTTTATATTTCTAAATTAGATTTTAAATCAACTCATGAAAGAGAAATCTGATGTTTCTAGAGTCTCGTTCAGTGGTTTATTAATGTTACTGTATGTTAGCTGTTGTTTGAGAGAGCCATTATGGGAGTGACTACATTAATGAAGCTAGACTATGATTTATGGAAATAATTTTCTGGTGATTTTAAGAGGAAGCAATGACAAGTAGGATGTGACAGTCTATATTTTAATGTCTGTGGTTATATAGGAAAGTACAACATAAGGTGTATGATACAACTTACTAAGAAATAAGGAGCATGGATCTTAAAGCATACTTCCTAATTAGGTCTGCTTGAAAAATTCATGAGGGCTTCACATATTTAATGATACTGTCTATACAGGTTAAATGGTAGCAAACTTCTTTACTTAGACACCATGATGTTTATGTCATAGAATAAATCAGAGGTCCTGTCAATAAATTCTGGAGTAAGTAGCATGTAAATGTTTGGTTAGAGCTAAACTCGTTTTCTTTCTAAGAGGCAACAAAATAAATTGAGCTCTCCCTGTAATGAAATCCGGTAAAGCAAACAGCCCTAACCTTAGCTTACTTAATTGTTCCTCAGTGCTTCTGAATGTCTCTTAGGACTGCAAAAACTACACCGTATTTCAGAAGGTAGCTGCTGAGAAATAGTTTTTTAACCTAAAATGGGTTGTCAGATTTTAGTCTGAATTAAACCCAGTAGGATATTCCCAGGATATGTCAGCTGTATTTTTCTTATTACTTTAAACAGCCATTTACACTATATGTATTATGAAATACACCTATGAGGTTTCTAAATGCTTCCCTGCTACTTATTTTCATTTTCCATGTCTTTCTGGAGTTACACATTATAAAAGACTTTTGAAATTGAAAGTTCAAGAATGAATAAGTTTTAACTTGCAGAGATGACATCCTTCATTAAAAATGTAAATGCTCATATGGACCTGGCCACCCTTTCTCCTGATATCAGTGACAAAGGTTTGCTTGATTTTACATAGATTATAACTGGTATCATAGTATGGAATTGTAATAAACCTTTAGCCTGTAGTTTGGCAAAATGGATAACGTGGTGCAAGTTAGAAAGGACCTTTATTTTGGCAAGGAAGAATGAAAAGTTAGTTTTAAAATTTATTCCGATCAGATTGAGATACTCTTTAAAAAGCACCATGGAGACTCCCAAAAGGCTCTTGCTTTTAGGATGCTATCCCATCAAAATTAATTTGTTGTATATAGGAGACTGTGATGCTTCATTTTTGAAACAATAATGAAGAATTTATTTTCTTCATAGCAAATTGATTTTAAGGTGATATTTTTGATTTCTAAATTTTTTATCAGATAATTTTAAGATTAGTTAGTTCATTTTTGCAGCCAGTTTTTCATAGCAGTATATTTTTTTTCCCCACAGTTTGTCACATATTTTCCATTGTAGAGTCATTATAAAAGTATCAAACATATAATTTAGTCTCCAGGTTGTTGTATTTTTAAAACACTTTATTTTGGAGATATATTGATATGGACATTATAAAATTGATGTTTTGCCAGCATTAATAGATTTACCTGCTATCTCTTGAGGGAATGCTATCATCTTCATGGTCTGGATCTAGGTTTAGTATTTTGACAGGGCTTGATTTTAGAGTTAGCTGAGTTACAGCTATCTCAAAATTATTGTTTACAGGTACCCTATTGGAGTTTTTTCCTTCTCTAAGCCTATAGATGTGATATAATACTGTTGAGTATATAATTTATCCTACAATTACCAATTTTCATCTCTGTTCTTTGGCTAGGAGTTTTCTTTGTGTCATTAACTTATGTAATGCTTAGTACACTGTGGTTTCTAACCCACAAAGTTGTGTATTATAGGTATATGTGAATATGTAACTGAATATATGTAAGTATATACATCATTCTTACATGAGTGACTTTCCAGTAGAGAAAATAATAAAACAACAGTATTAAAATAACAAACTTTACAGGAAAAACCGCCAAACAATAACTTAGTTTTTAAATGTGACAAAAATATCATGGAGTCTTGGCCTTTTACCTACTAGGGCATAGATGATTTTACTTATAGGCCAAATAAGCAAGTAAAACACAACAGAAATAGTTTAGTGCAAATATTATGAGAGATTTTTTTCCTTTCATGAACCAAGGTGTATAGTGAATTGCAGATATATGTGCATATTATAGTCACAAGTGAAGGAAAGAAAAATGAAAACTCTGTGTCTCCAACAGGTTTCCAGTTACCAGTTCCACTGTGAAGGACACTATATTATATAGCTGATGTTCCCACACCACAAAATATTGCAGATTTGTCTTTGGTTTTGTGTTTTCTTGTAAAGATTATTCAAGTTCTAAATATGGAAGACTTTCTAACATCCAGTCCGTTATTTAGATCTTACATCTTATTGGAATATATGACTAACAATTCAGTTCTGTGCCACTGTGCCATGTAAACATTAGAAACCATGTACCATAATTTTAAAAAATACTTTCTCCTGTGACAATTATGTTGTTTTATGTATTTTTCATTAAATGTCTTGTCATTGAAACTCTATTATGAAGGAACACAAAGAGATTGATTTAAAGGTGTCAGGGTGACAGTACCTAAAAGGGAAGTCCTTGGAGATATAACTTGAAAGGGTGGAATGCAAAGTCTGTACATATTTCCTACATGAATGCTCTTATTTATATGCTTATTTATATGTTGTGTTTAGATCAAACTTTAGTTACCACATAAACCAAAAAAAAAATCATCACAATAGAAAGAACTCAAAAACTGCATATGAATACTTCGACTCCGAGTACTTTCATGACTTTTAATGGAAATTACTCCTGATTTGATTTTATGCTTGCATATACAAATCAATGGAATAGAAGAGAATTTGAAATATTCCAGCCCCTCTTCTTAACTCTCCTGCTTATCTCTTTATAGTAATCCGTTGGTTTGCAGCAGTAAAACTGGATTAATCAGATTAGTGCTAGGGAAAGTCTATTTAAGATAAAGCAGCCTCACTGAAACTTTGGTATGTCTGAGATTGGCCCAAACGAGTCTGGGTCACGATCAGGTGGAACATGAAATCACCTTTTCTCCTCATTCACAGCTGTATCAGCCCAGCTCAGAAGCTAGGTAAGAATAAAAACAATGTTCTCTGCTAAATTGCTTCTGCAATGGAGCTTGATCTTGTTGTCCGTGGAAATACATAAGGTGAAGGCAATATGGATCTGGGCATAGACATGTTATTCATTACACACAAGAAATACTTTAGGTTGTTTTTAAGACAGTTTGCTTCTGAAATAATGAAATAGAGAATAATGAAAGTAGGAAATCTTAATTTATCTGGGAACAATTGGGTTTCCAAGCTAAAGTGATGTGAGAATATACACAAGGAGAAATAGCATACAGACATTTGTCAAATAATTTTAGTTTTAGAGTCTGAAAGTGAAAAAATTGTGAAGCAATTTAGGATTTTTTTATTTTTTTGATAAATGGTCTGCATGTATGCTTGTATGCAAAAGGTACCTTCCACAGAAGGATGTAAAAGGCTTCTTTTCCGGCTATCTCATTTTCAGGAGATCTACTGATGGTGATAATTCTGCTGCTTCACACATTTTATATAAGGGACAGATTTGGTTGGTTGGTTGGTTTGGGTTTTTTTCTTTGTGAATGTTTTTAATTCACCCACTTGATTTTTCAGAGTTTAAGTGCTGTCCTTTTTCAACGTACCCACTCAGTATGAATATATTGTATGGTATTAATAATCTCAGTATTTTCAAATTAATCTCCTATCCCCTTTCTCGCTTAGCTCTTTCTTATTGTTCTTTTCTTTCCATTTCCCTTTATAGCCATGAGTAGTATGGGCTGTGTTGAAACTGTGAACCAGACATAAGCAGATGTGTAGAACAAGATATTTTAGTGTCTGAAGTGTGTGACATTTCCTTATGTAAGCCTTTATCATCGAAAGCCAATGATAGTTACCACAATAAATGTAGCAATGTATGTACATTTTGTCCTCATTCATTGTCATATATAAATTCTTATTGAAATAACAGTAAAATGCTCTCCTGAAAATGTTAATTTTTGAGCAGTAAATCTCATCACTGGCCACACTTAGAACACTGCATGTGTCCAGATCATTTCAGGCTACTTTCTTGTTAAACCTCATTTGAGAACCTGTAATTTGAGACTTTGGTAGAGATTTGATAAATTCTGAGTCTGTAAGCAAATTAATATTAGTATCTGATTTAATATTAGAGAATTTTCATAGTGCCATTCAGGACATGTACGTGTCTGTGGGCGTGCAAGAAAAAGAGAGTGAATTAAAAAAATTCTTGTGTGTACTGCAGCTGAAAACTCACAGTGAGATGAAGTCCATTTCATGATAAAAATGAATGCCACTGCAGAAGCTGTCTCTGCAAAACTGAGATATTGTTTTCTCAGTCTAACATTTCTCCTGCCAGTTGGCAGGTTGTTTTTTTTTGAAAGCAACCCATCTGCTGCTTTAACCACACAGTAACTTTGCAACTCACTGCTTGCACTGTTGTTTCTCATCTTGCCCTGTGATCAAAAGGTATTTGTGGTTTAGTGACATTGCAGTTAAGCAATAAAGTCAGAGTATTTTAAGCAAACACAATCCAGGAAATAATTGCATATGTTTATTTTCAGAGCAGGATGTGTGGCAACTATGACACTAGTAGACAACAGAGGTTTCAGGGCCTCCTAGTAATTAGTGTTCCCACCAAAACTGTTCCCTGTTAGCACATCTTATCCTTTGTTCTCTCTAATGGCAATTCTCACAGCACTTCTGTGAAAATTCTAAAGGAATTGTTATCAAAAATATTCATTACTTTCCCATGAGAGATGGATCACTGAAACTAAAAAGATTGAGATTACTGAGATTGCTTTTGGGATTATTGAGATTATTTTCCATTTAAAGCAGATTATATTCTTTTTTGTGATAATATTTCTCAGCATGAAATATTATAAAGCAATGAATGCTTTTCACTGTCTCTCAGTCCTTGCTGGTAAATGTATTTCTGTTTGCATAAAGAACAGAAGAATAAACTTTAGTTTAAATCCTACTGAATTGAAAACACAGTAGAGTCAAATCTGCCCTTTGTAGGCCTTTGTATTCTTTACTATTCATAAATGTGGCTATTTTCCCCTTTCAGTCAAGGTGGTCAGTTTGCATGAGAGAAATCAAACCAATGTAACTCAGTACTTGTATCACGGAGGACTGGGATGGGTTATCTTTCCAAAGTGTCTTCTGAGTCTGTATTAATTTCTTACTCCTTTCCTCTGATTAGTAAAGGGAACACATCAATTACTGATCTTTTGGTTCAGCCATCTAATGAGACTTTGAGTCACCAAAGGAAAGCAACATAATATCATATAAAAAATTTGTATTTGGCCCAAACCTGTATTTCACTTCTGTAGCAAGAAATACTTCAGTTATAAATAAAGTAGCAGGCATTCTGGGCTAAATTTAAGTCAAATCAACAGAGCGGGGAGGAGAAGGAACTCCAGCTTCTCTTCTCTCCAGGAAATAGGAACCACTGTTCAAATGTTGTTCACCTCATGGTCTTTGAAGTACTTTCAAGGAGAGTTTTCATGCAGTGGCGTTCAGGGCATTTCTCAGAGATGAGGCTCCTCAGGCAGAAGAGGGAACTGCTGTCTCCTCCTCATCTGCTCATGTGCTTGCTTGTTGTGAATATAGCCTGAAAAAGGAGAATCCACTCAACCTATCTGCCTGGCCCATGCCAAATTCATAAGCAGTGTTGGGGGGGCTGAATGAAATTTTCTAGTGAATATAGTTCATACTGCTAAATTTGCTCTCCCTATTTAGCATGTCAGAAAGGATTTTGGCTTCAGTGGTATTATAAAGTAAAACTGAATGGCAAAGGTATTTATTCTGTAGTTTTAGCAGGCTCAAACTCCCCCAAACAGACAAGAAAACAAACAAAAAACCCCACTAAAATAGAAACTAAAAAAGGCAAAACACCACAAACAAAAAACCTTTCAGACAGTTCAGTCTATCCAGTAAATATCCCAAAGGTGTCTAAGAAATTTAAAAGATGAGCAAATGAGAGAGACCATGCTGAATTTGTTAAAACAGACAGATGGCTTGAACAGAAAGATAGCTTATTCTCTCCCCCAACTATAATGTTCTCAGCAAGTGTCTCTGTTGAAAGGATAAGCATGAGAAGAGATAATAGGATCTTAAGATAACTAGGAGCATATCAAAAAAGCCAGTTTGGCACAGAGTTATAAACAAGAATTATCTTGGCATTATTTGAAGACCCTCCACATGCTGGGAACTGCAGCCCTTGCTTTTTTGTTTAGAAGAAGTATTCATCACATTATTGGATAAAATCTATCAAGAAATAAAACCTGTTTGTTCATGTTAGTCAACTGGCTGGGGACTATTCTAAATATTTTTGGAGAAATTTGGCACAAATGCTAAACACCCACTTCTGTGAAGCATATGGTTTGGTATAATGGGTTTGTTTAACTGACTTTTAAGATTGTTGGATCAAAGAGATGATAACACCAGCCTTTTTTTTTTCTTCTGAATTCACTAAAAACTTACCAGAAGAAAAGCAAAGAATATTATGTGGTGAAGAATAAAGACCTTTTAAAATCACATACCCTTGGGAAAGACAAATTAAGTGTCATTGAGACATTAAGAACTAATAAATCTAGCAATTTTTTAATGTGTCTTGGGGGATTGCAGAAAAAGCCTTGTGTTGACAGTTTTTTAGTTTCCAGAATGCAGTAGACTTCCACGTCATTCCTTTACTAAGTAGGAATTTTTAGAAGTTGCTATGATTTAATAAAGAAAAGCATAACTCCAGCTAGAAACAATCAGTTGTAGACTGTCAGTGTTACTGAACAGATGGAACAGATTAGTTCACTGATGTTCAGTGAGTGGGCTGTGGTACACAAGAACATTGGCAGTCATTACAGCTGGCCTGCACACTCACAAGAAATGCCATTCTAGTGCTTGCCCCTAGAAATTGAGGGCCGGTGGTCATCTGTGCCCTCAAAGGTTTGAGACCCCGTGGTTTTCAGATGTTTTTACGTACTAGTAATTTTCAAGTTTACATGGGATTAAAGTGACATAAACAGGTTGGGATGAGTGTTTTCAAAGGGATAATTATATTCCCAAGAGTATGGTAGCATTATTTACTGTGATGCCAGCTTGATCCTTTGACTTAGGATTGTTAAATATGTGGCATGTTTAGTGCTGGTTCATTGGCTGCTACATCATGTACCTGTTTGTGAATGGGGTTCCTTGACTTTACTACCATAAATTATTGTGTATTATCAGTACCATACAATAACAGGAACTGTATTGACTCTAGTAGACCTACTTCTGTTACGGAATGCTATTTATTGTGTGAAGATGGCCAAAACTCTCTCTTCACTAAAACTGCTAAGATTTTCGTCACTTTAAATTGTCTTTATTACTGTTGTACTGACATATCTGACCAAGATTAGAAACTCTCTTGAAAAATGTCAGCTCTTCAAAGATAAAACAAAAAGATCACTGCTCAATATTTAACCAGTAGTTATTCCTATTTATTTCATTAGGAATTTGCTTTTGTTAAAAAAGATAAGTACTTGAAGGTTTTGGTACTGTTACATTTGTCTTCATTGATATTTCAAAATGGTGAAGGTATTGGAATATCACCCTTTCTTATGTTTCATGAGCAAAGACAATTAACCTGACTGCAATGTATAATCACTGTTCAGCAATCTAGAGACAGAAAACACCAACAGTCATTAGGTTGCTCTTTTCTAAATCTCATGCAGGGCAACAAATTGAACCCTTTGCATTTGAACAAGAATCACCGTTATTAGAGAATAAATTTAGTAATATCCTGAGGTGCTACTAATGTTGAAATAAAGATCTCTCAATCTGTCAGTGAGTTATCAGAACATTACACTTTATATCTAGCAGTAAAACCTATTTATTGTGAGAGCTAAATAGTTAAATACTTTTTTTTCTGAAGTCTGTCTTACACCACCAAGTTGTAATACTAAAAATTGTTAGGTCTTCCAAATTGCAGAGCAGTGTCTGTCTAATGCACCTGGCAATTTTTACTTGTTACTTGAAGAGTGCTGTCTGGTTGGCACAGTTTGTGCCATAGAGTATTAACTGTTCATGTTCTTGGTCTTCCGATTTTCTGCCTACCGCTGCCACTCAGTTGCATTTGAAAAAAATATCCACATCAAAACCAGAAACTGAATGAGCTGGGAGCACAGCTGCCAGAATTATACAGTCTCTGAATTATATGGTACCTGCATCAACTTTTTCCAAAGTTACATTTCAGCAGGATCTCATAAGAAGATTTTTAACTATTTAAGTTGTTGGTTTATGTCTGTTCACAGTAACCTCTAAGAAGCCTCACTTACAGGGCACAGCTGAACACATGCTCCTTCACCTGGTATGGTGATAATTCTCTTCTAATTCAGATAAAAGTGTGATAAAACAAACATTAGGTTCTACAGGCCTAATTTGTTGTTCAATGAATATACATAATCTAAATAGAGATCTCCTATCGCAAGTAGCATCAGACTGTCTGCTTTCATTAAAAAGGTTATAAAGCACTTACCAGTCACAAAAAAACCCCACCATTTGATAAAAAGCACAAGGGATGGAGCGATAAATTTTTTTTAGATAGTTGATTATCTGATCTGGCCAACATTTACATAGGTGCTTCAGTTTCACTGCACATAACTGGAACTGAACTGAGGTTGGACAGTGGTTTATAGAGTGACTGAACATGATCAGGGCTCTGTCACTGTACAGGTGTTACAGTAGCATAGTCATAATTCCAACATGCAATTCTATACTTCTCACACTGGAATTGCCACCATTTTACCTGCTACCTCTATCGCCGACATCATGGAAAAGTTAGAATCCTTGTCTCAGAGCTGAAACTTCGGAAGTGGCATGATGAAAGGAAACAATGACCAGAAAAGGGGGAGTAAGGGAAGGAAGCAAGAGGGTTACAGTAACATATTAGTCCAATTACCTAGGTTAATTTGGTTTCTGCTTGGTTCATTCCTTTTCTTTCAAGACTTACACTGTGCAGGGTAGGTTTCCTAGTGAATTTACTCTGGCAAATGTTGTAACTGTCATACCAGATAGAGAAATATTTTAGGAGATCAATTTTTTAATAGCTAATAGAACCAGATCCTCAACTTTTCACTGCTTTGCAGTATTTGGCCAATGTAAAACAACTGGGAAATGCCTTGAGGAGGACCTTGGACATGCTTCTGCATTTTGGTCAATTCTTGCTTATATAATGGTCCCTGGTAGATTATCATGGTTCATTTTGAGCCAGGTCAACCCTGTTTAGCTCCTATGATACTCAAAAAATTCAAGACAGTGATTTGCAAATGTTTTCTTCATTCTAATATAATAAATTAGTTTCAGAGACTAATAAATGTTTCATGAAAGCTGCTTAATGAATAGTTAGTGTGGTAGCAGGAAAGAACTCAAGAGGAGAGTAGATATCTTTATCTATCTATGTAGATAGATACTATCCATTCCCAAGATAATAACTGATGCTATCTATAAAAAGTATTATCTGTAACTGTCTTTCTTTCAATATTTAATTTAGAGATCATAATTGAATTTGCAGTATATGTTGTAAAATATACAGACTTTTCAAGCTGGCTGAACTAACACTGCTATTGGATCCTTAATTGGGAATTTCAGAGATTTTGCTATTTTAACTGCTTTGCTGTATTTTTTGCTTCTTATTCATACATGCTGCAGAAATGCTACATATAGAACTTAACAAATTGCAAAGTCACAGCTATTAGCTTATCGATAAATTAAAGTTTACAGAATAAAAAAAGCCTCTGAATACAGAAGAATATACAGAAATAATGTAATAATAATAATAATCAAGGATCAGAAAATAAAATCTCCATACTGATTCCCTCCTTCTCTGGGGAGGCAGAAATGAGAAGTAATAAATTTTAGCTTTTAATGTAACATCATTCAGAAACAAATCAGCCATAGGAATGGCTGTCACAGTCAGAATACTTTAAACTATGATGAGTATAGTAAATTGCTAATGTTACTGTATTCCAGGGGAGTTGCCTGTGGTTTCCAAGGTAAGAAGATTAATGAAACTCCAACTGCTAATGGCTAAGAGTAGGTGTATGACCTCAGTGCAATCTAAGTCAATCAGAAGCTTGCAGAGAGTATCCTTAGGCTATTTTTCCATTGTTAGATGACCTGTCTCTGTGTACTAATAAAACATTACTCTTTCAGGCTGGCAGTCTGGTACAGGTATACAGAAAATGGCTGTAAGGCTGTCTTAAAGAAGCCCTTTGTAAATCTCATAACAAGAAAGGAGGAGCTTGTTAAAGGGACAGTCACAACCTGTAGTGCCACTGATGTTCTGGAGAGTGGTATAGGTCATGGAAAAACTTCTCTCCTTCAGCTGTAACACATTGCATCATGACATAGCTAATTGTAAAATCAAGATAATTAAATCACTAATTCACAGTAAACTTGCTTGGATTTCCCTGAATACTTGGTTCTTGCAATTGTCACCCTCTATGAGACAGGGGAAACACTCCAGTTGACAGCACTGCACACAGCGGTACAGCTCTCATAGAGCAAAGGATAAACTAGCATACGTTTTGTTTTCCCAAAGTTTTCACAGCTCTACTTTCTCTGGAGGAAATATTCTCTGCTTCTAAAAGACTAAATGAAAAGAAATTTCAGTGATGAGAACTTGCACTCTTTAATGCTTTAATTATTTATATGTGCAAACCCCTTTTATAAAGCTTTCTGAGATGTGTGTGTGTGTGTGTTTTATGGACTTAACCAGATTCCCATTTTATGTGGTCAGGAAAAGAACAGGTTTATGAAGTGCCCTTTATAAAAGTAAAATTTGCTTTTCAGCTTGCAGGAGGTCCTGCAAGCAATTAACTTCAATCAACAAGAAGTGTCAGGAGTCCAGGAGAAATTATGCAAGTATGTTTCTCAAGATTTAGTGATAATTGTCTGCTCCTCATGCAGCAGTTCTTTAAGGAGCTTCTGAAGATAATTGGAAAAAAAAATCTTGCCTGTTGAAAAAAAGCTTTATTATTCCAGATATGACTTAATACAATCTTCAGCAGTTAATTCACTTTTAATTAGTAAGTTAGCATTATGCTGCTGAGTAGCCTTAAAGAACGTTGTCCGCTTTGATGATGGCATTCTATTAATGACGGATCAGGAACTTCTATTGACAGCCTGATTTTGGAACCATTAGGTTACAGGTAAATCATGTTCCCAAGCTTTTCAAAGATATATTTAACTCAAAACTAATCAGGTGGTTCCTGGTGCTAATGCATCTAGATAAACTTTACTATTATTAGATTCCAAGTTAGTAACACATTTGGCAGCCCTGAATAAAATCACAAAAATTATTCAAAGCCCTTTAGAAATTCAAAAGTAATACCCAAGTAGAACACTCTGAGTTGTTACACTCACACTAGTCCTTGTTCCATTTTCTATTAAAGACCTGCACTTACAAAGCAGCCTGAGCTCTTTGGCAATCAGCTTTATTCAGGCCTCTTGGCCTGTCCTGTAGTCACTTTAGGCACTAAAATTTAATTAATTTGAATGAACTGCTTTTTGTCTGCACCAAGATTTTCAGTCCTCTGCATAAAAAGTATGCATAATGTTCTGGGCTTTTAAAAGGTAAATTAACAATAAAGCTCCTTACACTGTAGATAAAACCTGAAATAACAATTTGCAAAAATGGCACTGTGGGAGTCCATGCTTTGTACTGCATTAAGCTTACTGAAGCCAGGAACTACCTTTCTGTTTTCTGTCTGTAAGGTGCCTAGGAGAATGCAAGCCTGACCACTCACTGCCACTGCTCATCCCACTGCCATGCAACTGATTCTCACCCATAAAGCAAACACCTAAAACTGAAGAGAGTGTATGTGTGTGTGTGTGTTACTAGCTCAGCCTGGACTCAAAACAACAACATGAACACACTGTTCTTGGGCCATTCCTTGTAATGAAGTTTCTGTTGGAAAACCAGGCACGCCCATCATTCAAACCTTTCCCTCAAATATCCTTTAATGATGTAGTTGGTAGGAAGTCAGTGAACAATTTTCTTTATGATGCAGCAGGAAACTTAGAACCAGGATCACCACAGCTATTATCTGTCATATAGCTATTATCACCAATAGCTGGGTTGTCTTCTAAAACTCTGACAGCAGTAAGCAATAGCTGTTACTTTTTTCCATGGAGGGCAGTTAGTATGACTGAACATCCACAGAGAGGGGTTCAGTTGAACCAGGTGGCTCTGTCTTAGACATTCACTCTTGGTACAAACACAGAATTATAGTTAAAGGATTTATTCATCCAATATACAAACCCAAAATATATAGAGTAATAGACAAAACTTTAAAAAAACAGAACAGGTTTTTACAAAGAACACATTGCTGAGAACTAGCATGGAATGCCACAAAGGTACATCAGTAAGCTGACAAGACAAAATTTACTTTGGAGTTTTTTAGTATGTATTAAAATATTCAGACTTTCAGCCACTTGTCTTAAATTTTAACAAAGAAGGAGCTTGTTCCCACATATTAACATACAAACTTATTATTGACTTATTATTTTGGATCCTTAATTGGACATCTTTTTAATGATCCTCACATTTTGATGTGGAGAATCAAAAGTAAGTTATCTAGGCAGTATTATTAATGGACTTTTGGAGCCCACATTTTAAAAGAGTAAAGATTGGTTATATGTTCCTACTATTAGTACAAAGAATTGCTTTAAAAGTACTTCTGTGTTAAATGAGTGTTACTGGAATTTCCACTAAAAAAAAAAGGCTTTTGTCAGATGACCGTCTTCTCTTTTACGTCTAAGTTCCTCCGACATATTTACAGCTCAGAAAATGAATCACTGTTTGGTAGTATAACTGCAGTAATTCTGCGAGTTGCTTACTGCTTATGTGTGTTTGTGGGTGAAGGTATACTTATCCATACCTCTTTTCAGGAAAATGGACAGAGAGGTGGGATAAGCAGAAGCAGAAATAAATTCTGTCAACCCTCAACCAGCTAGAAACAAAGACATGCAGAAGCATGCATATATATTAATTTGCTGGAAATTTTGCTCCCCAGAAATGCTGTAGGAAAAGATTATTGAGATATGCTTAGGCAGAGTTCTGATGTTATATGCCTCTGTGTGAAGATTAATACTACTATCCCTGGGAGTGTATGAAAAGGAAGTTAGGTGAACAGCAGAAAATGGAATGCCATCAAATGCATCTTTTTATACAATAACATAGAGTTTGATCTTTGGTCTTTGATCCCTTAAAAAAAAGGCTGATCCTTTTTGTTGCTAAAGAGTAAGAAACCAAACTGCTCTTCTTTTAAAGGTAAACTGAAGAAAGTTAAAAAAAAATAAATCGTGATTCTTATGGTTAATAATGCCTTAAACACCACAAAGTCCTGGTAGAGCAATAAGAATGGTTTTTAAGAGGCTTCTAAATATACTGAGAGCCAGTAAAACAGACATAGATGGAGAAAAGAAAATAAATACTTAAGCCTGAAATTTTAATTAGCATAAAGAAAGAAAGCTAGTTAAGTTGTGAAACAAGTACCCTTTTTATAAGGCAGTTTTCTCACTGGAAGAAATAGTGGAAGTAAATAAAAGTACCTAGTATTTTCCACTAGCCTGCCACTAAAGAGAATTATGAAATTAAAAGGACTGGAAGGGACACTTAGTAAGTTTGCAAACAAAACTGGGAGGAGCTGTTGACTCCCTCAAAGGCAGGGAGGCCCTCCAGAGAGACCTCAATAAATTAGAGGGCTGGGCAATCACCAGCTGTAGGAAGTTCAACTAGGGAAAGTGCCAGATTCTGCACCTGGGATGGGGCAAGCCTGGCTTTTCGTACAGACTGGGGAATGAGATGTTGGAAAGCAGTGCCAGGAAAGGGACCTGGGGGTCCTGGTTGATGGCAAGTTGAACATGAGTCAGCAGTGCCCTGGCAGCCAGGAGGGCCAACCCTGTCCTGGGGGGCATCAGGCACAGCATCACCAGCTGGTCGAGGGAGGGGATTGTCCTGTATCTGCTCTTCACTGGGGTGGCCTCACCTTGGATATTGTGGGCAGTTTTAGACAGCACATTATAAGAAAGATAGTAAGGTACTAGAGAGTGTCCAAAGGAGGGCAATGAAGATGGTGAAGGGCCTTGAGGGGAAACCATACGAGGAGTGGCTGAGGGCACTTGGTGTGTTCTTCCTGGAGAAGAGGAGACTGAGGGGAGACCTCATTGCAGTTACAACTTCTTGGTGAGGAGAAGAGGAGGGGCCGGCACTGATCTCTGCTCTGTGGTGACCAGAGACCAGACCTGAGGGAATGGCCAGAAGTTGTGTCAGGGGAGGTTTAGGTTGGATGTTAAAAGAAGGTTTTTCACCCGGAGGGTGGTTGGGCACTGGAACAGGCTCCCCAGGGCAGTGGTCACAGCACCAAGGCTGCCAGAGTTCAAGAAGCATTTGGATGATACTCTCAGGCACATGGTGTGACTCCTGAGGATGGTCCTTTGCAGGGCTAAGGGCTGGACTCAATGATCCTTGTGGGCCCCTTCCAACTCAGTGTATTCTATGATTCCATGATTCTGATATGTTGTTATATGGGCAAGTTCAGAGCATACCCATTTGAATTAAAACCATTAAAGAAACTGTCTTTTGGTTCTAATATAAATATACTTTTGAGACCTGTGGTATTTTATATTAGTCTTCTATATACTGGATATCAATATCTAGACTTCCTTATTATGAAACGATCGACTGAGAAGGATACTTTCATGGATTCTCTGCCTTCAGGGAAGGGAAAAAATGAGGGGAAGGATACAAATCATGAGGTAATCTGAGTTGCTCATTTCTAACAAATCATGATATATTGTATAGGGCTGAGGTTTTAATTAGTAAAGAGTATGCTTTGCTGTTCATGATGATTTAGGTGTTGGTGTTGATGAACAAAAGTGGATACTAGGGTCTTTTGTGCTCCTTTAGAAGAAATATTGTAATAAATAACAGTCAATAAAGAGTGGAATTTGAATCAAATTTGCTTTAGTAGTAGCAGTGAGGTTTTAATCTGTTTTTCATAGTACAGAAATGCCATCTCATCACTGGAACATGTATTTCTTTTGATTTAAATTACAAATGAATCCTAGTCCCTTTTAAAATATCTTGTTTCAAGATTATTTTCTCTTAAGCTAGTCGCAACCATTGTAATCACTGTCAATGGATGGGTATTGAAAGCCTGAGTCATGCACAACATAGTAGGCTGTCCCTGGTTAACATCCTAGTGCTTTGACCTGAAGGCCAACTCTAGCATGAGAAAATAAGATGATTCACAAATCTCTTCTCTTTTTTTCTCAGTCTCTCTGCTGTATGCTAAAATTGGTACTTGCAGTGTGAAGACTTGTCCACTGGAAACTAATTCAGGGTAGCAGTTCATTCCATGCAACCTCCTGAGAAAAAATCACATGTAATGGTTTGGATAGAACTGAACCAAAGACCTAATGGTGAGAGGATGGTTCCTTGAACCATCTAGGTTCAACACCTCTAGGCCACATGTTTCTGTAATTCAAAATATATTTTATTGCAAAATATAGGACAAAAGAAGGGGGTTTATATTTTTTCCTGCAGCCTGTAGGGTCATTTTTCCTTATTTATGCAGCATATAGAAAATATCTTTGCTCTTTTTTTTCTGGATTATTAATAGCCCATTCTAAATGAAAGTGTTTTTCTTATTCCGTGTTTACTTATTAATGTTTGGTGCTTAATCCATCAGTGATATTGGATTTAGCAGCCTGGCATTATATTATGCCACAATGTCTCAGTGTATAAGAGAAGGTTCTTCTAAAATATTATTTTAACTTCCTTGCTTGTGGAAATAGTAATGTGTATGAAGGCAAGTGATTGGAGTTTGCAGCCTAAGCAATACTTTCTTAATCTGGTTGTATATTGGTGGGAGAGTGCATGAATTCTGAATGTATTTTGCCATCAGTAGCTGGCCAGAAGTTTGCAGATTTTCTTTTCAGATATGGAACTAATATGATTGTGTCTGATATTATTACTTGAATATACCTGATATTCTTAATTAAAGTGCATGAAGTCTGTAAGCGAAGGTGTCTAGACACATCAGTGTACTAGGCATTCAAATGTTCATGAAGCAGAGGACACTTAGATCCTTAGATCATAATCTTAGAGGTGGAATTTCCTAAAATGCTTTTTGGTGTGTTCTTAGATGACTGTGTGTTGTTGGGTTTTCACTTCGTTCAACTCAGGTTTCACAGGAACTTTGTAAAATGGTCTATAAGGATTGCATCGAAATGTATTTTAATAATGAAACCCCTGCCCCACTGATATCATTGGCAAAATTCTCAGGTTGAGTGGGGTCAAGATTTTATTCCTCATTTCATGAGGGACTGAAAAGTGTTTGAAAGAGCAGATGAGACTCCAAAATGTTAATGAGACTTCACAAAAATGTGAATCCAGACTTCCAGCTCACATCTAAACGTCTTCATGTGGCAGCATTAAGACTCAATCCCAAGTAATTTGTATTTGCAGGTTCTGTAATCAAGTGTTTGTACACAAAACTGAAGTTTAATCTGCAGACTACAACACATACAATTTGAGGTCTTTATCTCTTCAAGACATGCAGAGGATCATTCCCTATTTGAATACTTTATAGTTCACAGTCCTGCTGGTATAGGCTTTGTCTGCATTAAGAACTGGAGTTGCAATAGTGGATTTGCAAAGTGAAATAGTTGGTGCCAGAGACACAGTGACCACACTATTAACATGGCAGGTTAGTTCTAAACCATCCTGTAGATGTCATGTCCACTAGCAGCATATGGCATTAAGTGAGTTCTTGGAGTACATTTTTCAGTTTAGTGTAATAAGAAAATCAAAATGTGGACCAAAGCATTGTAGGTGAAGCTGGCTAGGAGTTCTGCTTCAAAAGTGCATTCTTGCTTCAAACTACAGTGCTCATGTTGGTGTATTCTGGCTTTTTTTTTCTTTTTTAGCAGTCATAAACAGTGAAGAATTACACAAGGATGAAATTATCTTGAAAAATTTCTTGGCTGTATCAAGTAAACACACTTCTTTCAGCATTAGGCATTCAAAACATCCCATTTTGTTTACACTATTTAACAGTCATACATATTTTTTCAAGGTTCATCTCTTTGTTTTTGTATTTAAATTCCCATAAGAACCTACTGCAGCTCCCCAGAGAATTATTGAAGTATATTTTCTCCCTTGCCTGTACCTCAGCCTACAGAAAATGTTTTTGACCATTATTTATGACATTATGCTGCAAAGATGACAACAGACATTAGTTGCTTCTACACGGTCTTTGGAGAACACAAGAGTCCTTGGAAGAGTCTAGTTTTACTAGTTGAACTATAAAGATTCAGCGATTTCATTAGATTTTCTTGAAAAATTTGGTTTTGGTCATGAATTGATTCAGTTTAATTTTATAATTTTTCTTTGGTAAACAAGTTATAGTTTTAAGTTTTATTTTCAAAAAAGTATTGAAAGACATATTACTGGAAAAAACCCAAAACAACAACAACAAAAAAAAACAACAAAAAAAGCCACTGTCCTTGCACATGTTTATATCTTATCTACTTCATCCGTATTCCCTTTATTTACAGATTATTATTAACTATAGGAACATGCACAAGGCTAGACATGAAAGATCTGCTACAAGTAGCAAGATCAACTGGAAAAGTGGTGGTATGACCATGGCCCAATTTCCCCATTCACAGGAACAGTGGAGCACAGTGCGGTTGGATCACTGGAAAGGAAGGAAAAAGGAGAAAAGTGGTCAGATACAATGTATAGGGCTTTTGAGGACATAGGTTGTACAGTAGGAAGGTACTTTTTAACACCTGTTTCACTCTGTTAACCCAGAAGTCTAGAAAATATCCCTCCAACAAAACAGTTTTTGTAGTTCTTGTTCCTTGACCTAGATCTCTGGGGAGACCACCATTCCTCTACAGCCATTATATTCCAGGAGAGCAGGAACTACTTTTTTTAAGTTAGTGCAGGAGCAACTAGGTGCAATTTCTGTGTCACATCCTGTAGCTACATACTGGATTTGGCAGTGCAGCAAAAATTCCTTGCATGATGTTTCATTTTAAAAGCTAAATTAAAAAGAAAAAAAAAAATACTGCCTTATATCAGTAGAAGGTAGAGCCAAAAGAAATACTACATTATTTTCTGCTCAATTTGCTAAAGTAGTAGTATCCAACACTGCTGCAGTACTCAAGGGAACATATTACAAACAATATTCAGCTGAAATGTACAGTAGGTTATTGCAGTTTAACAAATACGAGCTCTGCTTGATTTCAAGGATTGCTCCATTTTCTTTCTATCCAATTTAATGTAGACTTCTCAGCATTATTATCATAAAAGTGGTCTGTAGGGACTAGGCATGAAGCCTGACAGATAGATTTAAAATGAAAGGAGAACCTTGATAGGATTTTATGACTACAGAAGAATTTAATAAATAGTAGAATGATGATTCACTGATGTAGTGAAAGTTATTGAATAATAAGATTAACTTGAAGAGTTCCCAAAGAAAGGCTGCAGCTTTTGCTGATAGACTGATTTTCTGCTGTTATTTCTGCTCATACTTCATGGCTTCATTTGCATCCAAACATGAAACTTATTTCCCTGTTTTAAAAATTTTGAATTCAGAAGTATAAGATTTTTAAAACATGAGTTTCAAAATATCTTCCATTCTGTTATTTTGATCCTCAGTAGGAAGTCTGCAAAAGTTTTTGAATAACCAAGATATGAAGTTTCAACTTCATCAAGCTCTGTGGGATAATTGGTAGAGATGGGAATTTAGGCAGCGTTTATGCATGCACTACTATGAAGGTGTTATTTGTCAAGTGTTTCAGTCATTGAAAAATAATGAAGGGCTTTGTGATAGTGGTAATTTTATGTCATGGCTTTGTCCTACACAGTCTGAGAAGAAATTAAACTTAAATCAGTTCCATTGGCAAGGTCCTTGATTCTTTCAGAAAATTTCTTGGCAACTTAAATACAGGGAACGGAAAAATAATACAAATCCTACACTAAATGGTGAGACAAATAGCACGTTAGCATGTCATGTTCATTTTGGTATTTAATACTGTAATGGGCTGGCACAGCAAGGTTTTGGTAGTGACGGGGACTACAGGGGTGGCTTCTGTGAGAAGATAGAAGCTTCCCTGTGTCTGATAGAGCCAATGCCAGTTGGCTCCAAGATGGACCTGCTGCTGGCCGAAGCTGAGCCCATCAGTGATGGTGGCAGCACTGCTGGCATAACATATTTAAGGGGGGGAAAAAGCTGTAGAATAGCAATTGCAGCTGGGGAAGGATTCATACTGGAGAATTGCCTCTGGGGAGGAGGAGATAGGGAAACTGGAGAGAGCAGAGCAGGGTGGGGGAGGTGTTTTTAAGATTTAGGTTTATATTTCTCATTATCCTGCTCAGATTTGACTGGTAATAAAATAATTTCTTTCCTCGCCCAAGTTGGGTCTGCTTACTCATGACAGTAACTGGTGAGTGATCTCTGCCTGTCCTTATTTTGACCAACCAGCCTTTTGTTATATTTTCCCTCCTGTGTCCAGCTGAGAACGGGAGTGATAGAGCAGCATCCAGCCAGGGTCAGTCCACCATAAGTACAGAAGTCACTGAATGTGTTTCACCACACTGAAGATTTTCAAAAATGCCACAAGTTTCAGTGCAGGCACATAGCATTTTATCAGTCTGCTTTAATTCAATGATGTAGTACAATGCTGTACTTCCTTTATGCTAGAAGGCTACTGGATTTACCTTACAGTTTCTTCTGGCTCTGGGAGGGAGATACGTGGCATAGAGTACTTAAGCCTTCTGCTCTTGTGATGTTGCTAGACATGTAGGAAAGAATATTCCTTGTGGCAATGAGCCATGGCAATGAGCCATGTTTACCACTCTGGAAGAAAAAGACAGAGTACTGTGAAGAGAGCTGATCCAAATACCCCCCTCCTTGACAATAACTACTGAGCTAACAGTGCTTCCTCTTTTCATTTATGCAATGCTTTGCATCTTTGGGTTATACACTGTTTATGATGTCTAAGTAGAAGTCTCTCTCAGGAATGGGTCACTGAGACAATGGTAGGGAGTGATACAAGCCTCAATGCAAAGAGGCCAAAGCCCAACCCAATGTGCTTACCAGGGCATAGTGCCAAGGTAGTTTTTGCTGAATGTAGTGTAGGAGATGAACTGTGAAACCTATCACATTACTTCAGCATCTCAAAGGAACACGAGAATCTGCTTTGCCCACTGGTGCAGGCCAGGTATGATTCAGTATGAATATAAGTAACCCTTATAGGACATACATGAAAAGATGCATGTCCCCCAAAACTGTGAGAACTGGAAAATTACATAAAATCAAGTGCCAGTTAATGTGGTGGTTTTACACCCCCAAAGCAGTACTATTCACTCTTTGAATACTCAGTACTATACACATTTTGAATACATTGCATATTTGAATTACAGAATGGCACTTGTTGTAGGCATTATGAGCAAAAGCTTTGGGAAGAAATCTCTTTTCTTTTCTTGGCCCAGGCATTAATACACCTGTCCCATGACAGGAGACAGCAGGCACTCTCATTAATGGCTATTTGTTACAGTGAAAGTATTACCCCCATTTTTACACATGGAGAGCCTGGAATTGCAAGATTAAGAAACTTGTTCAAAGCCTCAGGGGTTCCATACTCCCATTTCCGAGTCTGACCATTTAAATTACAAACTCTCCCTTGAAAAAAACCAGAAGTTCTTTTGTCATGTAGAGATGAAGAGTATGATATTCCTCTTATGTACTCCACTGTGAATCACAAATTATTCCATTACAGTGAGTGCAATTGCCTGAGTAACTCTGAGGCAATAAAACCAAAACAGCAGGAGATTTTTAAAAGCATCCAAGAGATTTAGGAGCACAAATCCTTCTGACTCTGAATGTGTCTTTTGTTTCTAAATTATTTTGGTGCTACAGAAGCTGCCATCCCATGTTGCATTATCTCTTCCTAAGTGGTCAGTTTGTCTTTCTGGTGATTATTATTTGATTCAGAGCAAAGCAGACAGAGTCCAGGCAGAAGCAATGCAGGTTCTTTACTTGCCTATCAAAGTTCCTTTCTGTAGAACGTAAGAGAAATTTACAGTATTGGCGTGAGAAGTTGAAGATGTTTGAAGTATCCTCATCTTGGGAAATGATTCTACTGCAGCTGTTTCAAAGGTGGCAATTTTTCATACATAAAATGTGAGTCTCTGAATCTGTGCTCATGTGTGTAAACAGATTAAGATATTTTCCTGTTCATTAGTTCTAAAAATTTTCCTTTGCTGCTGCTCATTTTAGAAGGAATAAGTAGCTACCATACTGCTTACCATTCCTCTACAGGTACAGTTCTCTGACCTTGTGTTCCTGGCAAATATATAAATTTCTGTTAATGCAAACAGCAAAACAAAAATTCCTACTGGAGCAATACCACATATCCAGTTCCCTGTGGAGATACCCCAGGAAAACATATACGTAGAAAACATTAGCTGCATTGTGCCTCGAATTCCTGAAAGGTAAAAGACTGTGTTGTTGAGCAGTGAATCAAAACAGCAAAATGGAACAGAAGTTCTTGAAACTCTACTGTTATGAATTGAAAAAAATATATGTTTAAATGCAGTAATATTTAAATTCCACCTATAAGCAGAAAATAAACTTCTGGTGAATTTTTAGTGGATTATGGAATACTGATAATCATTCCTTTAACCGCCTTTACGTCTCTGGATGTAAACAATGTTGTTTAAGTCAATAAGTATGACTTGCATACACAAAATTTCTTCCTGCAAATCTACCACTAAATATAGCCACAACATATACAACCTAGGTAACAAAGTGATAGTAACCACACTAGTTAGCTTTGTTGTGTCCTCACTGAAAGCTAGGGTTTGGTATTTGATTGCCTTCCAGTAAGTGATTTAATAAGCTAATTATTTTGTAGAGCAGAAAATTCCCATAACTGTGCCTGCATAAGCAATTTGGCCAGTGTTTCTTCTCATCAGCATTCTGTGCATTCAGATATTTTCTGAATTGTTGGCACTTTTGCATCTCTTCTGGACAGCTTATCTACAAATGAAACATAATTTTGATAGCTGTCCAGATTTTACAGGGAGCATAGATACAAACACAGGTAGGCAGCATGTTAGATGTGGCTCTCTGAATTGCATACTGATACCATACTCTGCAGTGTTTCTAAAAAATGTTTAATTTAATTGGACTTGCTGCAGTGAGAAGGCGTATCAAGAAAGGCTTTGTGATTTTATTGAGGAGTTTCTGAAGACCTTTCAGTTTTGAACACACCTGCTTACTTTTCTGATATCTAAATAAAGGAGGGTTCAATTTCCTAGGTGGATGAGGACCCTCCTTGCCTAACACCATTTGAATGGTCATTTATTGCTACAAGGATTTGGCTGAAGGGGGAGGATTTCGGTAAGCACCAACAGGTGCAATCACAGTTTGGATGGAAAGTAAAGCCAATTTTTCAGCATTGTCAGAGAGAATAGGATTTTTTCAAAGGAGCCAGCACTTACAATATTAGGTATGCTGCCTGTCTAAACCTACAGTCACTTGGCACTGAATCTCTAGCGATACTGTCCAAATAATTTAGATGGCACATGTGTTCAGATGGCACAGGTCCACCCCGAGTCAGAATCAGCCAAGAGATCATCCATCTAGGAGCGTCAAGTGGTGCTGTAGATAATAGGGGTTCAAGCCAAAAAGAAGTCTCCAAACAGCTGTCTGTTCCTGTATCTTATACTGAGAGCTAAACTGGTATGTGATTGATAATCTACTTTTTGCTTGGATTACTTTTCAAAGTATAGCCCCTCTTTAGAGGTAGATGCCTTGACCCTGCAGTGCAGAGCTGGTGCTTTGGTGGGTCAAGAGAAAGAATTACTTCCTGATGCTTTTTCATTTTCAGATAGCTGAGAAAGCATAATCATCCCAGTCCTTCTGTTCTAGAACAAGTGACATAGAGGATTTCTGCTGAAAACTTTCCCATTGTTATCTGTCAAAGCAATTAGTGATAATAAGAAATGTGTGAGGTAGTTTAGAGATCTGAGTATCAAAGCAAAGTCCAAAGGTGTTTTAGGCATTTCTGGTGCACGGTCAGGGAGATCAACATTTCAGTAGTAAAATTCATGCTCGTGACATCCACACTTATTCTTGAGAAAGAAAAGCTTTTAATACACACTGTTGAGTTGCCCTTGCTGTGCAAACCAGATGCCTAACTCTTTGTCCTGAATTTAAGGACTTGTCATATGCCTGTTTCTGAAAAGGTAAAAGCAGAGCTGCATGGACTTAACTGAAACTACCAGCATAGACCAGGCAGCATCCTGATGCTTTAACAAGCAGTGAGAGAGGAAAAAAACCCCAAACTAAAATAGCTGTAGAAAACATGACTGGTGAACAGCTATACCGATATACACGAAGAGACAACTGTGTCTGCCAGAAAGATTTCACTTTTTCTTTGAAGAATAATGCTAGCATTCACAGAATTCTTCTGGACAAAATGTCCACTCCACAGTGGAATAAACACAGCATGTGGTGTATGAACAATTGGCTCAGGGTCAAGCACAGAGGATAATAGTGACTGGGGTGACATCAGTGGTGACCTGTCACTAGTGGGGTTCCACAGGGCTCCATCCTGGCCCTTGTGCTCTTCAACACCTTCATAAATGACTTGAACACAGGACTGGAAGGGATACTGAGCGAGTCTGCAAATGACACAAAACCGGGAGGAGCTGTTGACTCCCTCAAAGGCAGGGAGGTCCTGCAGAGAAACCTTGACAAATTAGAGGACTGGGCAATCACCAACTATAGGAAGTTCAAGAACNTCAAGAAGCATTCGGACAATACTCTCAGGCACATGGTGTGACTTGGGGATGGTCATATGCAGGGCTAAGGGTTAGACTCAATGATCCTTGTGGGTCCCTTCCAACTCAGCATAATCTGTGATTCTGTGAATAATTTGAACAAACAGATTTAACGCATAATCAGAAGGTAAGAATTAGACTGTTTTCTTTTCAGATTTTTGGTGCTCCATGCAAAGAGTTTCATAAGTTTCATAATTTTCTGTGTCTTCATCTATTTTTTTCTTATCAGAAAGATTTAAAAAGGTACTGTTTAGAATATCACACTGATACAAAAATGTATTTTCTTTCTTTCGTTTAGTTAAATATTTGGTCAATTCAAAATTCTCCACAAAGTGTCAGGATGAATAATGGTAAAAAGGAGCAGGGGGAAGAACATTCTTTTTTCCATTAAAGAGTTACAAGCTTTAGAGTAGAAATAACATTGTTTAAAATTTATAATATCTCAGAATATTATAATGTGTGTTGGCCTTAGCGTTTTCATCTCAGAAGAGCCCATTTGAAGCAAATTTCTTGATTTTTTTCCCACTAACTGCACTTTGATTCACATCATAGCGTGATCTTAGGGCACATCAACTGACCTTTTGTCCTGAAGAAATTAAACTGAATGATGAGGTCCAGGAGCTTATATCATGCATTCTTGCTGCTAATGAGCACTCAGTCGACAAGACAGGCTAAAGCTGGTCTTAAATAAAACCCCTGAAACATTAATACTATGGACATTCTGTCTCCCATATCAACTGTTGAACTTTTCAAACCAAACTTTGCAGATTGCACTACCAAAGAAGGCTGTAGGGGAAAAAAAAAAAAGTAAAAAGTGTTATGATTTTGAGCTCATTCTATTGAATTAAAATCGTAATTTAAAAAAAAATGTTTTAGTGCCTGTCAAGAATCTCTATCTACAGAAAACAGGGCTAGCCCCTTTTGTACTTGAAACATCCTTGCAGCAGACCTTAGCATACAGTTTGGATTTCAGGATGTGTCACCTTCTTGCAACAAGGTGAAAAGAGGATTTCCCACCTCCTTCTTCGATTTTTACATCGTTATTCAAAAGCTACTTATTGCATAAAAACTTTGTTATAGGGGTTGGATAGCCTGCTAATGTAAGACCCAAGTATCATTTTGGCATAGAGGGTTTTATTCTTTCTAGCAAGAGACACTTTAATGACTGGTCAAATGTACTAACCATCCACTCCTTGCCTTAGGCCTTCAAACTAATTTAGAAAGTCATTAAGCATTCAGTAATAGGAAAGCATATGCCATGCTATCCATGCAGTGCATGCAAAATCAGGTAAGAACTTCTACTGGACCACTGGAGCTGAAAAATAATTAAAAATATAAATAAAATAGCTCTTAGACCTGAAAGAACTCTGTGCCCTGTGAATGTAAAGCTGCAGCATCTGTGATAAAACAAAAATTTGTATTTTTTCCATTTGGTTCATATATATGTAAGTAGTATATATATATAAGTAGAGAGATGTTCAGTCGTGCTGATGATTTGATCCGTTCAGCAAGAATGCACTTTTCACAGTACCTTACACATTGCCAAGTCACAGAGACTGTCCCATTTTCGTATTTTCAGTGCTGTGAATTAAAAAGATGTATACATTTGCATCTTGCTCATGAGTTCAAACCAGTTGTTCCATTCTGATGGTGCCTGTAAACCTTACCAGATTTAGTGCTCTGTCTTTTGTCATTGCTTGCTATGCAACTTCGAGTTTCCTGCAGACTGAATGAGAAAGTGATAGCATGTGGTCTTTCTATTTAATTTCATAAAGCTGCACTCACTGCAACCTCAGCATGTTTTGTGAAAAATGTCAACAACCATATAATCATAGAGGGGTACACATGAGCAAAAAGAAGAAAAAATTATATTAAAAATTATCTACCACTTAGTACTTTAATCTACCCTCCTAGGTTTTGTTTAGTAGAGCATCTTCAAAAGAATATTCAAAGAGTCTTAGCAAAAATAAATGAAGACATTTATTCAAGGAGAAGCATTTTTTGTTTGAAAGTAGTTGCATATTTGGTATAGAACTGGAATAGATTCTTCTCCACTTGACAAATGAAAAATTAGTGTTTCAGTTATTAATTATCTACAGTAACTATTTGCTGAATGAATATTAATTTTTATTATGTATCCAAGATCCAAGAATGCTTTCCCAGATGTAGTTTCAATTCCCCGTTGATGTAAATTGGCTTTGCTTCACTGAAAACAAAACATCTATATCAGTTTATACCAGCTGAAGATCTGGCTCCAGAAATGCAGGATAGCATTGAGATTTCAGACCTGCTGAGCAACATGAAGATCTCCATATTAAAATATTTTAAATATTTAATATTCAAAACAAAATTAAAAAAAAAAAACAAAACAACCACGGCCACAGAAAGGGCCTTGGTTTCTGCAGTAAAAATCTCAAAGTTATGTGCCTCTGAGAACTCTGTGCCTCCTGAAGGCTGAACCCTCAAGGTTTCATGAAGGTATAGGGTAGTGTGTTATAGTAAAGATGGTATCTCCTGCTGCAGTGTCCCAAACAATTCTTTGCTCCTAATCTCTCACTCAAAAGTGGCATACCACCACTTTAAGAAAAATATGATACATGAATCTGAGCAACTTAAAGCCAGTGATAGTTTGTGAATCCAAGAATAACAAGTGGTTATAATTTGCCAGCCTCAGCATGGATACTGCTCTCCTCCTCTTGTATACCTTTTTCTTTTTCCTAATCTCTTACCATCATAGCTGAAAGATCTACTTAAGCAACTAGTCTAAGATCCTGATTTTGTAATTTCATCTGTGCATTGTCATTTAAAATATAATTTCGATCTCTTAATGGAGAGGGGTTGATCTTATTCTACCTGTCCTGTTGCTGCTGCCTTAGAGCTAAAAGGGAAAACTGAACTGGAAATAATTTTCTAAAGGTTATGTGGTGGAAACAAAGAAAGTACAAACTCATACAAGCTTTTCTCTGCCACTAAAACAAATAGTAGAACTGAAATAGGTCTGATTTTTTTTTTCCCCATTCCTTTTCCTTTTTTTCCCCCACACCTTTTGTGGTGCTTCTTCAGTCTTCATGGCTCAAAAGTGACTTACAGAGAGTGCCTCAAAAAACTTCAAAACATGTGGGCCACTACTGAAATGACAGCATGGCTTCGTCACAATGCTTTGTAGAGACAATTTTGCTGTACTACTGAGAAACTGTGACTTAGATTTAAAGGGGCAAAGTCCCCAGTTACATTGTGGAGGCATGACAGTCCTGTTTCTTATGTTTCCTGTCACTAGTGTAGTCATTGTGATTTAAGTCAAACACAGGAGAATAAAAGAAATAATTTCTTCTGATTTAGACATTGTGAAGTGCTAGCTCAACTAACATGTTTTTAAGAAGGTGCTGTGGGCAGGCTACTGTTTGTGGCATAGAGGTCGTATCGCCCTGGTAACAAGCCAGGATCACAGACTGTAGGAAGCACAGCGAGATAATGTCTTGTGGAGTGGTAGTTTAGTGAGGAAAGGTTCTTTTACATGTCTTTTTCCTCTACTTATTGAAATGTCACTCTTCCTTTTCACAAAGATGACAAAAATGAAAGGACATTTCTAAATTCTGAAGACATTATCAGAAGTTTCCAAAAGTCAGCCAGACTCCCAGGACTTTCTGTGAGTGGCCGATACTGTTTGTCACCTAAGCATCTGAGTGCTTGGCACACTGTAGAGCTAAGTGCAGCTCTTTTTGGTAGAATGGCACTGCACATACAACATTCTTCTTTTGAAAGCTTAGTAATAAGAAAAAAATATTTCTCATTTTTCTATAAAGCATTTCAAGCATTCAAGGTAATACTGAAGGTAGTAATTTTCCATATGATAGTTCTCCCTGTGTCACATAATGATTTTGCAGCCTTTGAATTCATGACTCAAAATTGCTCTATATGTTTTTATTATTATCATTTTTTCCAAAAAGCTTTACAAAGGAAAGACAACATGAGCACACCGCTTTTATTGTGTGGGCGTGTGGTTGCCTCTGTATAATAGACTCCCTAATGTTCTGGGCTATAATGTGTAGCATTGCACATGTAGCACTCTGGATTTCCAAACTCCATTTTCAGGCTCAATAATAGCCTTTCATTCAGCCAAAGGATTTACACCTAATTATAGATCTGTGTGCTTTTTGTTCTGTTGTCTGGTTGGAAAGTATCTTGGGTATCTCATCGCTGTCATTTAGGGCAAAGAAACAGTGTGTGTCAAGATGCTTTTGAAAGTTTTTGGTTTTTCTAAGAATCCAGCTATAGATTTTAAACAATGTCTCCTATAGGCTTACTAAGGATAGCAATAGGCAATTGCCAAAACACTACTATTGGAAAAATCTTTTTTTTAAATTGCTGATAATTATTTTGTATCATCAGTAGGATTTTGCAAGAATGGATAGGAAAGATAACTGAGAATTTTATTTTTTTTTTAAATCCCATCACCTGTCTGTCTCTCTTAAAACTGAAGGTTAATTTGTTGAATGCAGTTTATATCTGAATGTAAAAGTTTGTTTCTGTATGTTTTATAATAAATCTGTCTTTCTGCAGTTTGCAGTTTTAAACTGTTTTGAAAGGAGCTTTAAACATTAAGTAACAATAATAAAAGCATAAGTGTAATACTGAGTTTGAAACTGCTAACTTCATTAATTCTGTTCCCCCTCTGACCTCAGATGTGGTGTTGCTATCAACTCACACCTGTATTCAGACACGCTGGGGTTTTTTTGTGCTGTGTAATTCATACAGAGTAGCCAAGAAACAAAGCCCACTGTGAAAAGTATCAAAAAAGACAGCATCAGAAATAAAAAGATAAGACACAAGACAACAGATAAAGATAGGGAAGTGAGGCTATATGGGAAATAATATGACAGGACAGCAAGTAGGAATCTCAGCAGATGAGTGTCCTAATTGTTCTCCACCTTTTTTGTAGGTAGACATTAAAGCAAACAGATGCTTCATTGTCAAGGATGTGAAACGAGAAAGCAATTCTGTGTGGCTATTTAGAGGGAGCTTTTCTGAGCTGGAAGTGCACTAAGGTAGAAAGCAATAATACAGTTAGATGATTGAGACTGACATCACAGTGAACTGATAAGGATGGGAATCAATGTTTTGTGTTGGTGAATGACAAATGGTGTGTAAAGAAACAATAGTCTGTGAAAGGTCTTTCAGAGATGACAAGTAGTTTTTGCTTAAATATGCAAAGGAAAAAAAAAAGATGAAGGAGAATGCAGAGGCAGAATGACATAACTAAAGCTACTGGTTAGGTAGATGATCTCTGCAATACCAACCTGAATGGAAGAAAGAAAAGAGGATAATTTATTAACCAGAACACAAGCCAGCACAGCTCTCATCAAACATTTTCAGATATCTGTATGAATAGGAAAACCACTTCAAAGCATCCTGAAGAAATTAAAGAGGTAAAAATGAATGGTGAGTACCAGGTTATACATCTGAAGATAGTTCTCTTGCCCACAGAAGTCAAAAGATACAGAAGGAGAAAAGTAAAGAGCTCTAATTTCAAAATATTTAACTTTATGGCATGGCTAGGAATCTATGAGAAGACATTAGAGATATATGAAAAATTTAGTGTGGATGGAAAAGGCAAGCATGAGGTAGAGAAGGAGGCCTGTGAATTTTCAGGTTAAACATGCATCTACAGATTAAATCACCCCAAAATATATTATACAAGGAGAAGAAAAGAAAGTTTAAACTAAGTCCTTAGAACTGTTACACCCAAAAATAGTAAAAAAGGGTAAAGAGTTTTCCCACGATGTTGCTTAAGCTGGAAAGAGTAACTTTAGCTTTTCTAAATAACATGAAGGGGGACAGAATTGTGGAATGAAGGACAGTAGTTTTGAGAAGATTCATCAAAATCTAAAGTCCAAACAGGCCAAAGGGAATAAAAATGGAAAGAGGAAAAAGAATGAGTATGCAACAGTCAGGAGGAAGACTAGGGCAAAGATTTAATGAAGGCTCAGAAGAGGACAACATCTGAGAAATGCCTTGGTTTGACAGGGGAAGAGAAAGCAGTTGTATGATGGTGAAAGTGAGGGGAAGACACATTGCATTTTTTATAATGAGAGAAGGATGAATGAACAGTCTTTCTATGGGAGAAAATCTTAAATAAGCATTATAAGTATTACTACTGATAGCAATCCAGCAAGTGTGTAAGAAATAGAAGTACTAGTAACAGAAAGCATATTTTTGCCCCACACAGAAAGCGGGATTAAGATGTGATTTTCTGTGTGATGACACAAAGAGATAAAACACATATAATCTTCTTTACTACATTCAGTAATATAACTGTGTCCTGCTTTGTGTACTGCCATACTAATACTGATACCAAGTACTTAATACATGCAAGTCAATATGTTTAGATCTGGCTTCACTTATATCTATCACACGCTTTATTTTACTTTATTGATGGTTATCTAAGAGACTCAAACAACCTTACCTTGCTTATTGCAGGAATTACCAAAATAACACAGTTCAATGGGCAAAAGTGATAGTAATGAGTAGCTATAAGTCGAGTACCAGTAGAAACTTGTAACACAGAAGAGAGGTGAAAATGAATATTTAATTGCAATATGAAATAGAAAATTATCATTCAGAGGCTGATCGTGACGGAAATCTCACAAAAAAAAAAAAAATTGAGACATTTGTTTTGGAATTTACATGTCCAAAAAGCAAGAATAGAAAACTAAAAGAAATTGATGGCTCATGTCATGGATGATGACTTGGATAATCTTTTTACAATCAGTTTCCAAATTCTGACTGATGCTGAGGATTATTTCTTTTCATGGGAACCTGAGAGCATTTTTGCTTTCTTGTTATCTTTTTTTTCTCTGTTTTAATGGTGTGAGATGAGAGCCCCAGAAACCACTGGCACAGGATTGACAAGAATAAGTGTTCAGTTTCAGGTCTTCTGTCCCTGAAAAGAATTGATTCAGGGCAATAGGTTGGCTTCTGTGCAAGACAGTTAGCTTAGCAGGGGTGACATTGCCTATAAGTGATGTGTATTAACCTGTCAAAGTGGATCAGGAGTCTATGCCACAGGAAAGTGAAAGGTTATAAAAGCACAAAGACAGTTCTACGCCTCTGACCATTTTCCCCAGTGGAAATAGAGATGATGTGTTTTAGGACCCTATTGAGGCAGGGGAAGTCCTCACCATTTCATCATAGGTGAATCATTCAGCTTTAAAGGAAGGGGATGCAGGAGCAAATACCATTGCAGTGAAAGGACTTCTTCTTATCAAATATCTGTAGGCTTTTTTGCAGGTCATACATTTAATAAAAAGTAACTGAGTTAGTACCCTCCACAAAGTCTACTCATTTGTTACAGAGATGAACTGTACACCAGGAGCCTCAGTCCTCCAGCGAAGTGATTTCACACTATAGAGGTGAACACATAGGTCTAAACAGAGGACAGTAGCCTGAGGCAGCAAGCAAGGCCCTGTGGATGACTGTACAGCAGCTCAGCAGCTCTCAGTGAAGGAATTTGAATCAGGCCTTTGATTAAATACACAAAGATAAACCATTAACTAACCACCATTATCTTTAGTTATGCTAAACAGTTATGAATAATAAAGAAATGTATTTCAGATTTTCTGGGGTTTTCCTTCTGAATTATTCAGCTGTTTTCTTGTGCTTTTGCTGACATGATTCATGTAATTCACCTCTGAGTAGGAGATCTAGCATGAAGGTCTAAGGAGGATTCAGGTGGTACACAGGCCTTGTGCTGGACCCTCCATAAGCAGCAGATATTGTCATTTCATGATAATTTTTTTTTCCATTTCATAATACTTGCTTTTTTGCATTACTGGGCAAATTGTTTTGCCACTGGAAGTATGCTGCCTCCTGTGAGGATAAAGCTGAACCAGCTGAACTAGGAAAGGGGTTAGATTTGGCCTTAGCATGAGTGACCAAAGGAGAATGCTTTCGAGATGTATCTAGACAGGAAAAGTTCAGCAGTCCAAGCTGAGGCCAAGCATCACCATCTTTCAGGTTTCAATAGCACACACATTGCCATTGTTTGATGTGGTAGACCTTAGTGTTTCATGAGCACACACTGCTGCATGACCTTGCTGTTTCAAGAACATTTTTCTTTGGGGCTTCTGGGAATCTGTTTTCTTTTTCACTGCTGACCTCTAATGATAGATGTGTCGGAGCTTATGTGACAAATGTTCCCATGCCTCGTGTAGGCTTGTAAACTGTATTTGCTGGGGTTTTCATTACTTTCTTCCAGATCATGGAAAGGATTTTAATATAAATGGATAGGCTTTTATGGTACCATTCATTTGATACTTATTACCATATGTGATTTCTTTTTCATACCACAGAGCTGGCTGGGGATAGAACGAATATAGCTATACATTTTTTTCCATTTTGATAGCTTCACCAAGAAAGAATAAAATTGCATACCCATTGTATTCCTTCAGAATGCATGATTACTAAGCTACATTATCTATGCCTTTTATAGTTTTAGATTATTCATGTCATTAACTGAATCATTAATTATTTTAAAATCGGGAGATCATATTAGTCCTTCTCTTCTGTCCTTCTTTTAAACTCTTAAATCTTGAATTTGTTGACCAAAAGATGAACACTATTAAAGAGTAAATGCAATCTAATTTTCAAGGCAGAGGTCCTGGTGTAAAGGTTTTGGCTTGTGCTACTACTGCAGTCAACTTATAAAACTGACAAGTAGCTAAGGGACATATTTTCACTTGAGTGTCTAAAATAGTTGCTAAAATCCAAATGGTGGCACAAAAAATGGTAGACTATTATTCACTATTATAATAGGTAGGTATTTGTCAGTAGCTTCTTGGTGGCATTTGTCACCATGGCATACAGATGCATTTTTCACATTAGACGGCTTGTCCCCAACCTGTACGGTAAAACAGTACCACTGGGAAATGTAGCATAGCAAAAAACCTCTCTGAGAGAAATGGAAACAAAAATAAGATATTTAGTATCTCAGAGAGTCACTTAATTGCAAGAACGTATTTTAGGAAATATTAATTCATATAGCCCTGAAATTTAAATGTGGAAACAGATGTTAAGTGTCAGGTGCCCATGTTTAAATATTTAGCCTCAGATAACCTGTGCCTCGTTTTATGTGCCTTAAAGTAGAGCTTAGAATACTTGTAAGGGCTATGAAGTTTGTGAAGAGGTTTTTTCTAATTGTCTTTACCTATTACATTCTTTTAAATACATGTATAATGTAGCAGCAAAATTATTTTCAAATACCTTAATGTTACCTATTTTAAATGCAGTTTATTTATGCCATGAATTATGAGAGGACTATCTTATCTTAAAACCTTATTGAAAAGTAGCTCTGGATCCGTGAAAAAGAAATGTCAGGAAATTAATACCATAAGTCTTAGATAACTTCTAAATGTTTAGAAAGCATTCAGTGTTCACCCATCCCTAGTGTGGTAAACCATTAGTGGAAAAAATACAGTCTGATTATAAAACACGCTGCTCAAGTTAAATATCAGTAAAATTAGTTTAGGGCATAGTCTGGCCTAGAAGGAGAAAAAAAGTTCATTCTTTCTATCAACAGTCTTCTTATTGCCTTAAACAAAGATTTATTACAAACAGTAGATCACTGGATACAAAATGGGGTTTAAAACTCCGACTGTGGTATGAGTAAAGAAAGCTGGTTTAGTGGATTACATGCAGGATGACTAAGAATGAAAAAATGTGGAGAATTCAGATTGCAATGCCACGCAGATATTACAGTCAACTAGCATAAAATGTTTTAAATGAGCAGCAAGTAGGAATAAGAAGTAGTCAATTATTTATGTTAGGAAAGGTATTTATGTTTTAATGATCTGCCATGTTAGCAGAATATTCAGATAAAACATTGAACTACCAGTAATTGTTTGTTACTTGTCCAATATAGTGAGTTTAACGGGTTTTGTACTTAAGCTGTCATCTTCACTTTCTTCCATTAGGTGAGCAATCTAGAAGGAAAAAACATGTTGCTACTGTTATTAATTCAGATAGGAATGCCACAGGTTGTCATCACTGTCCATGAACGTGCAGTGCTCTCAGTCTGTGAGCTCAGGATCATGCAGCTCCTCAGCAGTGGCCAGTGTTCCCACAGTGCAAAATGGAGCACATTTCCCACTTGATCCCTGCACTCTCAAATGTTTTCCTTCCACGTTCCTGGGGCACGTTCTCTCCAGATTAAATATTCATAGCTCTATGTATGTCATTTATTTTCTTCTGGTTGTCCTTGTTTTTGTTCACCTGAAATGTAAACTCCTAACGTATCCCAGACGCTCTGTTTTTTTCCTGCAGTAGTGTATTTATTCTCAAACCGGAATGTAAAAATCTGTCTCACTCAATCTATCTCTCAAGCTGATCAAGTGAAACAGAAGAGGAAGTGTACACATTTGTGTCTGTTTACTTCAAAATACACATTTTTAAATGCATTTTTTAATTGTATCCTTAAATTATCTAAAGCATTGAAGCCATCAAAAATCCATCAAGTATTATATTTTCCTAGGTGTTCTCCATGTCTAGTCCTCTAAAAGAAGCAATAGGAAAAAAAAGAAACCCGTGATTCTACATCAATGCCCTTAATACAAGTGAAGTTTAGCTTTGAGCCCTGTCTTTTTCCATGTCTTCACATTTACTGATCTCCCACAGTTTTGTTGCTCTACTCAGCCCTCTTTGCTTGTCATTTTTTTACAGGTCCTCCAAGTGTGCCTTTCCAAGTCATAATATTTTTAAATATGTGTGGATAGTTTGAAATGTGGGCAAGATGTAGGATTGTACAGTGTAACCATTTTTAAAGTTACTGCAGCACCTTTACAAAAATGTTATTTGAGCTGATTGCAGATTAGGTTTCCAAAGAAAAAGGGCCACTGGAAACCAAACTTAGTTAAAAAAGAGAATCTCAAAGAAAGAACTTGCAGAGAAAAGAAAACAAACAAAAAGAAACCTTAAAGGACAGTTAGAGATGACATAGACCTAAAAAATACAAAGCTGCAGTCTGCACTGTCCATTAATTATAGCACACAAAATAGATGTTGTTTTATTGCCTGTTATCCACGAAACACTCACAATGAAATAATATTTCTTTTCCTTTTCTATATCTTTATCAGAATTGCACCATTTTATCTCTGTAATAGGCTGTTTTATTTCTTTGTGTAATACCTAGACAATCTAGATCACATCTGTTTAGATTGCAGCAGTAGAAAATGTTTAATTTCTCAGCTGTAATTCAGTGGGCACAATAGGTTATTCTAGATAGAATAACATTGTTCCTATCAAAAGGGTGGAATTGTATCAGGAGGAAGCATTACCTGGAAATAACAACTACAGTCCCTGCTATCCCCACCAAGTGCTTCTTTTGCTAAGCTATATAGAAATGTCATAATTTTTTTAAGATATTATTGTGGTAAAGAGACAAAGAAAACCATTTTCTACTTAGGTATTCTAAACAACTCAGAAAACACTGAGTGTTTTCTGTTGAGCTTGTAGTGCCACAAAGAAATTGGATTAAGAAGCATAATCCAAATAAAATAGATATGTTACCCAAACAGGATGCTTTAAAATAACTTATCTGCAATAATAGAGAGAGAGAGAGAGAGAGTAACTCTATTTAATTTGATCTAATTTGGCTTTTAAGCATCTTAAGATGTAGTAGAAATTAATTTATTCTCAGTTAACCTGTCACCAAAGCCAGTCACTGAGGTTCATTTCAATGTCTGTAGGAAATGTAGATTTTCCCTCTAAAGAAGTTCTAAGAAAGGAGCTGTAGAAGATGAGATGTTTTGTCGTTTAGGAAATTCTTACTTCTCTTTACAGGTTTCAGCTCAACATATGTAGGAATTTATAGATACAGTTTTGAAACTATATAGGCACATGGTTCTTAAATGAGCAAGGTGGTATCTTTAGGGTAAGCTGCAATTCCTGCTAGTAGTGCTTGCAGTGTTTGCATACCTGTTCAATTTTCAGCAAGAAAACATAGACAGTGACTTCATGAGTAGGTCTTTTAACATAAAAGAGTTGTACTGAAAACATTCCCATCAGCCTTTTTAGGAGAAAAGGTCCTTTGATGCATGTAATACTTATTACTCCTTTGAGAAAGAAGGCTACAGGAATGCTAATATCCTTTTGCCACAGAACAGTACCTCAGAAAAAGAATAGTCAGGGAGGCAGATTCTGGTGGGAAGAAATGAGAAGCTCACTTCATTATCCAGTTGGTGGCTTGATAACAACTTCAAAGTTATTCTGCATACAATTGGTGAAGATCAAGAAACAAATTCTTTTTAGCACTAGTGGTCCAGTCTGGGATGTTTCCATGTTCTCAAAAGCATGAAAAAGAGCCTGTTAAACCACCCAAAGCAAAATTACTGCTGTATTTATTTTTCTTTTAGTAGTAGTAATAGTGATGTTGCTTTGTTTTAGTCCATCAGAGAACCAATCTGAATAGCTAAATCGTTACCTCTGGGATAAGGTATCAAACACGAAAAAGAGGCCTGTATGTTTAAAAGAATATTTAGAGAAATGTACCTAAGATGAAGGAAAATGTTTTTCAACATTGTGCCTTGGAATAATCATGCTAAAAAAAAATATTTAGTTGTTTGTTTGAGGGTTTTTTTGTTTGATTGGTGCTTTTTTTTTTGTTTGATTTGGTTTGGTTTTTTTACCTTGCAGAAGAATCCAACTTTACTGTTGCTTTTACACAGTTTGGGATGAAACATTGTTTTTATATTCCCAGGATGTAACAATTGGATATATGTCAATGCAGCTATGACAAATATTTCCTGAATGGAAATACTCCATCTTTTTCAAAGGCAAGATATACAGTAGTTGCAATAATCTGAGAATCCATATGCCTACAGACATGTGGCCATGTAGATCAGAGCTAAATCACTTTTCACATGTTCATTATGAGATTCTCAGTCAATATATACAGGAGCAGCCTTTTGCATGTCATTATCTGCATGTCATGCATGAAGAATACTGCTACATCACTAAACTTTAGGGACATGGCAAGCACTTGTAGAGGAAACCTTATGCCTCCTTTATCTCTGCTAGATTGGATGTCTTAAACCAAGTTTGGGGGAAGCAAGAACTTTATGTTCTGGAAGAGATCTCTTTAAATCATGTAGGAAAAACACCAGACCCAAAGAATGGCTCCTTTTTTGTTTTTGACCTTGTAAAAACTCTACTTGTGGTAAGAGGCTTTGATGACTAACTGCAGCATGAGTAGTAATTTCAAGGTGTTCTTTAGTCTTTGAAAGAGAGGGAGCTGTTTCAGCGCATCTTCAGAGAATTATTATTATTATTACTACTACTACAACTATTTATTATAGTATATGGTGAGCTTGTGACTAGAAAAATAACTGTTGGAAATTAGAAGACAGCCTTTCAGACCTATAGAAAAATACCCCTAAACCATCAAATGGAGTTATAGTTCAACACACTTAGAAAACGACAGTAAATTAAAGACCTTAAAGGCTACAGGAAGAAGCATATTCTTCCAGAATCGATGCTGAACAATAGAAATATCTAGTGATTTGGAGTCCCATCTGTTAGATATTAAAGTCAGCCAGAGTCACACAGGGTATGTCTGCTCCACCCAAACCCTCCAGCTATATTTTCTGTCTGCTTTTCTTAGATATGCTGGTGAAAATGTCAGGCTCTTATGCTTTTCACATTCTTGACATGTCAGATGCTAAAAACTTAGTGCACTATTTGGGAAGAAAACAACTAGATTGCTTTGAGAAAGTCTTAGTTGCTTTTAATATATTTGATTTAAAAGGAAACAGAAGAAGAAATTGTCTTCTCTCCATTGTGCTGGGACAAAGGTCGTGACACATAGGAAGTGCTGCCCGATTCAACCATGCACAGCTGCACTGATTGCAAAGCATCACTCATGGTTTTAAGCCCATGTCAAAACATTGAATTTGAAAGAGAGGAATTGGGAGCTTCCAGCAGTGGCCCCTTAGAATGATGAATGGATGAATTTTGCTACTTGTTAGGACCTGTAAAGCCTCTGTGACACTGGAAATCTACTATCAAAAATCCCCAACTCAGTTGAGAGGAACCTTTACTTAGAAGTGCCTTAGAGACAAAACATTTCAAAAATTCTTCAAGAAAGTTTGGGACTTCAGTTAAGCAATACTTTATGTAGGTAAACTTTATATAAAAGCTGTAGCTATCTTTGGAGCCTTATAAGATTTAAAGTTTATGGTATGTCTGCAAAGTGAAAATCACTGAAGTCCAGTGTATGCAAATCTGCAAAATGAAAAGGAGTGGTGATAAACTTTTACAGGTTTTGGCAGGACACCTTTTGTTACCTTTTTGTATACCTTTTGTATAGCAGAATGGTGTCACCAGCAAATCCATCAGCCTGCAAATTGACATTCCTGTGGAAAAAGTGGCAAATACTGATCCATTTTGCTAGAAATAGTAAATAAACAGCCCAGGTCAGTGCTTGTGCCAGAACTCTTTAGTTTTGTTTAGTTCATCCCATTTTTACTATAATCAAGAAAAAATAATCACATAGCTTGACCATGTGGGAGCATGTACACAACAGAACACAAAACAAAAATGCATTTAAATAGTTAAGACTGTTCTTATGAAAGTTGTATGACTTAATTCCGGATGTGTTATGCAGCTTCACTGTGCTCATTTTAATGTTTTTCTCCTTCTCTTCTTTCTCAGTGGGAACAACTTTCAAAGAAAGGTTTACCCTATAAGACATACAAATAAATCACTTTAAACCATGAAGAGGTCTTTATTAAGCTCTGTTACAGCTAAGAGAAAAAATATGAAACCAGTGTTGAATTCATTCTTATCTACCCACAGACGTTTCTGGACTAGGCTAAGAGGAGGACAACTTTACCTTTCAATGAATGAAGGCCAAAATAGGAGGGATCTCAAACTAGTGTTCTGATATTTTGCAAAGAAAATATTCCTAAGTGGCCCTAGAAACTGAGGAAACTGCAAAATGAACACATCTGTATCTCTTTCATTAGTAAAGAAACAAAAATGAGACTGAAGATAAACCTGAGAGAAAAGAGTTTTTAGAATAATTGAAAGGCAGCCTTGGCTTATAACTCATGTTTGGAACATTTTAATTACTTTAGCAATACAAAAAAAAAATATCAATTTTCATATTATAATATGTCTTCCCAAAGTTGTTTCCAATACTGTGTACATGTGCAGCAATACAGATCAACTTTAAAGAACATTTTGAAGCAGAAATTTGTGCATTCTTTGTGATGGAGACAGAGTACTACCTGTATCGCATATGTAAGCAGAAGCTTTCTTATAGTATCAGCTTTAGGATGGACATATTAGTATCTAGGACAGTACAAGAAGACTAAGATAATACATTTGATGGTGGTGTTCAGATATTTTAAGAAAATCCTAGCATGGCACTGAACCCTGAAAATGTGACTGTAGTAAAATGAGATTGCAGTTTGGGGGGGCATCATTTCTAAATTGAGAGCATCAAACCAAACCCGTGCAAGGTGGCTGTAAATTAAAAATTCTCATATTCCCAGAAACATTAGTGCTGTCAACTCTTTTCATGGTATGCTACTACTTCTGATGTATCAAGGACTTTGTAGCTGTCACTTCATCACTCAGAGACTTAATTTAGTAAGATGCTAAATTTAAATAGCATCATGGGCAAAATCCAGTAGTTCAAGTAACTGGGGAAAGCATTAATCTGTCCTATGCCTTCAAAGTTAATACAACAAATTGATAGTGCACTAAAGGCTAGTTGCATTAGTGTGGAGACAGTGGCTGTGTAAGAATGGTTTTTTCCCACGGCACACAGTCAGAATCTTTAAGTGCTTTCACTGTTTTCTCTTGTAAAGTGACAAATATGTGTATTTAGTTTAATTGGAGATATTATCTCATCCAAACAATGCTCAAAATTGAGAATTTTGAAACTTGGATACCACACATGAAAGTAGCTTGCAAATGAAACTTATTTTGGGGACCTTCCATGTAGTTTGAAGTTGTTCAAAACTGAAACAACAAGCAAAACCTTCTTATTTTGATATCCCTTGTTTTGTTTTCACTTGTTTAATGTTTTTCATACCAGTCAAATTGTCATTGATCTCAGATGTATTTTACAGTTCCAAGCAGGTCAATTTTTTTTCATCTTTAGATCTTATTAAAATCAAAGGAAAATTCCTTTCTTCACGTCACTTGCGTATGACTGTGGATAATTACAATCCTTGAAATTCACAAGTGCATATGTTTTTCATCCTTCAGAAAGCTTTAATTTCCTTTAAACACTGTGTAGAAAGATTATTGTCTGTCCTCTGTGACATTCCAATTGATTAAAAGAGAAATAATTTGCCCTGTTTGATTCTCTCTGCTTGCTGTGCAGACCTTGCATAGCAATGGGAGGAGGAAATCTGTGTTGCTGAATCATATTCTGTCTCTAAAGCAGCAGTGCTAGAGAGCCACACAAATTGCTTGCTACACAAATTAGCTAGATTGTAGAAAACAATCAACCACAGGCCTTCGTTCAGTCTGGATTAAGATATGGGATAGGTTAATGAAGTTCAGCAACACAGTCCCATTCTCAGTATCTTCACTCATATATGGGATTGTGGTAGAGCCGTGGCAAGCACTTTTTCTTTTAATAATTTACAGTTAATTTTATAGTGTGCTGTGACATCCCAGACTAACAGTTTTGACACTGCATTGAAATATGCTGTCACGAACTACCTCTCACTGTACATGATACCTCGAGCAGCAAAACCATAAGCAAAATTGTTCTGAAGCTGCACTGACTCAGATAGTTGGCTTTTGGTTTTGAGTATGATGACCATAAACCCTGCACATCAAAATGCCTCACAAAATCAAGAAAGAGTTTCTCATTTCATGGTAGATGTGTCCTGTTAGGTATAAATAAGCACTCATGAGCTCTCACACTCACTGATTTTTTTAACAACTGATTGTTTTATAAATTTTTGTGCCTCTGAAGTGGTAGAGTTGGGAAATGCCATGCACGTCACCCCTCTGCCAGTTCAGACTCTCCCTTACTGATCCCCATACTTCATGCAGGCTCAGTTCAAATAGCTTCAGAAGCTATGGGTACATTATTGCATAGTTCTTTGTGGTCTGCTCAAGGAGAGTTTTGTAAAATGGGACTTAGTCACCAGGGACGTGCAAGGATTTTGGTGAGGAGTTGTAATCCTGTCTCACTGATTTTTGTATCAAAGGGACAGCTGGAGAGATGACCAATGAGAAAAAATTCTGCTGAAGACCATAAGTCACCTACGTAAATAGGGAAATGCTTCAATATCTGCTCCTATTGTCAGCCATAGAATTAATGGAAATATTTTAGCAGAATTCATATTTGGTAGCCATGTAAGAAATAGTATTCCCAGAGGGAAACACGCAGTTGCACTTTTTCTCTTCACTAGAGGGTAGGGTTTAGCACAGAGGAGTAAGGGCAGCCACATTTCTCTATGCTAAGCACTAGCTTTAAACTCAGTTCTGAAGGTACCAAATTATGTCTTGCTCTGTGTAATCTCAGGAAGCTCAGACTCAGTGTTACTGTACTCTCAGTTCAAATGCACCTGTAGATCTAGCTCAAACCCTGACCATCTCCAGTGAAGATACAGTTAAATTCCTTTATAAATGATTTTATCTATAGTGGTATAGATTAAACTGCATCTCAGCATGTCAGCTGCTATAATAGATAACTTTAGCTTCTCAGCATTCTTAATAAATTCCACATATTTTCATTAATTGGGAATAAGGTATTAGCTAAATTTCTCAGTCTGATATAGATATAATTTCTCAATAACTGATATAGAGCTTAAATTCTTCATTGAAGTTACAAAAAGGCTGAATTAGGAAAACACAGAATAAAATCATTGTAACGGAACTGTAAAAGAGTTTAGTAAGGAAACTGGTTTATGAATATTTTGAAAATGACAGCAGGCAGTCATAAAGTGATCATAATATTGAAATGCACAGACTAAAACCACCAGGCTTGTTCCTGTCTACTAAAGCAATTTATTCTGTAGGTTTTGCAAGTGTGACTGCTTACATAAATATTAAATGGTACAAAATGCATCATGTGTTCACTTGAGCACAATGAAAAAGGAATATTTTTACAGATTGTGATTGCCAAATTTGCAGCACAGGTGTTACATGTTTTCAAATATAAGCATAAACTGTTACATAAACTCTTCTTGAAAGGAAAAATTCTTAGAAATGGATTAATAGATAGTAACGATCGATTATTCAAGAAACATAATTCATTATTGACCATAGTAGATAGAGGGTAAAAGGCAGCTTTAGCTTATAGTTCATCTAAAGCAGACATAGAGCAGAGATAGAGAGCAGTATATGACAAATAGGATGAAGAAAAAGAAATTGTTAATATCATATAGAATTTGTCAAGTATAGAAAATCAATAAAAGAAATTAGAGATTGACCTAAATAAATATGAATGGTTTCTAGATATATGAAAAATTTAAAAAGTAAGAATAAAAAAGATGTGTACATCCATTGATAAAGAAAAACTAAATTTGGTAGTCTCATATTCAGATCTAGTCAGCAAAATTATCAGTACTGCACCATTAATATTTTAGCTCTGTATTTGGAAGAAAGTATCATAAGTTACTTTGTTTCATGTGCAGACTTTCCAGTCTTTTACTAAATTGGAAGGACTGCACAAACATGTGCTTAGCATAAATATTTCTAAATAGGCAGATTTGATAATACATATTCAGAAGTCCTAGATAAGGAGACCTAAAGTCTGCTGATGCTTTTCCTAGTAAATCTTGAAACAGGATAAATTGTGGTAAAATGAAATAACAACAGTGATGAAGTGCCAGCTGTTGTTGCAGTATATTGTGTCTTTTCCCTATTAAAAATGTCAAGCAGGTAGTCCCAAGTAACTGTATGCTGGTTAGGCTAACACCTATCCTTGACAAAAACAAGAAAGTGCCAATGAAATTAAATTAATAAAGGCTTAAATGGCAAGAAAGTAATCAATTTCAAACAGCAGAATTTATAAAGAGAAACTCTTGTCAACAAACTTGATTTAAACTTCAGACATCATGACAGATTTGGTTGATGAATATAATTGGGTAGAAATAATAAATTATGATTTATTGCAAGGAGCTTGACTTTGTGACTTATGACATTCTAATGTACTGAACAGATGTCAAAAAGCTGTTGCCAGTGAGAAATTATCCTGGATGGGAGTGATTTAATTGGACTTTCTTAGACATTGGTACAAAGCCATGCTTTAATTAGTGAACTGGAGAGGAATAGAAATGACCCATCATGGAACTTGTGGATGGCACAAAGACTGGTGGGAACTGTAAACAATGATGCAGTCATTCTCAGCAACTGAGATCACAAATAAAATGTACTTTAATATACATGTGCAGCTGTATAACTACCTCCCAAATACATTACATTTAAGAAAGTGGTGACCTTGGCAAGGATCTCTGGGTTGTAAGGGAAATGCAACTACCCATGCACTCCCAGGATGATGCAACAGAAATTGGTGAATCTGGGATGTGAGAATATCTAAGGGACCACTTGACTGGGAACAGTTGAAAATTTGAGGAGGATCATATAAGAGCTACAGGACTTATTTTAGGACTGGAAAAAAATACTTTAAAAATTGACACTGCTTGATTCATTTAAGTAAACAGAAGATACTGAGGGATGACTGATCCCCTTCGTGGGGACAGCACTAAGGCACTTTCTAATCCCTCAGAGAATTTTAAAACTAATAATGTAAGAATTTAACAAGAAACAGTGCATGAAAACTGAAGCCAGACAAAACCAAATTGGACTAAGACTGGAAGACCTTGTGCATACTATAGCTGTTCAAAACCACAGTTATTAAATTTGCACAATTAGTGAATCAAAAGTTTTCATAAATGATAATACAAATATTGGACTTCCATTACCAGTAGTATTAGACACAATATACTGAGCTTTTCAAAGCAGTGTATGTACAGTCTCGTTGCTTTCTCTTCTACCTTATTCTTTCTGAATAAATGCTGAGTTACATAAGAGCATTAAAACTATTAAAACTATTGCAAATATTGCACATCTGACTTTGTTAATTATTGCTGAATTTGGAAGACAAATTTTTTTTGTAGTGGTGATGTTTCATATTGGAACTGTAATATTATATAATATTTTTTCTCCAGAATAGTAACCAATTTAAAAATAGTATGGTTTGATCTTAACTATATTTGGGCTTGCTCACTTCCCATTGCAAACATATAATTCCATCAAGTTTTATTTGTGCTATCGTTCACAAAAATACATTGCATATTGCATTTTGCAAAAATATTTGTAGAACACTTTGAACTCGTTAGCAATAGAGTCTCAAATAACAATTCCCATTCCTTTCTAAATAGAAGTGACTTATAATAGAAAAATCAAAATTTAGAAATTCATTGCTATTTCTGTTGTGGAGAGCATATTTGCTGTGACGAAATAAATACATATTTTTACTTTCTCTCTTCTCCCCCATTGTCTGTAAGAACAAAACAATTCTACCAGTAGAGCATGTAACAGTACTCAGTTTTTATGACTGAACACTGCTGTAACTGTTAATGTCTTAATTGCGAATGGAAACAAATGATGTCGTACTTGGAAAAGGCAGTAAACAGGAAATTGCCATTGTGGGCAAGAAAGGGATTTATAAAAAGAAAACCCAGATAAGTCAAATTATACAAAGAACACCCAACTACGCTCTGCTTGTCAAAACGATTGCAGTTTTCATCTATAAAAAGATGCTTCTGGGTGGTGACTCAAAACCCCTACATTTGCTATTTCAGATGTAATTTCCCTCATTCAATTCTCCTCTGGTGTCAAGAGTATAAAAAGAGACACACAGATTGCACACTCCCTCAGCAGACATTCTGTAAGCCAACACAACCTTTTCAAAATAAGATCTTCAATTTAGTCATAATTGGAATTGTATTGGGCCCAGGATTTTCCTGTGTGTGAAGGTAAAGATGTGCTTCAAAGTCAAGAAGGGCATTGAATTTGGCCATTCTTATAGTAAGTTTTGCCATCCAAGGATACCTGAACTTTGTCTTTATTTGGGTGGGGAGGCAAGACTACAGTCTCCCTCTTGAGCGGCAAGGGAAAAACCTCATTCCCTCCATTTTGCTCTTATTTTTCCTCTTGCTCTTAGCAGGGGCAGCATTGTTTTGTTTATTATTTGCAGTGAAGGGGAAGAGAGGGGCCTGGTAGTTCAGTTGGAGACCTTCCCTCTGGGTCCAGAGTTCCCCCAAGGGAAACTGAAATCCTGGTATTTCAAATTTGTGACCTAGACATATGCTCAGCAACATGTCTGTTCCCCAGTGTGCCCAGGGCTGCATTCCCCTTCTGGGGAGATTCTTTATTCAGCTCTGCATCTTTTTAAGCCTTTCTAGCAGCTGGTGCCCTTGTAAATTCAAGGGCTGCCCTAGGCCGAGAAAAGCCAGAGGCTAAAAAAAAAAGCTCTTGTCATCTGCTTTCACCCTTATTAAATGTCTTGTAAGGGAGTTTGACCAAGTCTTGTGGGAAGACAGCAGCTCCTTGCTGCCCAACAGCCCCGTCTAGACAGGGTCACCCTGATGTTTCCCTGTCAGGCAGAACTGGCTTAGGAAGTGCTTCAGAATCCCATCCAGCACATGGACAAATGCATTGCTCAGAACAGAAAGTGATAGGTAGAAATAGAAATGAGTGTCATGAAGGAGCATCTCTTCCTCTTCATTCAGATAAATTGCTATTATTTATTCTTCAATCTGGATTTTGTATAATCTGACATTTAACAGAATAGAATTTTCCTATGACAGCTGACCTACATTTTAGAGCACTGGAAGGTGAGGATGTTCCCTGCTGCCAGTGGCTCGCATGTCAGGTTTTGTACTTAAGTTGCAGGCAGTCTGAAGTATCCATTGTAAAAGATGAGTGAATTTCACAAAGTTAAGCATGAGTTTCCACATGCATTCTTCCTTTCTTCATTTGTTTTGTATTTTGAATTTTGTTTTGTATCTGGCTGCAACAGTGGAAAGACGTGGGCATTTTGAGAAGGTGCCATGTCTGTACTGCATTTGTTTAAAACATTTGGTCAAATTATAGGTGAAAAACACTCATGATAAATGTATCTGGTTCATGGCACTGAATAGAGTGTGTGTTGAATCCATGAGGCACTTCTAGTTGTAAACATATCTTGGTAAACTAAACAATACAACAATTTTCTTTTTATGTAGAAGGAAAGTAATTTTAGAGATTATTTCTACATATTATTTTATCTGACCCTCAACACTTACAGCTAACCTCTCTTGATACTGTATAGCCTCAGAAGGGTAAGTAATCATAACCAAGACCCTGAAAGAACATTAGTTCATCTATAGATAAATAAGTTCCTTTTCAAAATCTGTTACAAAAGTATTATAGATGAAAAGCTTGGGAGTCAAAAGTTAAGAAAATGTCATATTAGCATATACAGCCTTGACTCAGCTGCACAGACATAGTTAATATGTACTCATATCTTCTTAGTCGCAGTCACCGGCAATGTATCATAAATGAGCGGGATGCAAGGTCTTGTGTATGCTGATGTTGTTTCTGGTAAAGCCTGGTCCATATCTATGATTTTATTAATTATGTGAATGGTACATTAGTAAAATTCAGGTGACACAGCAGCTGTGGCTTTCACGGCTTTTTGGAGGAATGACAGGCTGTATGTCATTAAAAAGTGAAGCTGTCAGATAATTTTAGAAAGAAAGTGAATCCTCAATGTGTCTCCCTTTCAGAATAAGTTTACTTTTCTGTGAATGGAAAGAATGTCTGAATTTAGAACTGACATCCATTCATTTACAGACCCTGTATAATGTAGTCTTTGACAACTAAAGAATTTTACCACAGTTTCTCTGTTGATATTCTGATCTGCAGAGACCATCCTCTGCTGATTGAGAGAACAATTTGCCTTTCATACATAATCAGCCCTGAGCTTCATTTGAAAAAAAAAATTAAAAAATCCCATAGTGCTATGTATGTATATAAAATCCTTATTCAAACAATTCCCTGTTCTCTTGTATTACAGTATGAAAGCAATTTAAGGAAATAGTCTTAAAAACTCAACTCCTTTTGCTTGTTGTTTGATCTGTTTTCCTACCACAGTTCAAAAAGTTCAGCAAGTACAGTAATTTAATGCACCATGTGTCCCAGAGCCATGTGTTCCTGAAAATGTTAATGTGCCATGTTCATATGGACTTTGTATTCCTAACAATATTCAGCATAGAATAGACATGGGTCTTTGGAGTGAAATGTCACACTTTATTGTATCACTAAATATTAAAATCTGGAGGCAGGAGTTTAAAAACAGATCCAGACTTCTCTTAATTTCTCTAGCTTTCACTTAGAGGCTTATAAAAACATGTGCTTTATTTGGTTGTAAGAAATATTCAGTGTCTGATTTTCTGGTTGCAGTCATTGCAACTCCAAATTTCTGTGTTTTATGTATTTCAAATAAATCTGTACACAGTAAGGACACTGGTATTTTCCATTTTGGGAGGAAGGGGAAAGGGGCTGAGAAAAATATTAAATGAATGGCCTTTCAAATGAAAATACAGATTCTGGTTCTCTATCATTGTGTGATAGGCAACCAAAAGATCTTTTTCTGGTGATTGAACAGGAGAAATAATCACATTCATAAGTGAAGTTGTCAGAATTTTCTGTATTTACAAAAGGCTTTTGCTGGTTAGGAAATGTAGGAGTCAAATAAAGATTAACTGTGGAATGGAGGTTGCATGTGGCAAAGGTATATAGGTTCAGAATTGCTTGATGACATTGAAGAATTTACAGGTTCTCTGATCTTTCACATTGGGATATTTCTATCCAAAAGGTACTCACTCCTTCTGAGTGCTGGGAAATGCTTTTCAATTCTTTAAACTGTCTGTTGAGGTTACAGGACTCCTGAGATGAGAAGGAGGTGAGGAAATCTGTCAAATCCAGAAACTGGGGGATGATGGTAGTTTGAAATTCAGAACTAATTACATTTGGGAGGTGGGGAAGAGAGAGAGAAAAAAAAAAATAAAACCCCCCATTTATCTGAAAGTGAGGAAATCTGCTTAAAGGTGTACAAACTGTATTACAAACCTTTGCTGTTCATGCAGGCTGTATATACCATTCTTTCTCTTACAGCTATTTTGTTTAACATGTTCTTTCCGGGTCAAGGGCTTTTTCTAAAGTTTTATGGAGTGCATACCTTGTAATATAAATTTGGAACAACTGCTTGTAAACTTCACGGGCAAGCTGAAAATATGTCCAAGGCCGTGAATTAGAGCTGCTGTCATGTTTCCACAGGAGCCCCACTTTTGGAACACGACTGTGAAGCCGCACATTTCTGCTACACACAGAACACCTCCTGCTCTCTGCTGAGCAGCCATGGGCCAAGCTCCCAGCTCTTCAATAGCCCCTTGAACAGCTTATTAGTGAGAAGCCCTGGGTTTTTGGGTAGCTTCAAGGGCAATTTCCAGATGTTGCCGCCTGTGCTGATGCGTAGCAGTTGTGCTCGGTTGGTCTGTGGTTATTTCACAGCAGTTTCCTAGGTTACAGCTGGCTCCATTGTGTTGCTAGTTGCAGCTGTCTCGTAAAAGCTGGTAAGTAGTCGCACCCTCCGTGCCACCTCCACCAGGAGGACTCTGCCTGTGTGTCCATGTCCTGAGTGCCTCGGGCAGCCCCAGTGCGGCTGAGCTATGCCATGGGAAGGGAGGTTCTGCCCTCTCTGCTCTCAGCAGAGCGCAGATGTGCCTCCCAAAATCAGCAGTGCTCAACTCCCATCTCACAAGCGTTAGGAAGTGCTTCAATACAGGGGTCCTCTGCTGGAAGATCCAAATTTTTATTAGCAGAGTGGTGGGAATTCCTGGAAAAGGGAGACTGAGCGTCATCTCCATGAGTAGAAGTTAAAGGGATCTATCCTCTGACCCGGCACATGATGGATTTCAGTTTGCGTGTTTCTGAAGTACTTCCCACATTCATTCAAAAATGCAAGGGATAAGATGCAGGAGTTGTGACTCGCTGGAGACAGCAGAGTCAGTTGAAAGCTGAACCAGAACCAGAAATCAGTGTTGCTCCATTTTCCACTTCTTAGATAGCAATGATATGGGTGTTTCAGACTACTGTTAGCTACCCTGGAGATTATTATCGAGGTACCAGTTCAACAACTGCTGTTACAGCACTATTATTTTAACAGAAATAATGATTACAATGATGATAATAACAACAACAATAATTCTATGGATGTGTTACTTGCAGAAGCAAGCATAGAGTTCCAAAAATAGATGTAGCAGTCACAATGGCTTCCACACATAAAAGAAGCCCTGTTTGTAAACCAAATTTAGTTGCAAATCTCCTTATGCTTTTTGACTGCTTCAGCATCTTGTCAAAAACTCCTCAATTGTCTTTGGAAAGATGTGCTGGTTTTTTGTAATGCTCCTAGTGAAAGGAAACTAAAGTATTGCATTTGTTTTCTTGTCATCATCCAACAAGTAATCAAGTTGTAAATTATTTGGTAGCAACTTGCATTTTTACTTAATTATCTGAGCAGTTAACACATTCAGCTGAAGTTCATTTACCTCTGTTTCTAGTGAACTATGTATACAACTGTTAGCTAACTTGGAAAATAGGGTTTTTATTATTCTATCCACTGTGACAAAACTCTACAACAGACTTAAAAAGGTGAGAGAGCAAACATATACAACTAGCCTGGTTTCCTCCATTTGAGAAATACCTACATAGAAAATGCTAATATAAAGTATAACTGAATTTTAAAAGGAGATTGTCGGATTAAATTTGCTCAGACTTTAAATGTTGCAAAATCAATCCGCAAAGAAACTAAAAGCAATTTTTTTTGTTTTTAATATTCACTGATCAGTGAAAAATCTGGGGTTTTTTAACTTCCACATTAGTCCTTACCGCACAGGAAGAAAAGCTCAACACTGGTATAAAAGATCTTGAATTAAAATTTGGTTTGTAACTTACTGGATAGGAGAGCAGATGTGGATTGCCTCATTTAGTTACCCAGGCTGTTTCTAAAAGTAAACTGCAAAATGTAAAAGCAATGCCAGTTTTATGAAGTAAAGGGGAGTAATTTTTTTTTAATATGATATGAAATACAGAGACCTTTTAACCTAGTCAGTTCACATTAAAAAACTTTCAGGGTTGCAAAAAGCAATGTAAAAAGAAATAACAAAAATAACTGTGATCTGAAGAAGTACAAGGGTAAAAAAAGTACCAAGTTATGTAGCATTCTTTCTTGCCTTTTGTTCATGGTATACCCAAGAGAGAATTTAATCTCCGTGTTTCAAATATCCATTAAAATACTTTTTGATTCTACTTTTCAGCAGAAAAGCAAGATGGGGTCAACTTCTGCTACACAGATTTATAAAGATACATAGGAGTGCTATTGATCTGGAGGAACTGGAAGAGCCCCAGTAATGAAAAAAGAGGTTAACTGCTGTCAAGAACTGCTGTTTCTTTAAGCTTATACTGAAGGCTGAATAATTTGTAACAGACTGGGGAGAAGAATTGGTTTTGAAGCCCTGCATTTTAAATTTGGTTTTAAATTCTCATTCCATATATAGTTTTTCATTGTTTAATGTAGTGCCAGATCTATTTTTACGTAGTCAGCATCTCATATATGAAGAATGAGTTTCTGAGCTGTTCCTCCAGCAGAGGCATCACAGAAAATGCAGTTTAGTGCAAATGAAGTTGTAAAGGAGTGAGGAATGCTTTCCATTTTGAGTTTCTTCTGGCATTGACGTGACCCTCAATATAGGTTAATAAGCTGCAGGGTAGATCAGCCTACTGTAGCTCCTGCAGTCAGCTGGTATAGATGTCATGGCATGCACTAGGGCCTCATTTTTGGCTCTAGTGCCCAACAAGTTCCTACTGCTGGAGCTTGTTGGCAGCGGTGGTGGGTGGTACCGGTACCACAATAATGTCCAATTCTAAATCTGTGTGACAGTGAATTTAAGCCAGTATTACTGCCACCCTGGGCAGCTTACCCAGCCTTACTGAGTCCTGCCTGGCCCCGCAGCACCTCTAGCCCCTGCTGGGTCTGGGGTCCCCTATGCCTGTGTGGTGTCACCAGGAGAAACCGTGTGCAGGTCCCCAGGAAAGAGTAGGATCAGAAGAAGCAATTGTGATATTGTCTCTCACACCTTCTCAGACTCCAATTAGCTAAGGATACTTCCTGAGACCAATGTGTCTGTAATTATTTCCATTGGATTTGTCTGCCATGCACTTGACCAGGGTCTCTTGAAGATACAGATTTTCAGCTTGCATAACAAACTTTGGCAATAAGGTCCACAAAGGTATTGTGCGTGGCATGAGGAACCTCTTCTTTCCAATCAACTGCTTTGAACTTCATTCCTGATATCTTCATTTGATGCCTCCTAAATATTGTACTGAATCAGGGTAAACAGCCACAGAATACACAGTGAATTTAACCTGCTGCTTTATCACCCAGACTTGTAAGGTTCTTCTACAGGTCTTTACAATCCACCTTCATCTTTGCATCTCTCAACAATATACTGTCATTTGCAAACTTTCTCACCTCACTGCAGACTCCTGGCAGGGTGTGACAAACAGCAGCTCCTGGCAAGCATCCCTGGGGATTTCCACTCATGTTGCACTTGCACTGCAAAAACTGACTGTTTACTCTCTGCTTTGTGTCTGCCTGCAAAATACTACCTTACTCATTTCTGTGTAGGCCTGAGCTCTCATAGTCCCTTTGTGGACACTCTACAGTCCCTGTGAGCTAACAACACACCTATCTGCCAGCAGCTCTGTGCTGCTCTGAAACACCTAAATGAGGTCACTGTATTTGTGCAAGTGTCTGTTTTTCATTCTAGGACATTAAATACTGCAGTATTTAACTTCTGTGGACCCCACATCCTTTATTGGAGCTAGCCTGAAGTGCACACCAACACTGTTCCTTTGTGTAGAAACAGTAGACTAGAAAAGCATTTGAAGGTACTACCTTTTTACCTTTACTACCTTTTTTTCCCTTTACTGGGAAACCCAGGTACACTTCTGAAAGACTGATAAATGTTGGGCTGAGGATGTCTGCACAGTCAGGAGGCTGAAGCCTTTCTTTTGCCTGATCTTCCCCTCATAGTTCTCTCTCATTAGTAAGCCTTTGCATCTCTGAAGTCATCTATGCCTGAAATGGGGAACTTGTATGGGAAACAGAACTGGATGCGCTTTGGACCCTGGGTGAGATCTGCTGCAGGGCATTTCTCAGTTTTTTGCAGATGGATCTCAGCTGTGTCTGCCGCACTTGAAGCTGCAGGATTCCCTTCACAAACCCCTTCACAAACACACACGAAAAGGGATTGCATAGTCCTACAGGTTAAGTCAGTTTTAATAGATGGCTTAATGTTGTTCAGAAGATATGAAAACCTCTCCCCAGTGATTAGATTTTATTTCTATAGAATTCATTTATTTACTTAAGCATGATTCTCATAAGGAGATTGAAAGGCAAACACAATGAAGATTAATCATTATAAAATAGTAATTACAGGAAAGAGTCCTGATTGACTTGTCTTTTGAACCCAACAGGTATTTACCCTAAATGGACAGTAATGCATTCTTACTGTATATTACAACTGGACCTCCAAATACCTAGAAGCTGTAAAGCTGAACTGGCCCATGTTTTCTTATAAAGAAAAGCATGCTGAAAAAAAAACCAAGAAAGATTTTTCTATCTCTGGAGGCAGATTTTATTAAAAACATACCAAACTAGATACTACATATACTCTCTCTCTATATATATATATACACACACATGTACATTCAGAACTATATATACATATATGTATTTATGTGATAAAACTTTCAGTGTGTTGTTACAAGTGTGTCTTTACTTCCATGTTGCTTTCCAGCCCATCAACCATTAGTGGCTCTGTAGGCAGCCACAAACTTCCAGAGAGCCCTCTAGATTTTTAAGAACTCATCTTTCTTTTTAAGAACTCAAGCTTTCTGTGAGGACTTACCTGTGCATTTGCTCCCTTCTTCTTACAAGTCCCCCATGCCTCTTGGAAGATCCCCACCCTGTATTCATGTTCTAGCTACCAGGTCTCATTCCCTGTTCCACTCCATACTCCCACAGTTTCCCCTGCACCCATACATGCTGGAGGAGCAGGCAAGTTCCTGGTGCCCTAGCAGTGCAGCACAGAACCCAAAGGGCAGCAGCCATAACAAGGCAAAATGTAGCTTTCCTTTCCTCCATTCTGAATTTTCTTGACAAAACCATGATATTGTTGTCACTACAGAGTCAACTACAAATGAAAGTACATGTTTGTACCCTCTGTTGCACACATAATATGGAAGTAGTTCAAAAGCTCTGTCCTTAGATATTTATTTGCTATGCATTTTTGCTGTTTAATGCTATGCATTAAATAGACACAGATGATTCATGGATTACCACTAGCTGATAATGGTAGGAGAATGAGCCTATTTAGCTTTCTTCTTTGTAACTACCTTTTTCTTGGTAGGTTTTGTCCATAAGCTCATGTTTGTTTATGACATAAAAATTCTCTTTGTTGGAAATAGCAGTGGTGTCACAGGCATTGCGTTGGGGTCTTACTGTGCATGAATCAGTAGGAAGGTTGAAAGGAAACAACTTCAACTGAGCTACCTTGTTAATCAGCACTCACAGGAAAAAAAAATTCTTCCCAGAACAGAATGGGGATTATTTGATGGGAGAGAGATTTGGGAGTTGTTTATAGAAAAGTCCCTAAAGCCTTTAGACTAAAACACAGCTGCAGTGCTGAAAGCAAATCAGATGCTGGATTGTATTGCTGGGGTAAACAAAGTGAAGCAAAGCCTAGGAGGGGGTGGTCTTGTTACATAAGACACCGCTTACATTGCATCAAAAATGCTATAACTCCTATTGTGTCCTGTGCCTCAGGGTGTAATTGCTCTTGAAACAAAGGAACAAAGCAGAACAATCAAAATGATGACAAGTTTCAAATAGTTAAGCCCTAAAATGTTGGAAAATATGAAGTTTTCTTTCCATGGAGGAAAAAGGAAAAAAAAAGGAAAAGAACACCTTTATAGTAACCTATTGAAAGTGTTTGGGTTCAGCATACAAAAAGCTAACCTGGATGCAGGTGCATTCCTTTTCTCAGAGTCACAGAGTGCAAAAATTGAAGCTAAGTAATTCAAAAATCAGGTGATGGAAACATAATGAAGGCTAATGATCACATAAAATAAGTTACCAAAAACCTATTGAGGGCCTTTAAAAGATAGCTCTCTGCCTTTCAGAATACCCCACAATAAAAAAGGATAGAGAGTTACAGGATCACAAAAGAAAATGATATAGAAAGCACAAAGAGGAGTAGATTTAACAATGGGACATGTCACTCTCTTCTCTACTTTGTAAGTCCTTACCCTGTGTTCATCACTATGTATCTGCTCCATGTTCCTGTTCCCTCTTTATCAGCAGACTTTGCCTGTCAGAGTGTGAGATGAGCTCAGGTTTTTTTCATCCTGTTTTTGTATGGAAATAAGTCTCATGCAACAGCACTGTTTCTGTGTCTTTGCTGATCTTTCACACTCCTGTAGTGACTTGGTAACCTGTGGGGCCAATTTTAACCTCGTGTTATCAGATACATTTCCATAAATTTCATTAATAGGCAGTGGGATAGAGGAGAAAGAGAGAGAGAGACTTTTCAAATATCCTGAGCTGCATTATGAGCTCAAGCCTGATCAAACATCAGAAAATCCATATCATCTCTCAAACTCATTATACAAATGTCTGCAAAACTGTCTCGTTGATTGCTAAAGCTCATAGAAAAGTTTTCTTAATTTCTTTCATTCTGTGGAACTCTTAAATGGGAGGAGTTTTTTGTTTTGGATAAAACTGACAGTATATATCTCACCGCCGTGCTTGATATTCTAGCTGTACCAATTAGTCCAACAACAGATATTAACTGTCTCGAGAGATCTTGCCCTTGAACATGATACTACATCTCAGCATATAGACTATGACATAAATAATATCATATGAAAGAATTACAGAAATATCAGGTGTTGATTTATAATGTATCTTTATGATAAAATAAGAGTTTAAGAAATTCTTACAATGTGCAGTCTTGATGTTATTCTGTTTGAACATTGAGGTATTTGTTCATTCATCTGCTTTTGCATCAAAGCTGTGTTTTAGTCTTGCATATGGATTTTATATGGCCATTACAAAAAAAAACAAACAAAAAACAAACCCACAAGAGAAACTCACTCTTGAGTATGAAGTACTTCATGAAGTACTCTTGAGTACTTCACTGGTGTGGAACCCACTGCTTCAAGAGGACATTAAGACACATCATCTGGTGTGATATTTTTAAAAGTTGATTTGCAATCAATATTTGAACAGTTACGCCAGCCAAAACCAATATTTATTCACAGGACAGAGGACAGGTATTATTTGTTCATTGTGGTGATCTGGACAAGCTTGCCATCTATCTTACCTGCAATTGATTGTCTAACAAAATTAGGAAGTATTTTCTGTTTTCAAAGAGTATGATTGAGAAATTTTGTTAACAGCATTCTTGAAAGGTTTCCGCAAAAGACAACTCGAATTCATTGGTCTAGTATCTCTTAGTAGTTAATCCCATATAACTGAACAGGCTTCTTTTTCTTTTTTTCTTTTTTTCTTTTTTTCTTTTTTTCTTTTTTTCTTTTTTTCTTTTTTTCTTTTTTCTTTTTTTCTTTTTTTTTCTTTTTTTCTTTTTTTCCATAGTTGCAAAAGACTAAACACTGCACTGTAAATCCAGAGTAGTCCATGATTCTTGCTAAACATCATGCAGGGTTGCAAAACTTCCAAGAAAATTGATGCATTCCCTACTGTTGTTTGATAAATGATTAGTGATGATAATTTGTTTGTAAGAATCCCTTACGGAAAAAGATTCCATATTTTCTAGAAAACATGAACCCACTAAATTTTGTTTAATTGAAAACATTGGATTATTCTAGTTACAGATATCTATATGAATTAAATTGCAGGCTGCAAAATTTATGTCTATACAGGGCTGTGGTATGGTACAGTAGAGTAACTATGGCATTTCAAGTGCCAATCAGAATTATAAGTAAAAATGTGGTTTGAGAAATACTAAGATGCATTAAAAAAAGTAAAAATCTCTCCAAACTATCTCTTCCATTATTTCATTTTTGTTTTAATGAAGAACCTTTTGGGGAAATTGCTATGCTTGAATAGCATGAAGAATGTACATGACATTTTATTTCATTCACCCATGTCCCTGCCTATTGTTCTCCTCAGCACTCCAGAAATGAAACATTTCATAAGCTATTTGCTCTTTACTGACCATTTAATTATTATTCACTCATTTCTTTTGTTTAGTTATTAAATTAAAAAAATATATATAATTTCTGTGAGTTTGGGGCTATTTTATAATTTCATAGGATATTCCAAGGTGTGTATGTTGCTGCAAGATAACACTGGCAGGTCACTAAAAGCATTTGCGTCTGCCTCATACCTCACAACACCCATAAGGCATGTGTTATCTCAGAGCACCACACGTCTTGTTAAATCTTACAGTTTCTGTGGCTGATGGACAAGTATACTGTCAGGGTCTTAACAGAAGTGCTACTTTTATATGTCTATAGCTCTTCCATTGTCTACAGTTCAGTGCTAAGATGTGCATCCATTGTATATCGGATGTGTATAATGGGAAGGCACTTAGACCAAATTTTCCTTTGAAAATCTGTACAAGTGTGGACACATTTTGAGTGCAGAGCCGCTAGTATGCTGAGATGGGCCAAGAGAAACACCAAGAACACTGCCAATAGTCCAAATTATTTTCTTTTTTAAGAAAGAAATTCAGTAAAGAAGGCATTAATAAAACAACATCTACAAAGACTTGCTGTAAGTTGATTTGTCAATTATCGGGTGTGAAAAATGATGTATTGGGAAGGCTTCATATAAATAATCACGTTTTAGTTGCTTGGCTTTATATATTTCTAACACAAGCTCTTAGAAAATCTGAATGAAGTAAATTTGCTGTGTGCTAGGATTAAAGACCTAATGAAAAATTTTACTTAAGCATCTGCTTATACTTGCGATCAATTTGAGTGAGACTCTTTAAATCTTTTAAATTAAGCTTATTTTTAATGGGGACCTAATGTCTAGCCTGCTACTTTCGAGCATTAGACATCTCTCTCATTAAGAATTATACATCTAAATTCATTGTGTAATGCCATGTGTATGCGTTCTTAGCAGTCATTATGCAATTATACATCTTAATCCTTTGTGTAATGCCATGTGTATATATCCTTAGCAGTCATTATGCAAGACAAAAGCATCTAATTGTATCCCACAGTGGCAGTGGCATCTGTCAAAAATCAGAGAAATTCCTTTTCTTTAATGGAAGGCTTTATTCCTTGACTTCAAGGGCGATTCCCTTTTTTTTTTTTGTTTTTAATCTATTGTCATATTAGTAGTTTCGGTGGTATATTCATATTATAAATACAGAAAATCATGGATTTGTATCTTATAAAGTTGTTTCCCTTTGGGAGCTTGTGACTCATCACGAAAAGGTGTCGTCATGTAATTCTGCTTGTGTGTGTGTGTGTGTGTGTGTGTGTACTGAGCAGATGGCTAGATAGCTAGTTCAAGCATCCAGGATGGTGGACAATCTAGAGCAAATAGTTCTTAAATCTGAATTTTGAATCTTAACAAGTGATGAGCATTTCACAGACTCCTGGAAGTGGACACTGATTCTTCAAGGGCTAGAGTACATGAGCAGAGGCTGTATAAAATGAGCTGGACTTAAGCAGAGGATTAATTTCCAACTTGTTCCCTGAACATGAGATTGAATAAAATGTTGATACAAACCTTGAATTTCATAGCTTTGGACCATTTTTAATTTCGAAACACAACACTTTCTGTTAATGGAAAATCAAGATAACTTGAACTGTAAGTCAAATTGCATCCTTTTCCCATTAGTACCTACCAGGTTTTTATGAACTACAATTTTCTCATAAAGCAGCTGAGAAAAGTGATGCACACTTCATTCTCCAGTGGGAAAATAACACATCACAACTTACAGGGGCAAATTAAAGTCCATCTCTATTTGACAAACACTATTTTGCCACTTTGGTGCAAGCAGACATGCTTCTCTTTTTGTTTTGCTGCTTATAGAAAAATTCCAACCACCTATGTATCCAAAAATGAGACTGAAATCAGAAAGTGCCAGTGGCACTCAGTTGTGGCACACAGTTGAAATAAACGTGCTACATAAATGTAAGACATCATACAACTCCAAACAAGATTTGCTAATGATCCTTATTTGTCAAAAAGCCACAGTAATAGCCCCCAAATACTGCATTAAGACAACTGGGAGCTGCAGTGGTTTGGAGCCATTATTATTGAGTGTTTTTAAGATGGTTTGCAAAAATAACCTTTCTTTGTTTTCTGTGTGAGCTGGAAGGTTCCCTTTGAAGCCAAAGAACAAAAATACAGAGGTGTCATACAGTAACAGTGGCTATTTTTTTTTCTTTGCTTTAAATTCCCAATAGCAAAGGAATTTGAATTTTGAGGGGAAAAGATAAAAAAATACATTTCCCCACCAGATTATCATTATTTCAAGGAAAATGATGGATTTCTATTTGTCAGTGACCCACTGGTATGTTTCTTTCTCCTTTAATTTATAAAAAAAAATTAAAAATACTGTGATTAGCAACAGAACAGAACCACAGACATGTATGCTCAGGTAGTGGGGATTAGACACACATTAATAATTTCCTCAAGCTCAGTTATATCTGAATAATATATAGAAAAAAGCAAAGTTTCTTCTTTCTTTTTTTTCCCCCTTGATTAATTATCTGCTTTCTATTCGGGTCCTGAATACAGAATTTAGCTCATGCTACCCTAATTACCATTGACTCACTTGCATAGAATGCCTTAAGGATATACCTTGGAAGATAGAAAAGGTGAGTGTCTCCAAACACATACCTTTTTGTTCCTCTCCTGAGAATACACCAAAGTCATGTGACTTCATAGCTGGAAGGCTTCCAGGTGTGGCTGCTTCTGAGTCTTTTGAGAGCAGGGAAGGGGATGAGAGGAAGAGATGACATATCTTGTGTTTGACAGTAGTATTGTTCTTAGTGGTTGGTATCGTGATGTTGTTAGCATTGTTATAATCATATTAGTGCTTTTCTTAAGTTTAAACAGCAATTATGTTGTTATTATGTTGTTTTCCTATCTTCAGGAGCAATGTGAGATTAGTACTTCCAGGTATGAACCAAAGGAAAATGAAGGTATTGACAGGGAGCAAAAAAAAGGAAGAGAATTTTCAATGGCTTTTTTTTTAAGATCAAAAGTTTTTAAAGGCATGGAGAAAAAAAAATTAAAAAAGAAAGATAGTGAAAAGCTTGAATTTTGTTTCAGGAATGCAATTAAGACAGTCAAGATGTAAATGTAGCTAGAGAAATGGAAAGAAAAAGTGAATTTAGATGGAATGCATTGGAAGAGTAGTGAGAGGGGCAGAGCAGAACATCTCAAATGACAAATATTTAGGTTGTGTGCTGTGCTTATCTAGTGAATCTTGATGCCATACAGCCATACGAATCATATCCTAGATGTCAGAAGCAGGCAGGTAGGCTCTGATCCTGAGCAGCTGTAAATTAATGTAGCTCCACTGGAGAAAATGGAGTCGTGCCTATTTCCATAAACTGGGAAACTGGTCATGATAGGAAGAAATTTCACATGTAATCAGATCATGAGAACACAATCTAATTATCATATGAGATGAATTCTTGAACTTTCTTTCTGATTAAAAACGAGTTATAAACCCTATCACTTTGGTTTCTTAGAAGCAGTAAATAAATGAGGTATCCTTCAGCTATGCATGCTTATTCTGAAGATGTAGATAATTTGCATTGCAGTCATTAATTCCAGAAACTGAAAAAGGTGTGCCAGTTCAGAATTCTTCTGAGAACAAGACCTGTCAGTAAGTGCAGGGATCTCGTAGAGGTACTTGGAAGGCCCTGGATCACGCTTTCCTAGATTTCAGGCAAACTTTGTTTCAGCCAGCACTGGCACTGCGATGCACTGTGTTTGATTTGTTTTCTTGCAGTGGATCTTTAGAACCAAGACTGTTTCATGAGTGTTTTTTAGTCAAGTTTAAACTGTTTTTATACAGAGGTCTGGTCTACTTCCATGTTACTCACAAGTTCCAGCTTGGAGCAGTCCTTCTGTACCCATGCAGGTATATGTTTCCTTGGGATTTAAGGATTGCATCTCCTTTGCTAACTGTGCTGAGATAAGAGTAAACATCTGGGCTTTGGTTTAATATAATCTGTTGTGCCATTCAGAGAGTAATTCCATATCATATGTTTAGTAGCAGTGAAAGTTACGCTGATTGTGGGTCCTAGGACTGCACTGTCTTTTATAGCTACGTGTGTGGAGAAGATTTATATAGTCACCCAAGATTGTCTTGTTTTTACTGATAAATCCATGGTTGTAAATAGAGAGCAAGCAGCTGGAGGATTCACACCTGATAAAAATGTACTGGTCACATTTTGTGGTTTTCACTAAGCACCTGGAAAACAGAAACACCAAATAATTGGAATTGGGAGGGACATCAAGATAATTTAGTTCAAGCTAACACCTACTCAAAGCAGGGTCAGTTAGAGCAGGTTCCTCAGGTCGGTTCAAGTAAGGTTTTGAATGTCTCCAAGAATAGAGCCTTCACAACCTCTCTGGGCAACCTGTGTCTGGGTTCAACTTTTAATAAATAAGATCTACTGCTCTCCCTTTGTCCATCAAAGGCAGTCACCTCATTGTAAAAATTATGAGTTTCATCAGGAATGATTTTGCATTCATAAATCTGTGTTGACTACTCCCAATCACATTCATATTCCTAATATGTTTGGGAATGGCTTCCAGGATTAAGTGCTCCATCAGCTTCTCAAATGACCAAGCTGAGGGTGACTAGCCTGTAGTTCCCTGGATCATCTTTCTTTTCTTGAAGACAGAAATAAGGCTGGGTGTTTCTAGTCCTCAGGATCCTCCCCCAGTTGCCAGGAATACTCAAAAGTAATCAAGAATGGCCTTGTAATGATGATGATCAGCTCCCTCAGCACTCATCAGTGCATCTCACCAGGGCCTACAGATTTGGTATGTCCAGTTTGTTTAAATATTCTCTAACTTGATCCTTCTTCCGCAAGGCCAAGTCTTTCTTACTCCAGACATCCTCTTTGGACATAGGAATCTGGGATTCCTGAAGGGAAGTCTTGCCAGTAAAAAACAAAGTGAAGAAGGCATTGAATACCCTGACCTTTTCCATGTACTTTGTCACCAGATCCGCTGCCCCATTCATCAGCAGACCCACCCTTTCCTTGGTCTTTCTTTTGTTGCTGGGGTACTTAAAGAAGTACTTGATGCCTTTTGTGTCCCTTACCAGATTCAAGTCCAGGTGGGTTTTGGCTTTCCTAACACCATCCCTGCACATTTGAATAGTGCCTCTACAGTCTGGCTGGATCCTTGCTCCCACCTCTTGCATGCTTCATTTTTGTCTGAATTTAGTCAGGAGCTTCTTATTCAATATGCAGGTCTCCTACTACTTTTAACTGACTTTCTGATGGTCAGTATGGACAATGGTTGACCTAGATGAGGTGATCCTTGAACATCAGCCACTGTTCTGAACACTCTTTTTCTCCAGGGCTGGCTACCGTGGCATTCTATGGCCCTGAACAGGCCAAAGAATGTTCTCCTGAAGTCCAGATTTATGGTCCCTTTTTTTTGCCACGTCCCCGCCTCTCAAGATCCCAAACTGCATCAACTCAGGGTTGCTACAACCTAGGCTGCTTCCAGTCTTCAGAGACGCAACCTGTCCTTCCTTGATGGAAGTATGAGGTACAGCAGACCATGTTCCCTGGTTGGCTCCTCTATCACTTGTGTCAAGGAATTGTCATCAACACACTCCAGAAAACTTCTAGACTGCTCATGCCCTGCTGTGTTGCCTCTCAAGCAACTAGAGAAATGTAGCGCATGTTGAGTGATTTGTAGATCTGTCAGAAATCCAAAGAAAAGTAAGAAAATTGCTGAGTTGTAAAATTATCTTGATAAACATGAAATATTTATGGAGCATATTTTTTGTAGACAGGGATCTTGCTACCTGTCGGTATATGCTGATACAAGACAATATTTTTTGGATTTATACACATGTATATGTATTCAGACTCTGCATAGAGTTTCTTTTGCTAAAATGTTTAATGTGTGATTTATCAAAATGGTGCTGAGAAAAGTGCCAAATTCTTTGTATTTCCTGTAAACCAGGTAATGTTCTGAGCTCACATTTCAGGGATTGTTTTTTGGTAGCTTTTATAATTACTTTACAGAAAATGTCTAGGATCAACAAACCAGAAAAGGATCAGTTTGAAAGGTCAAACAAGAAGTCACATTATTGACTTGGTATATACACTGTGAATGCAATTAGCACAAACTCTGTACGTTTAAAAAAAAAAATCCTGTTTCAAAAGAAAATGACTTGAAACCATACAAGTAGCCTTTGCACCGAACAGAAGGTATAAAAATTGAGGTATTCTTAATGGGAACTCTGGGTTGTGACAGAGTATTCCTGGCATAAACTAGTCCAGATATCATTGATTTTTGATCAGACGTGCTTTTCAGAAACCATCTGCTTTTCTTCCTTGAAAGATGAAGCATGGTATTTTCATCATTATTCTAATGCTTTCTCCAGCAGTGTTAGTAGAACATTTTGCAGAGATGATGCCCCATTCCATATGTTTTTTAAAATTATTGTGATTTCTTTATCACTTCTAAATAATTTTTATTTTAGTTTATCCCCCTCTCAGATTACTTGGAATTGTAGATCCTTGGTCTCAATCCATCCTTCAGAGCTTGGAGTTGATGTAGTTCCAAGGTCTGACTGCGTCTAATTTTAGACTGAGAACACCAAGTTTTCATCAGTTTTTGAAATTTGTCCAAAGTTTATCTGTGTTGTTCACTGTCAATATTCAGGCTTAGAAACACTCCTAATTAGAATCATCTAATGCAGGGGAGGGGTTGTTTTGGTTTGGTTTGTTATGTCCAGTAAGGTACTATTCCCACTCAAAATTTGAATCAGGCAGCTGTTGAACCTAATGATGCTGATCTTTCGAAAGAATATAGATTGGATTTGATGACTGTAGATTAGTTATGCCCTAATTTTAAAGGATTCTCTTCTTTGTAAGATAAACATCAACTGGAAGGAGAATCAAAATTTAAGATCACTCTTTCCTTTTCACCCCCCCCAAAAAAAACCAAAACAAACAAACAAAACTCCAAGACCAAACAACAACAACAACAATACAAAAACAGAAACAACACCAAAAAACCACAAACCAGCCAAAATAACCTCTCCAAAAAACAATTTTGCTCAGAGAAATATCCTAATGCCTTGCTTAATCTGGTCACTAAGAGAAAAGGCACGCTCACTGGACACTTGTGCAGAAGCTAGGCGTTTCCTGAGAATGCAGAGATTTACAGAAATCTGTTCATTATTTTGTGTTCTCCCTAGCACATAAACTAGATGTGTGTTTACAGTTCTAAAAAGAAAGTGCCACAAATGGACGATAGCATGAACCCAATAAAACACTTAAAACGGCACTGCAGTTATCCAACATACATTATTTATGCTACTTTATTTGCTCAATGGTCATATTTAGAAGGATGTTCTTTTTACAGGGTTTCAGCTGTTACCAGATTCAAGAGAAGTAAGATGCAATGCCCTTGAAACAAGGAGCATCCCTTGCTCCTTTTTATGTGTTTCAGTGCATCTGAATACCATTTCTTCTTTATGAGACTGTCTTGTCAGGACTGGTTTTGCATATATCAGCTGTTAGTAACCCTGGATTGGATCTTAGCTGTTAACTATGATTTTTTTTTTTTTTTTAGAATATTTTTCAATTGCAAAAGCTTAGCAAAGCCAGCTTATGTCCATTCCTGTGTTCTGCTGCCATCTTCGGGAAGTTTTCAATATTGCTGGGTGAGCTTTTTAATGTATGGAAATTTCAGCAACCAGGATGAACAAAATACATGCATCTTGCACATGGTTACAGAAGCACAGTCCAAATAGCACAGGATAAAAGTTTGTGTGTGGAGTGCCTTGGTTCTGTTAGGGATATTTAAAAAAACATTCAAGGAACAACCTGATTTCTCTTACAATTCAGTGTGAATTAAGCACTTGGTAATTGCTTAGCTGTCATCAGCTTCCCAGCCTGCATGTTCAGTACTTCGTTTCAAAAACCACATTAATGAACCCATCAGATTTCCAGGTCTGCTTGCACATATAAATGTGCAGTTAGATGCTCAAATGCCCAGGGTACGCATGCATAGCAGCAGTATTATCATATGGAAGTAGGTTTGTTGTACTGTTTAAGGGCATATTAATTGAACTCCAAAGCTGCCAGAGCAGAAGCTAAAGCCACAGGCAGTAAAATTCATTCCTCATGACATTCCTTGTGAACTGATATATGCATTCAGCAACAAAATGTCTTTTTCAATATTGTGAGAAGTGGTATTTTAATGAGCTTTCAACCAGTTTGTTGCAAAAACCCCTCAACTTTTTACATCACAGTTGTAAAGTGATGCATGTTCTGCAGGAAAAATATTTTCCAAAGGTAGTCTGTTATCTTGTTACAAAATGCCTTGTCTCACACTTTCTAAAGGCATCTCAAGTTAACTATCATTTTCCCTCTTTGAATCCTAGTTTCTTAAAAATAATGTTTACTTCCATTTAAAATTTTATTACGTCTTTGTATCCATTTTAGTGGTGACAATATACACTCTAGCTTTATTTTCTTTACAGTGTAATTCATACTGTGACTTTATCTGTTCTAGGGTAAACAATGTATTGTTTCCATTGGAGTTCAGTGGATTTCTACCACTGTAAGCAGGAAGGACATATAGTTTATGTTTTAATTAATGCCTATATATTACATATTTAGAGTTTGTTTATTTTTTTTTTCTTTTTATCAGTGTTAAGTGGAATGCTGCATTCTCTTGTGAGATACTCAGAACAGAGAATTATAGGCACTAGATTACAAAAGGTCTTTTAAAAATTACGGTTTAGATACCTTTACATCTTCAACTACTTTAAAACTGTTCCTTATATTCGTAAATTACTAATCTCTTTAACCCTTGCATTTGATTAAACTATGAAGTGGCAATGATATTGGTTTTTTTATAATGTTTCCTCATACAAATACTTTGTAATTTATTATGGAAATAATTTGTAGAAATCTTACATTAACCTGCATCCACTTTGCATGTTATTATTCATTCAGGCATGAAATTGCTAGACATTATACACTAGAGAGATTTGATTAGTTGTCTGTACCACTTACTAAAGTTACTTAAATGGTAACAGATTTAAGCCAATACTCAATTGTTTTTTTCTCTCCAGTGGTGCCAGCAAGAACCTAATACTTAATTAAATTTCTTTGTCATGTCTGTACTGCAGAGTGAAGGGATCTCTGTAGTTCTGCATCCCCAAGCTACCTCCAAGCAGTGCTGAAACATCTAACCAGCATAACACAGCACCCTGCAGAGCCAGTAGCCCAGGTCCCAGTTATGCTACAGCTGCATTAGCTACAGATTTCTGATATGGCTGTAAGACTTCCAGCAGGGCCACCTGAAAGCTTCGCAGCAGTGTGAGCTGCAAGTAAAACACAGCTTTGCCACTTGAAGAAAGGAAAGGGTCTAGGCTACTGCTGCGTAGAAATGAGAAGGTAGAGAGGAGAAGTGGGTACAAAGGAATTAAGAGCAGAAGAAGATGAGTGGCTGTGACAGCTGGTTCTGAAGGAGGGGTCAGAGTCTGTGGCAGCAGCTGTTTCTGGGGTTAGGGAGAGCTCCTCAAAGTAGCAATGTTTAACATCTAAGGTCTTGTCGTAGTCCCTGTAGCATGACAAGCTAGAAGCCTTGCTCTCTCTGCTTGCTGTCCGCAGCTCTGGCACAGGTGAGGTAAGTGAGAGGGACATGAATGTCTTGCAGGGTTTAGCAGCCTGCTGCTGTAGGCAGCTGCCTACTTTGTTTAAGCTTGTTTGGCTTCCTCTTCCAGAGGTAGCTTGTTGGCATCCATCTGGGCGTCCCTTCCTGGTGCTTCAGGGCACAGTATTGTTCTGCTTCCAGTTAAAGCTGTGCAACTCTGCCAGGGCCATTTATGCTTTTTCTGACAACCAAAACCATAGTCTGCTCTGAAAATTTTGCAGTATTTGAACTCATACTTGCTTGGATAGCAGCTATCAGGTAGGATTCTTCAGTGGTAACAGGACATGACTCTTATATATACATAATAGCACAACTAATAACAGGTTTTCACACTTTCAGTACACCACATAATCTTGTTACTAACTCTGCTTTATAGGCTTGTCCTTCTTATTTTCTGGAATGGGCTAATAAGCCACATCCCAGCCAACATGCTAAGAATAAGATTGTGCAATACCCTTGTGTGTAGGTGTGGTAGAGGAATCTGAAAGGAGAGTTACCTCTTCTCCCACAGAGGCCTGAAGTCACTTTTTCTGAGAGAGGTACCTGGATTCCACTCTGCTTCTTTCTTCTCTTCTATCCCTTGCAGCACTTGGACTGCAGGCTATTCAGAAGGGGGCTGAAAAGGAGAAATAAGATTGCCAATCCATATAAATCGGCAAATGAAGCTTGGGAGGTCTGGGACAGGATCTCTGGGCTTATGCTGTGTGCTTTACCAATCCATCTTTTAGGTTAATTTTGCCTGATGTAAGGCAAGCTCCAGGACAGTATGTCTGACTGCAGACACAAAATCATCAGCACTTTGCTGAAGAGCCTTGGATGTAAACGCCATCATCTAGATACTAGGGAATGAGCCCATGGGTTGTTTTGAAGGTCAGGAAGGAAACTTTCACTTTCAGATTCAAAAGGAAAACATTGCAATCTTGATGCAGTCCTACGCTGAAAGCTTTTAATGTTTATAGAAAATTGCCTCTTATAGTATTGATGGCAAATTGTCCTTAGATTGCAAAAGCAGCACAGAAAGTGCAGCTATATTTTTGACACCATGTTTTGACAGATTGTCATGCTTCTGACAAATTTTAGCTGAAATATGCATGGTAAATGTGTGTACTTTATTATAAGGAAAAAGACCAAAATTGCTCTGCAACTACTACCATGCTTAGCAATTGCCTTATATCTGATAAAACCGGTGTCATTAAAAATGAATGCTTTTTGTACCACAGCATTTATCTTCATCGTAGTATTTGTAGGTTTTTCTGTAACTGACAATTGGCAAAGCCACAAATCCTAAGTAAACATAGCTACTGCAGATGATAAATATTCTGGTTTTAAAGTTTCTTGCTGTAAGGACAAGAAATACCAAAAGACAGGGTGTGTGGATGATGGTTTCACATTTGGTGCTAGATATGACAAAGTGCCTAAGGCAAAGTCAACCCAATACCCAAGGTGTGGTTCACAGCAGTAGCACAACAAGGACTGTGACCTTTGGGGAGTATGGGGGGTGGTTTTAATTGACTTTGGATGGAAATAAGTAACAAAGTTCATAGCTTCAAAGTAAAAAATGCTTAGTCTGTATTTCTGGAGGTCTGAACTGTAGCCAAGAATCCAACTGCTCTCTTAATCAAAAGACATACTATATGGTAAAGTCTTCTCCTGTGATATCTGGCATCTGGGGGCTTTTCTAAAAGAAAGATAAGAAATTCTGTAGGTACTTATTGTTCACTATAACATTATAATTTGTACTTTGAAAAGTGAGTTTGGAAGCTGTATTTTTCTAAATGGAAACACTGTAGAGATGACTTTGGATCATTCTATATGTCACTTCCTGATTGCTTTGATTTCTTGTAAGGCATGCTCATATTTTCAATGTAGATCCTTGCTCCAATCAGCAACCAAAATTTGACTACAAAAGCTCATTTAATATTGAAACTGGATGCCTTATATTTTGCATTTTCAAGTGGGTTTTTTGACTGGATGATCAAGTTGTCCAGTGAAGATAAGTAATTTTTTACCTATCCAGTGTTTTGTTTCTGTTACTATTTAATAAAACATTATTCAGTTAAAAAAAAAAATCTGGTTGAAAAATCTCGCTAATCTGATAAAACCTGAAGAGTTATACATTTGCTCTATACTATATAAACGTTTGATGGTTACAATTCATGGGAGATTTTGCGTGATTCGTGACTACTTATTTACATTCCTCCATTGTATTTTCATTTATGAAAAGAAAAAAAAAAAAACAAAACCAAACAAACATGGAAATACTTTACTGATTATCTCCATTAGGCTAAGTTTTGACCTTTTCTTTAGAGGACTTTTCTGAGATGACTAGTAGGGAGTCCAGTGTCTCAAAACTGGAAATCTTCTCCTTTACATGCTGCTATGCGATCTTGGACAAGTATTTTTGGTGTAGACCCTCAGTGGCATTTGGATAGCCACGTCAACTGAATTAAGATCCTCAAATTTTAGAGACCTGTGGCCAAGGTTTTCTACAAATTAGTCTTCAGTCACTAAAATGGTAATAGCAGTACTCTTCTGCTTCACTGGCGTAGAATGAAAGAGGTTTTCTTAGAGTTCCAAGATGTTCTGATGCTGTGGTGATCAAAGCTGTGCAAGTATTTTAGAATGCTACTTATTTTGCTTTGATGTGTAATATATAACAAAACTGCTTTTGAAGAGATAAAAATAAGTCTATTTAGTTATATATATACCCTAGTTTATACATGGTTTCCTTGGGATTCTCTTTGGAATATGCTATAGCCTTCTCACATTACAAGAGCACTTAATGTACGTTTTCTGGCAGCTCACTAAATAACAGAATTCACACTGTGGTTTATTTCAGTCTTAGCATGAATGATAATGTAGCACTCTTTTTGAACTTGATTTTAGAAGAAAGAGCGAGTAGATGAATTGAAAGCTGATTTCTTAAAGTACTTGTTTTCCTGAGAAATTTGTACATTCTGCATTTTAAAGGTGAGGAGATCTGTGTTGGTTTTATTTGTTCATACAGTTATAATTTTGAGGAAGTTTTGCATTTCTTGCAAACTAGTTTTTCTCCAGTACTGATGGAGATGTTGGTCTTGCCTTCATTCAGTAGCTTTAATTTTCACAGTTCCCATCAACAGTGAAGGGTCCAGCCAGCCACCACTGAATGAGGGATGATCAAAAGAGAAAAAGGTAGAAAAACAGATAAGATAAAGAAGTTTTTATAAGATTGCTGGTCAATATATTCTCAGTGACAACAAGTCATAACAGAAGAAACTGAGTTTATTCTATGATGAAGTTACAAGTTCGATAAGAAAAATTAATTGCACAAAACCAATTTCATTTTTAAGACTTCAAATTACAGGATATTCTGCTAAGGAAATCACCATAATATATCAACATTATCAATACCAGCTTTAGGAGGCTGTGCTCCAACTGATGTGGTTATGGTCTGATCAGCAGCATTGTCTCATCACTGTCAAACAATGCAGTATGGATCCCTCACTGTGCTTTGGTTATGAGTTTTAAGAACTGGCAGATCACAGAAAGTAGTGTTTTCTGTGAAGAATCTATGCATAGCTGGGTGTTGCTAGCAGCATTTAACAGGGACTGTCAGCAAACCTGTCAAATTCACTACTCAACAGTGATTCAGAAGTAAGTAAAAAACTTTGCTGGTGCAGCACAGCAATGATACAAATATTAGTCAAAGATAATTAATGACAAAGAAATAAGATAATCCCCAGAAAAGTGCCATGAATATGATTTGGGCCTGAAGGATGAGAGAGGAGGGCTTAATCAGTGAGAAATTGAGGAGTTTTTCTATTTAGGTTAAACAAGATTCAGAGGTATCCTGATTACAGTACGTAAGTACCTTCACAGGAAGAAAGTATGGGATACTGAAAGAGTCTGTATTTTAGCAGAGAAACGCAAAGCAAAAAGCAGTCGTTGAAAGCCTAAACTAGAAAGGATCAAAGCAGACATTAGATAAAATTTCTAAAAGTGATTTTGAAGGGCCATTAAAGTACTGTACCAGAGGTATGAGTGCATCTTTCCTCACCAGATGTCTTTAATCTGGATGTGGATGTTTGTTTTGGAAGACACACTTTGGCCAAACCGTAGTCTGTCTTCAGTACAACTCATAGTGATAATTGTGGTAGTGAAGGCATGACAGTTCACATGTCAACAGGCATTGCAGAAGGCTGCTAAGAACTCTGGGTATGTGTTTGAGTGGTTAGCTCACACAGAAGTCCCCAGCAGTGCACCTACAGTGCTGCAGATTAAACCATGTCTATGACTACCTTACTGCAACCTTACCTGAATTCTGCTGTGTAGACACACGGGAGGAGGTAAGGTTGAAAAAGACAAGGAATATTTGAGTTGAGAAGTAACTTTAAAATAACAGTAGGGAGCTCAAGCTTGAAGCTTTGTGTAGGCAATGGGAGTATTTTATTGAAGTTGGAAGAAAGATAATTTTAACAGTAATATTTTATAAGCACTATAGGGAGATATTATCAGAGACCAAAGAAAAGGCATTTGCAGTAGGCAAGGGAGGGATTGAGAGCTGTGGTGCTTAATCCAAGGGAAAGCAGATCTTTGAAATGTTGTGAAAAAGGAAATGCAAAATCTTATTTCCAAAAAGCCAATCAGCATAGCATGCAAGTGACAAACTCATTTTCCTTTCATAAAAAAAAAAAAAAAGCCACATTCTGCTCCCACTTCCAAACTTAAAACACTATAATTGGGCCAGTCAGGAATAACTGAGTCTGCAGCTTGGTTTTACCGCCCTAGTTTTTATTCAGCTGCACTGAAGATGTTATCTGTGGACGCTGAATTCCATAGAACTGACCAGAGTTTTGTCTGATTTTACCTTTTGTTTGAATAATCATAAGTATGGGAGGATTTTAAAAACAGGATCTGAATCCCTGTTGAGGTTTTTAATGCCTCCTATTGTGAGGTCACTTGGATTTAGGATTTCTGCTTGGGCCTATCTCATATATTTTTACAGATATTCAAAAGCCTGTAATAGCCCACACACAGGTTATATTAATTTCCAGTGCCTAAATCCCTTAAGTGCTTTGGGGATTTCCCTGCTAATCCTCTTTAATGCATAAACCTAGAGGGTAGGTTTGAACCTTTGGGATTTATTCTTTGTGTTGGTTGTTTTCCAACTGAAGAATCTTTCAAGGGTAACAACAGTAAGTGCTAAATACACAAAGACATAGAAAGTTTATATGCTGTTTATATTATCACAGCAATCTGCCAGTCTTTTTTTGGCACAAGAAGGAAAAGAAAGTGTGACTGTTATTAGTAATTATACTACTTATAGTAATTTTAAACACTTATTAATATTAAATATATGCAAAATATTAAATCCTGACTGAACAACTCAAATCCTTTCCAAGGGCAAAATAACTGTATTAATATTAATGAAGCCACAAAATACAAGCTAACTGACAGCATTTTTGCAGTTGCTCTATTTTGCTACTGAAAATTTATTATATTTTTCATGTCTGAATGTAAAAAACAAAACCATCACAAACTGCTCTTTGTTGTAAGTGACATGCCTTTTCTTTATGATGCATGCTTTGCCATAAAAAGGGAGTGCTTAATGCATTTCTGTTGGGAGATGCCTATTTATTCTGACAAACTGATCAGCCTCCGGGGTGTTCTTTTGCCACAGAACTGATTCTACATCTCATCCATTATCTAATAAGATGTGAAAAGAGTATCTTGTCTCACAAAAAAACCCAGGCTTTGTTTCATTACAAGGATGTGGCAGGCTCACTCACAGACTTACTCGCAGGATACACAATTGTGAGTGACAGGCCCAGTTACACACTCATGAATGTTTCCAGCAAGCCTGTGGGGAAAACATTGGTAACATTGGTCCTGAGGATGATTTATTTCAAAGGTAAGTATAAAATGTGGACTCTATAATGAGAAAGTGCATTTCACACCTTAAATAGTACTACTGCATGAGTTTACAAATTTTATTATTATAAAAAACAGCAGTGCCACATAAACTACATTGCGAAGCAGCCGGAATGTCTTTGTAAAATATATGCCCTGGGTTTGTTGTTTTTTTTTCTTTTGTCACTATTTTCCCCTTTTCAATGTTTATGAAGGGTTTAAAATTGCACATGCATGGGAAAAGTGAGAGAGACTAAAGTAGGAAAGCAAGATGAGGCATTGTGTGATAAGGCAGTGATAAAGCAACTGTATACAAAAGCCCATCAGACAAATGTTGTCAGTCAGATGTGCTCATAAGGAAGTAAAGTCATGAAGGAAAAAGAGAATAGGACACACAGAAGGAAATAACAGTTAAACCCGGGCATAATCTTAAATGTTAAGGGATAACAAGTCTGTAAGATCTTAGGTTATCCAGTCAGAAAGTACCTCTCTATATGTGTTTGAGCAGTGCTTAACATGCCCGAATCTTTTGACCACTAATGCACTGCAGATCATAGTTGTATTTAAATGATGTTCTAATACAATAATGCACCCTCTCATACAACATAAGCTATAAAAAAGCACCTCCATCGTGAAGCTGTTTGCTAACAATCACAAGTGAATTAACAAATCAGTGTTAGCTGAAGTAAAACATTTTAGATCATTGACAGAATAGTGGAGAGAAGGGACAAGAAAGCAAACAGGTGATTAGGTTTGATATCTCTGGAAATTAGAACACTCACTCCACTCCTCTGCTCTAAATTTCCCTGGCTTTCTGAATAACAGGATCAATCCTTTTGGATTGCACAATATTTGTTTTTATAAAGTGCAGTTTTTTTAGCATGACAATGAAATATGATTTTCAGTGCTTCTTAGGAAAGTGAAAATACAGCTTGAAATCATTCCAACTGAAATTGCAAAAGCTAGAATTTGTGGCAGACAAATGTTCTAGTGTCATGTCCTCCTGATATGCTTTATTCAGTACATGTGAATGCAGTTCTGTATGCAAAAATCAAGGCTGTTTTATCAGTCTTGCTTATAATGCCAGTCAGAATGGCTTACTGCTGAGAGATCTTTCAGAGTTTGGAGTTGCATCAAGACAGCATAGCTTTAAAACAGCGTAAGAGAGACCCATTTTACATTATTGACTTTTCCCCTTACCTGCAAGGACACAGAATTTAATGTAGCATTGATGGGTCGAAGATTTTGACACATGTCAAGACAGATATCTTTATTTTAGAGTTTAAAAAAGGGCATTTTAAAATTTGATAAATATGAACCACTTTAGGTGGCAGAGTCAGCTCAGACTCAAGCAGGGACAATTGTATCACTCATCTGTAAAAGACATTACTTTTCAATGAAGCCTTATGTAAAGAACAATGTTTTTTTAAGGAATATGAAACGAGAACAATTGCCAGTAATTCAGTAAGAGTCCAGAGGCTGAACCCCAAACCAACATTAAGTAACTTATCATTGTGTTCTTTCTATGGATTTTTTTAATAATTCTGTGAAAGTCTATAGCAAGGATACAATTTGGTAGAAAATGGTGTTTCATATGGCCTTTATAAGGTGGTCATCCCCTAGTAAAATCAGCAGTAGTTTTCCATAGAGAATGCCTTTTATTCAGAACAACGAATAGACTATTTCCATTAGCAAACCCTATAAAGCAGAACTGCTTGTTTCAGCCATCACCCTTCTTGTATAAACAGATTTCACTGTAGCAGAAACATAGCCATAAGTATCTAGTGTGACTTTATGTCCCTAAATGAACCATGTAGCAAAATCTTATTTTTAATAATGGCATTTATGTTACTTCACCAGTGAAATGTATAATAATAACAGCAAAATTGTTGTGTTAATGATCAGAGTGTATAATAAGATGCACAATTAGAAGGATTATTTGAATTTAATGGGATGAAAAGAGCAAGAGATCATCTGCTATATGACTCTTCATGATTGTAACCTGCTGTCTATATCCCTAGTGTGTTCTTATGACTGGTGTGCTTTGGTTTGTTTTCCAGTTTGTTTTCTGCCGTGAATGTAGAGAAGAGTACCATGAAGGGGAATGCAACTCTATCCTCAGCCCGCAGGGAGCCATGGCCCAGAAGGTAGGACTTTCACAACTTCTGATCGTTATCCCTGGCCCAGCTAGAGTGACATTTGTCAAATGGGTCCTAATTAAAATCCTACGTAAAAGCAATTATATTCATGCTGAATTACTCCAGCCATCAGAGTTGCCCAGTTGGATTTGCGGTGGATTTCAGTTGCTTTGATTGATAGAGTAGCTGAGTTCTGTCAGAAACACACAGGGCTCTGCCGTCCATTGATAAAGAGAATGCCTTCCCAGTGGGCTTTTAGGGTTGTCTCTATTCAATGTGAACACTTTTGAAAGGCTTTCTGTAGTCTTGCTGCCTTTCAGCTTCTTTTCAGTGCACCAGTCAGGAAATCATGTGGGTTTGGACTGAATAATAGGACTTTTATACAGCCTATGTAGAAAATGCTGTTGATAATTTATGTTTTAGCTTAGAGAAATAAAAAATGGATTGTCTAGGCTGGAAGCTGCTAGATGATAATTATTCTATGCTGCTCTATAATTTTTTAGCTATTGTTGCTATAGACCTGGACAGGAAATAGTTTTTCTCTCCTGGCATTTCTCTTCATTTGAGATTCAAGTTTCCCTTGAAATAAATAAATCACATAAACAACAGTCTTTCTAATTAAAAAAAAAAAAAAGAGAGAGAGAGAGAAAGTGGAAATAGAAAGAATAGGAAAACAGGAAAGATGCTGCCTAAATATCTCATAACTTGATGTCCAGGGTGCACTCCTAGGAAGCAGAAAACTGGTGTTCAGATGTCTGGCATGTTTAATGCTAAGAAAAAACTCGAACCCGGAGCCCCCACACAGTCCACTTTGGCAGATAGAGGATTGTGGGCAAGTGCTGATGAGGGCTTGCATCCAGCCAGCTCTCAGCGAGGCATGCTAAGCTGCTGTCAGTGCCTGCAGTGTCTGAAGCTGGATTTTGGGGACTCTTACTGTTTGAACATAGAGGCTGGGGGGGAGCTGAAGCTCTATGGGGAATCTTTGCCATGTGCTACTGGGAGATGGCTCATATGCCACACTTTGCAGACATTGTACTATGCCATAACCTGTGTAGATTCCTCTCTTTAACCTTTCTTAGTGAAGCTCTTGTAATTTATAAAAAGAATTACCACTGGGCGAGGCAGAATTTAACAGCCTGTATCCTAGTAGTCAGACAGGGTATCTACCTGTGTTGCCCTGGAACATGTGTGTTGTATGAGACCCAAAAATCCATCTACTTTCCCAGCCTCTAGTGGCTTTCCTTTTTCTAGTGGGAAAGCCTCTGGAGGCTTTCCCAGCCTCTAGTGATTTTTGATTCAGATGGGGTATTTTATGTCTAGCAGCTATCAGCAATTTTTTCCCATGAATTTGTGCAACCCCTCTTTTTTGAAGCCATCTAAATACAAGGAGATACACCCTCTGTGAAGAACAGTTTCCTTTTATTTGCAGTAGCCTTAGAGCAATCTTCCAGTTCCCATTCAGATTTATATAAAAACAAAGCAACTTCAACAGAGATACTGAGAGACACTTAAAGTATCCAAGAGCATAGTAAAGTAGGAGACCAAGGCTCACTGTCTTACCTTAATTAAATTGAGCTAGAACTTGAATACCTCTCAACATGAACAGTGAGTCCTATATTTGTTTAGTTTTTTATGCCGAGAGTTAAGTTATATATGCCCAACGTACTGAAAGTTGTCATGGCACATTACAAATGACTCTGTGAAAGTTAGAGTTCGTATAATATCTGTGTGCTTGGGCAGAGATAAGGCTGTGCCTTATTATGTTAATGAAGGAGAAATCAGAATACCATAAGCAGAAGCGCTTTATTTTAAATATTTGAATATTGTCTTAGCTTTTCCTCATAAAGTGGGAGCACTTAATCCATCTGATCCAGTCTCTCAGTACATGGATAGGATTCAATCAGACCTATTAACTTAGGAATTTTTACTCCTTTAGCGGTTCCAGTATAACATGAACATTTTTGCTGTTCCTGAAAAAATTTCCTGTACTCTCAAAGAGCTGTTTCAGAATAGCTAAATGACAGTACCAGAATAACCCCTGCACCTGTACAAATCGGTCCCCCTATATAGACGAAACCACAGACTAGGCAAAATTCCTTTAGTCTCCCGTTTAAGCTGAAGTTAATTGACTTAGGTCCGCTTTCTTGTCCCCTAAGAATCGAAGAGAGCTGCACTAATTAAACTTCTCCACGAGGTGGTGCTGTGCCACCGAAGGAATGTTTTCCCTCCCTCCCCTTAGCCAGGCGAGCAAACCGAGACTCGAAAGAGGGCAAGCCCGGGTGCTGGAGAGATGTCGATTTCATCCGAACAGCATCACTGCAGAGCTACCCTGCACGCAGCACCTCCGTACAATGCACACAAATCATTCCTGGGGCATGGATGGAGAGCAGTGCGTGTGGGAGAGTTTCCATCTCTCTTGCTGAGATTAACGCAAAGGTTTATTATCCACCTGTGCTTTCAGGCTGCTTGTTCCATTTGGCCCTCCCCTGCTAGGTGCATAAGTCTGTGTGTCAGACCCAACTTGCTGTTATTGTACTGCTTGGTGAGGCAGTGAGAAGGATTGTTTCATCTTTGACCGTCATCTGTTTCAAAGTAGGAATAATACACTTCCAGGGCTGCTGCCAGCTCATGCAGTTTGACTCCCGTCTGGATCCTTTCCATATAATTTATTTTATAAATTTTATTTATTTCTAATTAAAAAAAAAGTCAGATTTAAAGATCAACCAGACACACTGCAACTAAACTTTTCCTTTCCAGAACAGGTGCAGGATACGTGATCGGTCTCAGGGAAATATTGTTCATGGGTCTGTCAGAGCAGAGATGGGCCAGAATGGTGGAAGATGGGTCCACAGGTGGCCCATGACTGGCTAGGCAGGGATGTGGGGAGCGGGAGGCAGGCCCTACTGCAGTGTCACTGGGGCAGAGGCTGACATGGGCTCCTGAGCCATGAGCAGGGTGTGGGGATTACCAGGAGACTGGTACAGCAAGGTCTGGTGGTGCCCTCAGAGCCTGACACCAATTTGGGAAGCCTTGGAGAAGGTGATTCCTCAGAAGGAGAGGCATTTGAGTAAATAGAGGCATTTGAGTTTCCATGATATCCAAGCGCTGACAGGAATGACTGTGACCTGTCAGAGTGGAAGCTCCAAGAGGAGGAGGAATAGGGATGTGAGATGACATGGCACAGCTATGAGGGGCCAGGAAACATAAGTGGTGGTGGTGAAATGGGCCTGTGCTTGGGCAGGTGTGAGAAAGAGAGAAGAGGAAGCCTGAGGTCAAGAGAGGGGAATGGAGCTGGTGGGACTGTGAAGTGGGGAGAGAGTAGGGAAGGGAAATTGATTCAGTTGGCAGGAGGAGGGAAGAGGGCAACTGTGGCTGCAGGGCACAGGAGGGACAAAGCAGGTGTTTCAAAAGGCTATTCAAAATAAAGGAGTTGGAACCTTATAAGGTGGGAAGCTAAAGGTCATTGCTTGCTGCTTTGGGTAGAAAAGGCAAACTCAGCAGCCGCACACAGAGAGTATCCCAGCTTTAACTACTGGTGTATCATGACCTTTCAGATCTGTACAGATATTGCAGGGCCCATTGGGAAGGATAAAATGTTCTCTTTCTTCTGAAATGTCTGGTTTTGGCCCCAATAGGCCACTGGAAACTTATCTTAAGCATTTACTTACTGGTGCAGGGCTGATTATTTCCCATCTTAATGTGGATGTTACGTTATTTCAGGGAAAATAAAACTTAGCTGTGGCACCTTCAGTTGAGAAACTTTGTTTTAAAAGCATTGCAGACCCTTGGAGCTCTTTGAACTTTGGGGTGACAGAAGGAAGCATATTTGATTAATTAAAAGGCACAGTGTACATGATGGAATCAATGATACAGTAAAAAAGACTCCAGCGAGATTTAGGTTAGAAATAACCACATAGTCCATGCTATGTACACCACAAAACCAGGCTTCCTGGCCCCTTTTAACCTCATGCATAGACAGTCTATGCTGATATGGAATCTAGCCATAAACCAGCTTCCTCTGTAAGTCCCCACCTTAAAATTAGCTTTCCTAGCAGAAAGCCTTTTTAGGCAGTTTTCTTTTTACATGAGTACACAATGCACCTTCTTGCTCACTAGCAACTGGACAATAAAATGCACCCAGCATATCAGACTTCAACATTTTCAGAATAGCTTCCAGGAAGGTTTTGGTGCTGGACACGTTGATAAGACACCTGAAAGGTAAATTGTAATAGCAATAGCAATGACACTGATGTATAAGTGGTGCCTATGTAAATAAGTTAATAGAATATGAAGCAATTAGTCATAAATGTTTTGGGGGAAAAAGTGACACAAACTGGATGAAACGGGTTATAAAAAGGTACGTTTTAGAGATGGTTCTATAGCCAAACTTCCTCCAAGAAGCTGCTGATTACACTGTCCTACCAAGCCAATGAGTGTGTAATTATAAAAAGGTAAGACCTTTTTATCAAGTTTGCTTTTTCAGAGGTTGCTGTGAATTTAGTGAAGAGAATAAATCAAACATCATGATAGATTTCTGTAGTTACAGCTGTACACCAATCCCTCCTATAACCTGCATTTGAACACTTGAACCTAAAAGAGCATCTGATGTCTAATTCATCATTCCATAAATCCAGTCTAGCAGTCTTTGTAGAAAACCCAGACATAAATCTAGTTTATCTCATTTTAACAAACTCTACTATTAATGCTAGGCCAACAACAGCTGTAGACCTAAGCCTAGAAAAAACCTCCATGGTGTCTGAATTCTTAAGGCTTGCCCAGTAGTCTCTTCTGCTCCGGGCTCTAATGCAAACTCCTTAAAAATCCTGTCTAGACCATATCTAGTCTTAGTTCAACCCTTAATTCCAGCTAGTTCTAGCAAGTCTGGCCCTGCAACCCATGCAGTCAAGCCAAATCCAGAAACCCAGCTTATCCAGAACCCCTGTCAGCCCATGAACCCACCAGACCTAACCAAATGCAGTGCAGTCAGTGCCTCAGCTGAGTCAGGGCAAACCTGACCCTGTTCATCAGCCGTGTGCTTCCTGAGCCCTGGCTACACCCCTAACCTTAGTTTCTGGGCTCAAACCTAACACGGGCGTGATGTCTCAGGCAAATGATCAGCTCTGAAGCACACTCATTTGATCACTTCCCAGAAATGTTTTTGTTGCACAGGTGCAACATGGCACATCCATGTGCACACACATGTCCAGGAAAGCCTGTCACATCACCAGGCACCCTGCTGAAGTATGTTGTACTGTAGCCCTGCAAAAGCTCCCAGTTCACTTGGGCTGCAGGTGAGCCTCCAGCCTGTGTTTTCCTCCCGTTGCCTCCTGTGTGCAGGTCTCAGAGTTGACAGTAGGTGGTATAAAATGTACAGGCATTACTTGCCAGACTTCCCTTTCCACTGTGGAATAACTGCTTCTAACCTCTTATGCTGTACGTTTCCAGCAAGCATGTAAGGTTGTGAGGCCTGGTATCTAAGTAGCTAATGATAATCTAAGTGATAAAAGGTAAATGCTAACCACAAAAGACATTAATTATTTTATTGCAGTTTATTGAAAGAAAAAGCTACTGAAGAGGTTCATCATACACAACATCTTTCAATGAGTCTTGAGTCACTGTGTGAAATGTGGAACATCTATTATTAGGCCATTGATTTTTTTTTCCCCATCAGGTAAATTTTAAAAGTTAAATAAAACATGGCTGTACAAAAAATGGCACACCTAACTTGACTTCTTAAGTATCTAAAATAAATGAAAAAGAAACTGAGGCTCAGCGTTTTAGTAGTTGGTATATTCACAATGTCATACTCAGGACATCTCAGCCCACAGGTGCCTAATTAAAGGAGCAAGAAAAATAACTATAACTGGGAAACGTCCTGTAAAATTAATCTCTATGTTATAAATAAAGACGCACTGGAGGAAATCTGAGAATAGTTCTTCACTTTCTGTCAAATGAAAAATAAATGGGAACTATAGAAAGAGAATTTTAGCTTTCTTATTTTGGGCAACAATAGAGTAAAAAAGATGTGACAGAATGCTTTTGTTTATGAGGTTAAGCTGACAGTCATTTTCAGCTGTGTTGCCACTTACTGGAGAGGACACATTCTTCATTCCCCTCATGGAAAACAGTTATGTAAGAATGACCTGTATTAGGTTAGATTTTCTGCTTTAAAACAGAGTAAATTAAATATTCATCATCTACCTGAATTTAATTCATTATATGAATGGCCCCAACATGCAGTGAGAACCTTGATGTGCAGTGTTTCCAAACCAGAGTGGTCTGATATTATTTAGTGAAAGTTTCTTTCATCTTATATCCAACATAATACCCTGTGTATTTCAATTTGATTTTAACTAGTTGCTGTCATCAGAAAGCAACACTTTTTTTTTTTTTTAATGTCAGAATTCCCTAGGCACACCAGACTAATTGGTTCACACAAAGCTGCTTCATGTGGGTTTAACTGGATCGCTGTAGTACTGACACTTCTATTTTTCTTGTGCATGAAACATATTCTCATTGAATTAATGTATTTTCCGTTCCTTATTTATAACCATATTTTATTTTAGTGTTTTGATTAGCCTAAATCTTTTCTAAATTAGACCATTGCTCCCATAGTTTTGAACACCTCTCTTTGTGAGACATTGACTATTAAATTACTCAAATAATGCATTTTCTCCCAAAATCCCTCTAACCTATCTAGTGCTCTAGACATCTGCTATTTTTGCCCCCATAAGTGAAGATGCCAGTAAACATGACAGGATGTTAATTCATGTGATCATGTGTATAAAACAACCCCAGAGAAGCTGAGAAGACAAAAGAGCAGGCTTCATTTGTAGATCAAGCTTCAACAAATGAGGCTGTTTTTGCTTAGAGCTCTAGCTCTAGTGGGCTGTGTTAAACTAAATATTATGGTGGGCTGAGCATTGCTTTGTGTACGAGGAATTATTCTTTGTCTTCCTTTCAAATGCTTTCAAGCATAGTAGCTTTTCTCACATTCATGTTAGAAAATGAGTAATACTTTCTGTTTTGAGACATCTAAACCTTTTTAAAATTCTGTATTTCACATAAAGTTATAATTTTGCATTTAATTTCTACTAAATTAGATGAAAAGCTTATTTTTTGCAAGTAAAATGAGCTTAAAATCAAGCATTTCTGATAAAAAGCAAATGTATTTTTAATTTAAAGAAAGCTGCACTAGGATGCATTTTTTCAAAGTTTTGCATGACCAGCTTTTTTTTTTCTTATCAGAAAGGAATGAAGCACCAAGAGCAAACAATCAGCAGTGCAGAAATTACATTAACTAAAGCAAAGCAGAACATAAGGTTAATAGCTTCATATTCTATTCTGAATCAAGGGTCTTCAGCTTTCGGATGTTGTCTATTCTAGGCAAAATAAGCATGATCATAAAAGAAGCGTGCTAACATAAGACAGCATATAATTTGGTGTATGTGAGAATTTAATGTTATGTATCTAATGATTCCAGTATTTTTAACAAGAAATTTTGCCATGAGTGTTTTTAGTCTAGATGGTACTGCTTAGTTGCTGTCTGTGAACATATACTTCATGGCCTTTATGTAGTTCTACCAACAAATCAATGTGTGCTCTATTACCTGAATGAGATGCTGCTTTAAGAAGGACACTGTTTCTATTTCAAGATGTTTCTGTCTCTGTAGATCTTTTTCCAGCAGTGCATGATATTGATCAACTGCTTAAAAAGTTTTCTTTTTACATGTTGTTGTATTGCTGTAGGGTCCTCAGCAGCCTCTGTGGTCTCTATTTCCCTGTTAATTTTTCCAAAAATACTCAGCATAGAAACAAGTAAAACTACATCCTTGTGACCCAGAGGTAACAAGACAGACTTTTTCTTCTATCTCACTAAGGCAATATTATAGAGGCGATGTTGAATAATGCTTGCAACCATCCTTATTGCAGCTTGCTCTTATTTATGCATATTCATTACCTGTCATAATGTGCAGAACAGCTGAGAATCAAAAAAAATTATTCATAGAGTGGCATGGATGAAATTTAGTATCTTTTCAGTAGGGCTGGGACAAATATTTTGTACTAATTGGGGAGCTAGAGCAACAGAAGTGATCAAAGTCTCCTGTCCTCAGCAAACTGACATGTGATGCACACCCAGAGCATCACAAGCAAAGTGAGAAACAGCTCTGCTTGACAGACCTGCTCTATTACCTAGGCCATTGCCAACAAGACTAGGTTTGCTAGTTTAGGATGTAAGAATATGATTTATATAGATTGAATATGATTTAAATAGACACTGGTAACAAAGAATTGCCATACACCTTTTCTTTATTGTTTGAGTAAAAAACGAGTACTTGTCACCATTGTATGCGAAGCACATAAAGCACACAAACACTGGAAGCTCATAGATCTGGATGGTATGATTTCTTTACTGAATCAGAGGGATTCCATCACTGTGTCTTTTCTCTGCATTTGCTTCCTGCAGCAGGAAGTCTTTAACTTAGCATTCAGCAAGACTGGGCAGAGGAGGGATATTTCAGCTCTAATGGGCTGAAAATATCATGCTGCTGCATCTAGTTCATGCTAGAATTTTTGCAATGGAAAATGTTAAAATATTAATTCACTCTGCTGTTTTCAGCAATTTGTTCTTTCTTGGTGAACCACATATGCGTGGTTAGAAGTTGTTTCATTTAGTCATTCCTAAGCACTCCCACATTTGTATTTGTTTTCAGAACTAAGATTAAAAATGTTTATACAAATCAAATTAGCAATATGATTTGCGAAATTTTGCCTCAGTGTCATTTGCTATTAGGTCACAACAAAGCCATGAAGATGAGGAATGTTTGCAATTATAACACTGTATTTGAACTATTTGAGAAAACAGTCACTGTGAAGCTCTTCTGGGCTGACTACAAAAATTAAAAATACTTTTCATCTTCCCATTTAGCTATTCTGAAAAGAATAGCAATGTTTTGTCACTGCTATAGTGATTTTAATCTTGAGTCATCTATATGGATGTTAAGTAATTAATTCCTATTAAAATGAGATGAAATTAATATCTTCTGTCACTGGGCAAACTGAGGCCCAGGTCAAGCATTCCCTTCTCACCCCATCTGGTGTTCAGGCCTCTCTGCACTAGCTCATATTGCCTGCTAAAGTCATCCTTCCTTAAAGATCAAGGTGTTGCAAAATCAATACTAGATTATGTTCTTTGCTATTAGCCTGAGCAGCTTTTTCTATTTCCCAGAACTTACTAATGTGCTGTTGTATAGAGGTCATCTTTCTGCCGAATTGCTGAATAATCCAGCAGGGTGCAGGGATGAGTTCCCTTTCCAGAAGCAGAGAGACAAAAGTAGAAGTCACTTCTAGGATACAGATGAGAAGACTTTGTACACTTTTATCACCTCTACAGCAAAAAGTTCTGTAAACTGGAGAAAATTGAGGAGCAACAAAAGGGATTCACGGGCTGAGGAGGGTGATGCAGGTAGTAAAATAAGATAAATAATAGTAAACACATAATTTTGAGGTTTCCTGATTAAAATAAGCCTGTGGGGATTTTTTTCTTGTTTTGTGTTTTGTTTTCTTTTTAAATACATATTGCAATGACCATCAGATGAGCTGGAAATTAATTTCTGCAGATGTTGCTCTTTGTTATTCCATTTTAACTCAGATCACTTCAGCCATGAATTAAAATCTAGGTCTTACTCACTGACAACTGCAACAGCTTACAGGTTTTATCAATACCAGATGACAAGAAATCAAGAGGAGTTATGGTTGTGTTGCATTTTTAAAAGTTGAGCAAATTTTCTTTTTCAGCCTTACTTGAAATAAATATATTATAATATTATCCATTTAAAGAAATATTTTAAGTCTATCCATATAACAGTGGACAAGTATTTAGAAGGTATAAACAATGAAGTTACAGGATTTTTTACAAATCAAATAATTTAGCTTAAGGTGATCATTTTCCCACATGCTTGAAAAAGTCCACATTGGGAATGGTCAGAGGAGAGTTTCAAAGCTGGAACCTACATACATTGCTTAGTTACTGCTCACACAGTTGCCAGCCTTGTGTGACAGAAATGACCCAAGGCGCTGCCATCTCTTTTGTCCTTGTACTATCATTTTAGGTAGGAAACTGCCAAATAGGCCACTTGTGTAGATTATGTAATTTTGTCCCAGTCATAAATAGGACAAACACAGGAGCCCCTTTTACACTCTTCATGATGATTTTTTCCATCTATGTCATTCTGTCTGAGGAGCTGCTTGCTTTCATTGCTCACAGGTGGTTTTTCTTACTTTTTCTCAAAAATGTTTCTGTTTCTTCTTGACACCTCCTAAATCTATATAGATTCATGTTGGAATGAAACCCAGATCTCTGACACAAAGGAGTATGCTTATTATAAAAAAACAGTTTCCTTCTAGGCACCCCACCATTCTGCATTATTAAGTGTTGCATTGCCTTGGTGGTTTTCTTTTTCTTGCAAGGAATCAATCCCTGAAGCAGAATCAAACCTATGGTGTCGAACATGTCATGTCTCAGCTGGATACACCTGACTGCTGCTTTGCCCTGCCTTTTGCTTTACCTGTCTTTGTGCATTTGCAGCACGGCTGATGCCCCCATGGCATCCTGCTGGGGCTTTGCCTGCCACTCAGGGCAGGGAGCAGTAAGGAGAATGCAGCCTGTGCTGCTGCTGGATTTAGGAAGAATCTCCAGGAAGGCACATGTTTCAGCCGCTGCAGTTCAGGATCTAACTCAATACATGTGTTGTGCGCTCTGGGAGAGAATAGTCTGCATTTTGAAGCAGAAATTCTGCATCTCTCACAAAGTGCAGTCAACCTGGCCTGTTTCTTGGAGGTAAATGGTTCTCATTTCAGTGTAGACATCATGTCCCACCTCAGCCTTTCAGTATTGTTCCCTCAGGTGCTTTTTCTCTCTCTTTGCAGGGGTATGTAGTTGATGAACATGCAGCCATGCAAGCTCGATGGGAAGAAGCATCTAGAGAAACCATCAAGAAGACAACCAAGCCATGCCCCAATTGCAATATTCCAGTAGAAAAAAATGGTAACTTTATTAGATATCTTGTATTTAACTGTCTTTAAAAATTTATTTTACAATATAAATGTATAAATGTGCATGTGTACATAGGCATAGTATTATTCCAAGATAGGGAGAGCATACAGAGTTTGAATAATTCCCTCTGTCACTTGATCTAAATTATCTGGAAAACACTAACTCGAGATCACTTAATTCTAAAACCACTAATCAAGCCTTACAAAATGCCCGACTATCTTGTAGGTAGGGAAAATGAAGCACTGGATGTAGCATTCATATGACTGGATATCCAGGTAATTGTCTAGATTCACCATTGTCACTGGGAAAAATAGACATTTGTAGGATAAAATTCATATCACAATGAAGCAGAACATATGTCTAGTGGAGGACAGAAGAATCACACCTGAAAGTGGGGTGTGGAGGATGAGTTCTGCTGTAGATGTCTACACAGTATATGGCTGAATTTAGATGAGATTAATCTCAACCAAGTCACATGCCCATGGTAGAAGAGCAAGGTAAAGGAAGCAGCATGACTCCTGACAGTTTGCAGTAATCGATGCTTATGTAGGAAGAAAAGTAATCTGCTGGCACTGGGATGGTTAAAATGGGGAACAGGAATGGTAAATAGGCTATACTTCATACATTAATGCTGTTCCAAGATTTAATGGTATTTATATTCATTAATAAATATATATATAAATGATTGCCTAAATATTATACAAATATTTAGAGGATGCTTCTCAGTTTTGTGGCATCACTTATTCGTATGGGATACTGAAAATACTAAATAAGACACTGTGAACAGCAAGAGGAGAACACTTCAAGCAGTGATACTGCAGAAATATTACTGAGGAAGCCATAGGACAAAATACTGAAATCTGGGGTTTGATGAAAGAAAAGAAGGCAGTTGGCAGATGGAAAGTGGGAGACACCTTCAAGCACAAGAAGGAGAAGGAAAAAAAGCATGAATTCAAGAGTGGGAAGGTGAGACAAGATTTGGCATGGTGTGGAAAGCAAGGTGGGCAGCAGATGAGAGATAACAGAGAGCTTGGTCAAAAAAATTATTTACAGACTTTACTTTCTCTTAGACACTGCTACAAAATCTTTACTGTTAAATTATAGGCAGTTGACATTTGTCATGAACAGGATATCCATATTTGACACCATTTACACAATTCCCACTAATGTTTAAGGAAGTTCATGTAAAAATGCCCATTGTACCATAAAGAAAACAAAGGCAATTCTACTTTTTATCTTTGAATGAAAACATTTATTGAAAATGGATAATAAACAGGAAAAGACCTTTCCTTGCTTATAGCCTGACCCAAGTCAGAACAGTGCCTCATAAAGGAAAATGCCAAAACCACAGTAGTAGGCTAGAAATGTTAAACACACTGGAATTGGCTGATTGTGCTGCCGTTCAGAAGGAACTCTACAGGTTGGAGATGGGCAGAGAGGAACCATCTGAAATTCAAAACAGGCAAAATGCAGGGTCCTGCACCTAGGGAAGAATAACCCCATGCACTAGTACAGGCTGGGGGCTGACCTGCTGGAAAGCAGCTCTGCAGAGAAGGACCTGGGGGTGGACAATGTCAGCAGTGTGTCCTTGTGGCCAAGAAGGCCAGTGCTATCCTGGGATGCATTAGGAAAAGCATTGCCAGCAGGTCGAGGGAGGTGATCCTGCCCCTTTACTCAGCCCTAGTGAAGCTACATATGGAGTACTGTGTCCAGTTCAGGGCTCCTCAGTACAAGAGAGACATAGAGCTCATGGAGTGGGTCCAGTGGAGGCTGCAAAGATGAATAAAGGACTGGAGCATCTCTTTGAGGCTGAAGGAGCTGGGCCTATTCAGCCTCAAGAAGAGACAACTGAGAGAAGACCTCATCAATGTCTAAAAGTATCTGAAGGGAGGGTGCCAAGAGGATGGAGCCAGGCTCTTCTCTGTGGTGCCAAGGAATAGGACAAGGGGCAGCAGGCAGAAACTGATGCACAGGAAGTTCCACCTGACTATGAGGAAGAACTTCTTTACTGTGCGGGTGACCGTGCACTAGAACAGATTTTCCAGGGAGGCTGTGCAGTCACCTTCACTGGAGATATTCAAGAACTGTCTGCATAAATCTTTTACAATGTGCTCTGGGATGACCCTGCTTGAGCAGGGAGGTTGGACTAGATGACCCACTGTGGTCCCTTCCAACCTTACCTGTTCCATGATTCCGTAATTCCAGTGAAGGGCTACAAAGACGACAAAAGGACTGTATATATAAATATGTGATGGGAGGAGCAAAGAAAACACACAAATTGAACCACAGGAAATTCCATTTAAGCACAAGAAAATTCTTTGACCTTGTGGGTGGCTGAAGACTGGAACAGATTTCCCAGAAAGACTTTCCATCCTAGGGTACATTCAAAACCCAACTGGATGCAACCCTGAGCACCGTACTTCAGTTGACCCTGCTTTGAGCATTGGGGTTTGGACTGGATGATCTCTAAAGGAACCTTCTCACCTCAGTGATTCTGTCATTCTGCAGATTAAGGCGTGAAGCTTAAAAAGTGCAGTGCTTGCTTTCTTCTTTGGTCATGGGTACTGCATGTGCCAGCTTCTAGGCTGCCATTTGTAAACTGAGAGAAGCACTTCAGAGCTGCCTAAGTACAGCTGCTGTCAAGAGGCTGACAACTGTACACTGAAGTCTGCCAACAGTTCTCATCTGGGAGGAGTACTGTCTCCACACAGGAGAATAATTGTACTTTTCTTCCCCAGATGCTTCTGTGGACACTGTCTTTTACAAGGGACAGTGACAATGCCAATAACTTTTCTGTGATACCCTGTATAAACTACAGGCATTCCAAAATATTTCTGGATGCAAATAACCTTCCTCTAACAGCTGAAGTGAAAGAGAGAAACATTCTCCTACAGCTCAGTTCCCAATCTGAGTGAGTTTAAACACACATCCATGTCTCTCGGAGGACTGCTGTACTCACAAATCTCTAGGTCACATTGCTTGAGGCACTCTCCACTCTGACAGCTGATCTCAGCTGCCGTGTAGCAGAGAATAACATGATTTATGTAGCTTAGCAGGTAGGGCACACATTGCACAGAGGGTGTCTATTGGGGTTTGGGTCCTGCGCCAGGACTGAGAAGAGTTTTACCCAGTGATGGCTTAATACAAATCATAAGAGAGGACTGGATCTAAACTTTAAATAAATTGTAACATGGAGGCTGGCCATTGGTATGTTTACATTTAAATAAGATAAATTTTCTGGCGCACTGCATTTCTTACACAAAAATATAAACTGACGAATAGACCTTGCTATCACAACTAGTTTTCTCTCTGTGTCAGATGAAGCAGACAGGCCTATTTTAACAAAGCAGTTCTTGTGTGTCCTGCTGTTTTTGCCTTCTGAGAAACATTCTGGACTGGCATTTATGAAAAAGGTGGTATAAGGGTAGCAGTTTGTACAGTAGGGAACACACACTCCCTGTACCTCCCATTACCATTTGGAGTCAAACCAAGATGACATTTCAGCATTTCTTCATACTGCATGCTTTTCTCTGTTTGAATTATACAAAAGATCTCTTTGTGTGGTAAGCAACAAAATTTCCATTTGAAGTGTATTTTTGTAATGACCTTTGACAATGTTAATGTTTTATATATTACAAAATAAATTTTTGATCGAAGTTGTGAGCAGAGAGATTAAAGCTGCTCTCATGTTATAGATAAGTAAGAAACGCAACACACAGGAAACACTGATGTGATCAAAAGGTCACTTCAGATACTAAAAAGGTCAAATCAACTTAAATTACTAATGTCATTTTGATATAATCAGCAGTCAGCCACTAAAGACTATATTTTCTGATTTACTCTCTTTGCAAATCCTGGAGTTGTTGAATGCAAATTCAAAAAAGAATATAATTTTGTTCATTTTCTGGCTCACACCTGGACTAGCATGGAGTAACCTTGAGGAGACACCACCATGACTGCTTTGAGAGGTCACAGACTGTCATTCTTTTCCCTATCCCTAGCAAAATCTAATATCCTCTTACTCCACAGTCCCTAAAGTGAGACCTGCATATTACAGGGCAGTGAGAGAGGGAGTAGCAGGTTTTAGAAAGCCCAGGGAAATATTCTTCAGCTTTGTACTTTTATTAAATATTTTACTTAGTTGGTAAATGAATGCCTAAGAAAGTTGATTTAAACACTCTTAATTGTTGATTAGCATCTCTAAGTGTTTGCCAAGTACCAAAATCATTCTGTTGCTATTTTGCAGGAGGCTGCATGCACATGAAATGTCCTCGCCCTCAGTGCAGATTTGAGTGGTGCTGGAACTGTGGCCTGGAGTGGAACAGAACCTGCATGGGAGATCACTGGTTTGACTAGCAGTGCTGAGGCCAGCCCTTGCTGCTGCTAAAGCTTTCATTGGGGCCGAATTCTGAACTCCTTGCTTAAACAAAATTCCCCATGGTTTCAGGGACATAGGGCTCAGAAGTTGGCCTAGTTTGTTGGTTTTTTTGCTTTCTCGCATATGCAATCATACCAAAATCATATTGAAGTTATGCCAAGGGGTTTAAATTCATTAAGTAAAAAGAGTTAATTGTCTTAATGGACAGACTTGTTCATCATGATACAAAGAAGTGTAAATTACAACTTTCTGAACTGTCAGCATGGAGAGCAGACATCAGGAACATTACTTGACATTTATAGTCAGTTATAGTTTACCATCAGGAACATTACTTGACATTTATAGTCAGGAATCCGTAACTCTTTCACGAGGGAGGAGCCTGCATTGCGTGTGTGAGTGTGTGATCATCAAGGGTGGTGGAGGAGGCATCATCTGCTTTTTTTCTTTGACCACTTTGCTCATTCAGCACAGATTTTTTATTTGAGGCAGTATTTACTAACAGCTTGTTTTGGCAAAGGGAAGATGTGGCTCTTAAGTGTTTTCTCAGGGTTTCTTTCTAAGAGGCTTTCTGTAGGGATTGATTTTGCTTTCAAACCAAATTCTCGTAGAAGCATCCATACTCATGCTTGTGTGTTTGTGACACCCAACACGAAACCTGCCTACCTACTCATTAGAGACTTTGTTACAATGGGAAGATTAGCTAAGAATGCAGTTTCAGCACTATCCAAGACTGTTGCTACAGTGGTGACTGGATCAAATTAAGTCTTGCGCAAGCTAGACTCACAGGGCTTCATTTTTCCCGTACTTATGGAATACTTTGGACACGGCAAAGTGAGGCAGGAGAAGATTTCTCAGGGCTTCTCTCTATCATCATTCTCCTAAATTGTGTTAGAATATGGGTATGATTCTGAAAATACATTCACTGCCCTAACAGTGTGGGGCAGGGGTACACCTTCATTTAACAACATTAACACAGTAAGTGTTTTTACTATTTATGATCTTTATATTGCTTTCTTATTTTGAAAATAAATGGGTAATGTCCACATCCAACATATTATGTAAAGATTTGCACAATTTAGTTTTGGAAAAAAAGCGCACAATAAATAAAGTGGTCAAAATTTTACACTTGATTTCTTTTTTTTTCATTTGAATACAAAGTGTGTACGAAGATGTTGGGTGGATCATGTATTGCCTCGACTGACTCAAACTCCCAGCTGAGAGGCTAGCCCTTTGATTAAAACATAATGTCAGCACAAAATAAATTTCTTAGCCATGGTCTTCTTTCAAAGTTTGAACTAATATTTTGTATAGCATGACTGCAGAGTCCTGAAAATATGGGTGTGCCTCGTATCAGTGCAAAGCAGGAACTTTTAGGTATAAAAAAAATCCCAGGCTCACTACAAAAATGTACAATTGCTAAAAGCAGTGGAGTATTCATCTGTCTAAACTGGAAGTGACATTAAAAGTCACTTCCAATGAAGTGGAAACAAAGGAATGAAGGCATGAGGTACCAAAAATGAGAAGGTGAACTGGTAGAATTAATAAAATGAGAAAGAAGGGAAGCAGCAACAAGAAGACAATGGACATTTCCAAGAGGTAATTTTTCTGTTTGGCAGTGGTGAACTAAAATGCAGAAGTAGCTACATGGAAGTATAGGGGTGCAATTGAATTCTGCAATGTAGCTCATTTAAGTACCTTATCTTAATGGGGATATTTTACTGTGAACTCTGATTATCTCATTATTTGATTTCCTACACCTGGGTCTATTTTATAATTTATATGTCTTGTTGCCAACAGGCTAGAGAAAAAGTCACAGTGCTTAATTTTACTTTGATCATGTAAATTCATCAGTATATTTCATATTCAAAAACAGTCAGAAAAAAAAGAAGTCTGAATCTTTTTCCCATTTTTTTTAGTGTCTTTCATATAGAGGAAGAAGAAGCTATTCATTTTAAGGAAGTTTCACTGAGTTAGGGCATGCCCTAACAAGTTAATGTTTTAATTGTTATGTAGAAACGTGATTTATGCCTCTGGATCGAGATCCATTGAAGTCAATGGACTACAGAGCAGCTCCTGTATTTCTTTCAGGCCTGGGAAAGAGCATGACAGGCATGAGTCACAGAGCTAGAATAGAATCACCTCTTTTTGGGAAGAATTTGTCAGAGAATGGGATTATAAGCATTCATCTAAGACATAAGCAAGGGCAGGAAAGGAGAATAAAGAAAGGAGTTCCAGCATTGACTCAAGATTATCTACTTTTAGAGACTGACTTTGTAGGCACTTGTCACATAGGATTGCTTCACACAGTCCAGATTTACACTCTGCCAAAAACAAATGTGTGTTCTGTAGACTTTAACAGAACATGTCCTGATCTTCTCTGTGTTAATACCGTCTGTGCATATATGTACATTTGAGATGGTACAGGCTGTAAATCTGATTTCTCTTTAAGATTCTCATAGTTTTTACAATTTAAAGGCCATGAAAACATCAGGATTAATGCTCTGCTGACATTGTAAGAATGCTGGAATTCCTAGAGGTGTGTGAATTGGATATGAAATATCCTACACTGGTAACTTTTTTTTGCATTGAAAATACCATTTAAAAAAATATAATTTTTTAAAATCTGATTAATTTTGCAATTTGAAACAAAACAGAGCAGAACAAACCAAGTCTTCAGTATCTATTCAGACTGATCCTCCTATTTCAGCTCTGAGATATCAGAGTGGAATTCATCTCATCTTTGGTTGGTTTGCTGGCTTCAGAGGCTCATGCAGAGTCCTGTTGTGCATGTCTACAGTGGAACCTTACTAGTTTGTAGTACAATTGGTTGTGGCTAGAGGCATAATGGAAACATGAGACAGGGTGCAGCTCCTGCCAGGATGAACAGGACCTGTTCTGGGTGCTCCTGCACACTCTTGATTCTGCTGTTGCCCGAAGAGGGGAGTTTTCCTTTTCTTAAAACTTACTGAACTGGCATTGCTTGCTACCACTCATGAAGCCACCCTTGGCAAACGCTTCCTCTGGGTTGGCAAGGACATCTCTGGAAGTGGTCCTGCACACCCATGGAGGGCAATAAAGAGAAAGAGGACTGAAGCATGAGAAGGAAACCAATCTGAGGGCATAAGCAGATGGAAAGTTTTCAAGAGCTTGTGCGTTTATGCTCTCTACTAGCAATACACATGACATTTACTGTATGTTCTAAGAAGGTGATTTATTATGGTGCTATAAAGCAAAAAAAGAAGTCTGTATCTTTTTATCAAGGTTCGTCTTTTTTAATTGAATTCTCTTTAACTTGAACTTTCTTCATCTTTCAGACTAAAACAATTACAGACTTGTTCTTACTACTGCAATTCAGGATTCTTCAGTGTGTGTTAAATGGATTAGGTACAGGATGCATGCTGAACTATTCAAAAATAATTATCATTATAATAATTTGACTCTATAACAACGAAAATCTGTAATATTTAATTCCAGCTGGCAGTGAAATCCAAATACCGAGTAGATTAAGAAGAAAATACATAGCAGCTTGGTTTCCCCCAAAAAAGTGTATCTCAAAATTCAGAATAAATAATACTTTGGGAGCCGTGACATTGACTAAAATATCATTTATACGTCTGCCTTCTCTCATCAAAAAAAGTAAGCCAAATTATTTCATTTTAAAATGTACACCTAAAAAACCCCCAGTAAATGGCACTCCCGAAGAAACATTATGCTGCTGTTGGGAAATAATAGTTATGCTATAAAAGGACAGCGAGCAGTAGGATATGCTTTTCGCATATGAATAGTAAAATACCATCTATATTGCAAACTGGTGTGATGGCAAAGGCTTTTGCCTACAGATCTTGTAGATAATTTAAGCTAAAGTAAAATTGGCATTAGTGGAGGGAAACCTGACGCACTTGGAGGTGAGAGGCCAGATTCCAAGAGATTCCGCTGGCCTGAAAGACTGGGAAGAATTAGCCCTTTGTGCCAAACTTTTGTACACTTTGAGTAACAACAATTGCTATGTTCCTCGTGTTCACAATGCTGCTCAAATCACTACAAAAATAAGTCATTGTGTGCGGTAAGCTCAATAAACAACACTTGCAGCAAGATTGGAAGGATAAAGCATAATGTCAACCTCAAAGGTTGGTTAGCTCCATGATGACTTAATTTATCTGTTTTAGTGTTTGACTAGTATGGTGTTTTGGTTTAACCCCAGTCAGCAACTAAGTACCACACAGCTGCTCACCCCCGCCATGGGATGGGGCAGAGAATCTGAAAGAGGTAAAACCCATGGGTTGAGATAAGAACAGTTTAATCACTGAAATAAAGTAAAATATAATCATCATCATCATCATCAAATCGTAGGAATGAAAATGAGAATAACAAAAAGAGAAAAAGAAATAAAACTCAAGAGAAAACAGAATGCACAATACAACTGCTCACCACCACTGACTGATACCCAGCCCTGCCTCAAGCAGTGATCGGCCCCTCCCAGCCAACTCCTCACACTTTATATGCTGACTGTGATTTCTATGGTATGAAATATCCTTTTGGCCACTTAGGGTTATGGGTTCTGAATGTGCTCCCTCTAGCTTCTTGTGCACCTGTTCATTGGCAGAGCATGAGACACTGAGATGTCCTTGATGTAGATTGAGCACTACTTGGCAACAACCAACATTATTATTACCAATCATTATTCTCATACTAAATCCAAAGAGACAGACAGCACTGTACCGGCTACAGGAAAAAAATGATCCCAGCTGAAAACAGGACATATGGTGATGGCTGATGTAGAGAAACCCTAGAGAGAGTTAGAGCAGTAGCAGTAGCTCTTAACAAATTTTGTTTCCAGGCAGCAAAATTCGCATGCTTCCTTCAGTTCCTCATTAAGCAACAGAAAAGCCTCAAGAAAAAACAAATGAAAGTTTCCAGAAGAAGGAAACCCTGTGTCCAGTTGTTCCTGATGGTCCTTCAACAGCTTCACCCAGATACATCTGAGAGTACTGCGTTGACAGTGATTCAACGAGAAGAGACAAATGTACTACTTTACATTTTATCTGACTCAATTACAGTTTTTAAGGAAATATTTCTATCTCTAATTAGAAAATTTAGAAAAACATCTCTCCATTTTTTATCAAACACGTTTGTCTACTGATTCCTATTATGTTTATTTGTGTGTTTTATGTGTTTGCTGGTCTTGTTCCCCTTGTGTATCACTGACTCATTTTCAGCTGTGTGTGCCTCTTCTTCAGATAGTTTAATACCCTAGAAGTTTGCAGCTTGATTGTCTAGGAGCTACTATAGTACATGCACTGAATAGTCTCTTCTCACATTCTGGGTGAGTATGTCCAGACCAGAAAAAATGTAAATGGTTTTAAGAAGCAGTAAGGTAGGCAAGTTGAGAGAAGCTCATTTAATCATATGGAGAATCATATTTAATGTAGTGGTTTGTGTATCTGTAGGAAGATTATTTTTTTTTTTTAGAAATCATATAATATGCCATTTCGTTTTTCTTCATTATTATTAATAGTGCTCTTTGCTTTGCTTTTAATTTGTTTTTCTTGTCTGTGTCTCCGTTTTTCTGAATAATGGAGTAATGGTTCTATGCCAGTAGATAAAATATGCAGCAAGACATCACCTGTTACTTTACTTTTTGGCTTTTATCCCTAGAATGCTTGAGGAATTCACATAATCCGTGTTGGCAGGGAAGTGCCATTATCTGTATTCTACAGTCAAGGAATTCAGTCTAGAGAGCACAGCCAGACTACAAGGAGGCAACAGCTCAAATGCACATCATCCCTTTCCTCACAGCTGGGGAAATCTAGCTGCACCAGAGTGGAGGCCACGTGCGTGCTGGGGTGGTCATGACACAGACTCAGGGAAGCAGGAAGCAAGTTTGAAGTTTAAGGTGCAGAGGACCAGCAGTGTCACATTAGAAATACAAAGAAATAATTTTTTAAAAGATAGGATTTTCAGTGGCCTAAAGAACAGTGATCTAACCTGACATCATTTGCAACCACTGGGAATTTTACTGCTGACCTTACTGGGGGAAGGCTAATTTAGAGACTTCGAAAACACCACTTACTTTGACATTTTAGCAGTGCATAGGAGATCTCTGGGAGAACTTGATGTCCTGGTTTCATCTTTTTCTCTTTGTTAGTTGAATATTTCATCTAAAAAACACATTCATGCCCACTCTCTCCACCTTGTTTTAGTGCAAACTAAAATCCATCAAGCAGTGATGTCACACTTGTTTTAAAAAGCTTAAGTACATTTGAAGCAGCAGACTGTACATTCATTCTTACTTGGTACATGACTGTATTGTCTCCTTCATAAACAGTACTCCTGACAGCCTGCCAATTTCAGCTTCTGGTTACCAGGCCAAAAACTGGTTGGATGAAGACCTTAAGTAATGATCAAAATGTAGCGCTAAAATGGAAAGCAGCAAACAATACACTGAAATTGTATTCAGACACTTCTGTTGGGGCCAATATAATGTTTTTCTTGGTATGAATGCTAAATGCTCCTGAATAGGTCCAACCAACTGAGCTTGTTTATGCCTGGAAGCTAAACCTGGAAAGCCCTGCACTGTGCCTTTCCAAAGTAAAGAGATCAAAATATGGTAACAGAGTGTGAAATTTTTTTAATGAATAGCTGAAGTCTATGTGTTTCACAGCTGATAGAGTTAAAAACCACAAAAAAACCAAGCTACCTCACTAAACTACACTGACATTTTTCAAGTGCCCAGTGAAACAACAAATGCCAGGTTTGATTTTTTTTTAATCTGCTTCTCAAAGGCCAGAATGACTGTGATATTTACATTAAACTCAGTCAGTTAATGAAGCTGAAATCAATTCCGATTCAGGCTTCCAAGTTTAAGTGGTGATGTAACTGAATCTAACATTTTACCAAAATGTTACTCAGGCTTTGCTTAGCAAATATTAAGGTGCTTATTATCTAATCACACAGGTCCTTATTTTATTTCAAAAGTACAATGATCAAGGCTATTCCTATTACATCATTCTGTTGGATTTTACAGAAAGCAAACATAGACTTCAAACCAGTGCTAGCAATAAGCTTCTGCATGGTAGGATATCTCCTCCTGAACTAGTGATCTCTCCTCAGTGACATTTACTGTGCACAAATTAAAACCAATCAGTGGCATTTCATTTTCAGTCCTCTTTATTGTGTGAGCTTCAGGGTAGAACTGAATAAATAAAAATATAAAGCTAAGCCTACACAACAGAAAGCCTACTTTTCTAGCTGTTCCAGTACAGCTATGCCACAGATCTACCTGAAAAAGTACACTGTCTTGGTAAACCACTGCATTATACAAAATCAGCTGTACATCAGCAAATTTACATATTTATTTATGCCATTATATTGGATTATTTTTAAAGGTTTTTCCCAGTCTAGAAAACTCATAATCCCCTTCCCTCCTCAGGAGGGGCTCATTCCAATTGATCTCTGCAATGAGTGATGGCTGGGGCAGTCCAACTGCTTACAGATCAACTGTATCATCATCTAGGTGAGCTGGGTACAGATTGCTGTCATGCTTAGAGCTTGATATCTGTAAGTGCTCAGCTCCCAAAAAGGGACAGGTAGTCAAAGGTCACCATCAGATGTACCTTTTTAAAAAATACCTTCTCTTGGTGCCTAAGCAAAGGTAGGGCACATACATAATAGAGCAGTTGAAACTTTGATTTTGAATACTGAGCAGTATGGAAAAATCTGGACCTGAGAGACTTTAAATCAATACATTTGCTTCTTTAAAAGCCAAAAAAGATCCATGATCCAGAGCCCTTTGTAATGACTGCACCCAGTATTGCTTTTCTGTTATGTTTCCACCAAACACTATAAACATCATAGTATTTTGCTAGTTATGTTTATTCAGACATTTGTATTAGATTGTGAAAGGCCTTAGCAGAGCTTTAGGAAGTCTCAGATAAATGTTGTATGCTTACTATTAGGTAGCACTGCTTTGTCCAACGAAAAAAGATGTTTCTTACTGCTTCACCCCACTATGGAAGAGAGCACTATTTTTACAAGTTGCTAAGCCTTGACAGATAAGATGATCTTATGAGGTCCCTTCATTTATGTTCCTACAGCACTGTGTTCACCTACTCCAAAATGAAAATTCCAGCTTTGAAAACTATTCAATGAATTATTTAATTGCTTCCAGGAAGAAAGAGAGATCAAAAAACCTTTCCTATTAATGCAGTTATTGTCTCAGATCCGACAGCTTCCTTTGCTATTCAGTGCTGTTACCAGATAGATCTTTATACCAGGAGGCTTTCCTGATACTTAACAATACCTGATTTCTTTACTTTTCAAGTTATTAAGATCTCAGGATGAAAAAGGTCTTGTGGTTTGTTGTGCCCAGCCTACCATCACAGGCACCTTGTTATGTAAGTCTTTCCACAAATTTGCCGAGCGTCATGGCAAGCAATTTTTAAGTCCTGTTTGCTTTCATGGCAAAGCAATTCTGCAACATGATCCAAGCGACTAGTGATGAGAAACCTTTTCATGCCAAGGTATTAATGGTCACCTTATAATTATTTATCATTATATCATTTGTAAGTTTAAGGTTTTTGTTTTTCTGCTTATCTTTTCTATTACCTTTGTTCCCTGATTGGGTAAACAGCAATCATATTTCCACCTCACTTGTTTTATTAGGCTTAATAGGCCAAGCTTAAAAGCTTGAGTAAACATTTCTCTACACAACCTAGAATCAAGTATGAGTGACAGACTTTAGCATATGACGGCAGGCAGGGTTGCTCTACTGCCTTCTGTGGAATTCATGCCTCCATGTCTGTAGTGGAATCACTCCTGACCATGCCAGCTCACAACACGTTGTTCACAGAGACATCATGCTGGCAAGTCATAATCATCCTACAATTGTCTACCTCACCCCAAACCTTCACATTGTTTCCAAATGATGCACTTCTGTGCACTTATTTTACTTTTTTCTTTCTGATCTATTTTTTCTCAGTTTCTGCATTTATAGAGGTCTAAATGGTGGCTGCTGCTGTGCATCTGAGATACAGGGAAGTTACTGCAAAGCAAGCAAGTAAACATCCTTTGGTAATCACCCCTGTGTATATTTGTATTCTGTTACAAATGTTTTTTCTACGTGCTACAAGACCATTTTTTTAATTACTTTACAGTACTGTAAATCTGCTATGTTCAGTGAATCTGGATTTGAACACCTCCAGTGTGGCAACTTATTTAATTGTCTGCCAACGTGTTTCAGCTCTTTATACATCAAGGTTCATCTATACTGCTATTGGTAGAACTCACATAGGTGTAGATTAATGTAGTGGGTTGATCCTGTCCAGTAATTAAGTACCCACCCAAATGCTCACTCGCTGCTACACCCAGCAGGATGCGTGAGAGAGTAGGAAGAGCAATAGCAAGAAAAAAACTCACAGATCAAGATAAAGACAGTTTAATAACTAAAGGTATAGAAAAAATAGTAATAGCAATACAAAAGCAATCACTCACCACCTCCCACAAGCAGATGGATGCCCAGCCAGTGTCTGAGCAATGGCTACTTTAGAAAGACAGCCTCCCAGGTTTTATAGATGGGCATGATGTTATATGGCTTGGAATACTGCCTTGGTCCATTTAGGTCAACTGCCCTAGCTGTGTCTCCTCCCAGCCTCTTGGACACCCCTGACCTACTCGCTGGAAAAATTAGAAAGAGTGGGAAAAATAGAAAGCCTAGATGCTGTGCAAGCTCTGTTCAGCATCAGATAAAGTACTAGTGTGTTATCAACACTGTTTTAGTCTCAAATCCAAAACACAGCACCATACTGGCTGCAATGAGAAAAATTAGGTCTGTACCAGCCAGAGCCAGTACAAAGAGCTTGCTTTACACTGGTTGGCACAAGATACTGCGACATATGTGGTCATGGCACCATGCATTGCCTCCTGCCTCAGGTCCCTCACTGTTCTGATGCCTAACAAGGGCTGAACTAACAATTAAGGTTTTTTATCTCTGTGCAAGTATTAACAAGTTTTCTGTATTTGACTGGCAGCCTACTTTTATGAATTTAGTACCTTTGAGATCTTTTTGACCTGGCAAAATCTGATTGAAATGGGCTGACTTTGAAAAACTTCTGCGAGAGGACTGATGGACAGCTGCACAAATACAGATGGGGACAGCAAGGAAGGGAGGCTAAAACCCGGATAGCTACATGAAATTCTCCCTGAGCTACTGGGGAGTGTGGAGTAAAGTCAGAGAGATGAAGCTAAGGAGGCTAACCAGACTCATTTTCTCATTAAATGATGGTTGCACAAAGCATTAAGCATTCCCAGTCCAGTCTTAATTTCTACTTTAAATTGAGATCAGAAGTTCCCCATTAGCTTAAGGGGAAAATTTCCGCATAAATTTGAATAGGTGGCAGCAATAAATGGATTAACTCACACCTACCCCACCACCTTTTTTGGGGCTGTACAGGAAGCATGAAGAAATTGGGTGGATTCAGCCCAAAAGTTGGGTCTTGTCCTTTTGTGTTATTGAGTGATGTTTCTACTGACTCATGGAGAGAAAAAGCTTGGCATTAATTAAAACATGTCAGTGATGAAAATTATAGAAATTATCTGATCTGCCTGTCTCTTCTTGATTACAGATGAAGTCTGAAGCAACCACATTCCTAACTCAGATATCTCTGTTAAATACCTCAAGTTGTTGGGAAGGCACCAGCAGCAGCCTGCCTGCTTTTGGCTACTATTTAAAGATCACCAGGACACAGGCAGTGCACCTCCCAGCTCACCAGGGAGGTTGTTCGAGGCACAGCTGAAAACTGTTTTCTGCAGTGGCAGGAGTCCAGTGATACACGGATTATAGAACCAGCCTTCTCACTTCATGCAGCTTCAAAGCATGTAACACTCAGTGGAGAGATGAGTGGAGGAAAGAAGTAAAGGTGGCTTTCAGCGATCTTCAGTCTGGCAGATTCCAAGCTGGGCCCATTTATCAGCAAGAAGGGAATAGGAAGAGTTTCTAGAGAGGATTATAATGGCTTTTTATCATGAAGTGCCAGTGTTTGAATTACTGCCACATAATCACACTCTTGTATTACCCTATTTAGTTTAACATCTCGTGGGGAATTTTTAGAAGTATACTTTGCTTAGTTTTTATTGAAATCATTGTACTATGGTGATTGGCAGAATATAAACTATATTGCTAGATTATAACTTTTTTAAAAAATTTGAAAGGAATACATTTTAAAAGAACTTTTTCCACTCTTTATTGCAGTACCTAAGAAGCCTGAAGTTAAAATAGTATTTTGCCTTTTCTGTAATTTTTGCACTTTTAAGCATTTCACCCATGCTTATTTTGTCTTATACCACCAAGTAGGACTAAATAAATTGCATTTTATAGACATTGAGGAGAATATTAAGAAGGTATAGCAGGTATGATTTTATCCCCATAAGCTTCTTGGAACACATACTACTCTATAGCATGGATAGAGTTCTCCTATTTTCACTTATTCTTTTTCTCTTATTTAGTTTTCATAGAATTACAGAATCAGAGAATATGCTGAGTTGGAAGGGACCCACAGGGGTCATCAAGTCCAACCCTTAGCCCTGCATATGACCATCCCCAAGAGTCATACTATGTGCCTGAGAGTATTGTCCAAATGCTTCTTAAAACTTTTTCAGGCTTGGTGCTGTGACCACTTCCCTGGGGAGCCTGTTCCAGTGCCCAACCACCCTCTGGGGGAAGAACCTTTTTCTAATATCCAACCTAAACCTCCCCTGACACAACTTCAGGCCATTGCCTCAGGTTCTGTTACAGAGAAGAGATCAGTGCCTGCCCCTCCTCTTCCCCTCATGAGGAAGCTGTAGACTGTGATGAGGTCTCCCCTCAGTCTCCTCTTCTCCAGGCTGAACAGATCAAGTGCCCTCAGCCACTCCTCATACGGCTTCCCCTCAAGGCCCGTCACCATCTTCCTTTCCCTCCTTTAGTCTCTCTCTAATGGTTTAATATCTTTCTTATATTGCAGTGCCCAAAACTGCCCACAATATTCAAGGTGAGGCTGCCCCAGAGCAGAGCGGGACAATCCCCTCCCTTGACCACCTGGCGATGCTTTGCCTGATGCCCCCCAGGACAGGGTTGGCCCTCCTGGCTGCCAGGACACTGCTGACTCCTGTTCAACTTGCCATCAACCAGGAACCCCAGGGCCCTTTCCCAAGTGCTGCTTTCCAGCATCTCATTCCCTAGTCTGTACAAACATCCAGGGTTGGCCCATCCCAGGTGCAGAATCCGGTACTTTCCCTTGTTGAACTTCCGATGGTTGGTGATTGCCCAGTCCTTTAATTTGTCGAGGTCTATCTGCAGGGAGTCAAGGGAGTCAACAGATCCTCCCAGTTTTGTGTCATCTGCAAACTTGCTCAGTGTACCTTCCAGTCCTGAGTCCAGGTCATTTATGAAGATGTTGAAGAGCACAGGGCCCAAGATGGGGCCCTGTGGAACCCCACTAGTGACAGGTTGCCAGTCACTCTTACCCTCCATGCTTGACCCGTGAGACAATTGCTCAAACACCACATGGTGAGAAGGAATAAAAAAACATCCTAAACGCTTTTACAGATTTTTTTTTTTCAGAAAGAAAACAAAACCAAATTACTTCACTGTTCAGGAAATTATTCAAAAACACATACAACATTTTAGAAAATGGCAGCACCACCATGTAAGTGGCTTCGGTGCACCCATTCTGCAGACAGCAATGGCTTGTCACATACCATTTCTCCAAAACAGGCCTTAATGTTTCTGGACATCCTAAGACTTCCATACTCTGAGGGCAAACATTAGTAATATTAATATCTTCTTACATAGCAAAAGATACAGTGCAGTTCCATCAAGTCCTAGTTTAGTGAGAAGTAAAAAATAAGCTTTTTATGTACAACTTTGTCCCTTTGTTACTTCCTAGTTACAGACATTGTGAATCTTGAATTTCAAACCTCATAAATGCTGGTACCAAATACCTGCTGAACTACCACAAATACAGGAGCAACACTTTAGTCATAATTCATTCTTTGAATCAACAGTGTTGATGTCTTTGCATCAACAATTAACATTGTTATAAATGTGTCAACCAACATGGGAAATTAAGAACACTGGAATATGCATTCTGACCTGCATCTGATGACTTGCCAGAGCAAAATTCATTAATGTGTATTTGCAGAAACCTCTGGCAGAATTATTCTGTGACAAAATTTCTCCTTCTGTAGTAAAGAAGAGGAGCAACAGTTGCTCCAAATATTATTCAGTATTTCTCATTTAATAGCGGGGGAAAAAAGCAAACAGACAAGCAAACCCTAGTAGATACTTTTGCTTCAGTTTTAGCTTCTTATTGCCTTAAATAAACAAAGCAAGCACCTTGTAATTTCACCAGGAATTGACTCTTGAAGCGTGAGCAGTGGTAGGAAATTCCAGTTTAAAAGCTGAAAATTGGCTAGGGTTGTAAACTATTGGAAGAGCTTTGCTATAAAGGAAAGAATTAGGCATGCTTTTTCTTTTTGCTGTTACCATCTCTTAGATCCGGACTCTGTAGTTTTCATTAATTACACTAATGGCTATTACATCTAAGGGACAACGTGTTGACCCTGTACACACAAATGGCTGGGTTATCTAATGACCTGTATTATAGTACAGAGGAAGCTGTTAAGTAGGATGATAAAACAATGTTATCATCTTTCCTCTGCTGCTGCTCAGGCTGCCTCTGCCATACTTCACTCTCTGCCAGCCAGGAGTGCTGGGCATTACAATTGAAAGAGGCTGCACACAAGTATTTCTGTGACTAGGCACTGTAGAAAAGGTAAGGGGAAAACTGCCCTTGCAGAACAATAGCTGGACTTCATGACAAACTTCTCTCTCACTGACAATCCAGATTACTCCTCTTTGAACTTGATAGTAAGTTCATTCTACATCTCTCTGATGAGAACTTAATTCATCCCAGATGATGACTATCACATTCCCATACACCTTTATTGTGCAAGGGGGGAGCATTTAGAAGAAGCACAAATATGCTGACTGTAAATCAGGCATAAATTCTCTTTCCTTTTTCTGAAGAGCAGCACCAGTAATCATGAATGAAGTTACTCACCACTTGGGTAACAATGGCAGGATCAGAATCATGCCCCTGGCCTCAATTCACAGGTAAGTTGTGGAGATTGATTTGAACACTATGACAGTCAGTGCCATTAAAAAATGCCCATGAGGATTTAAACAACACACAATAAATATTAGCTTGTGTTTCTGCCACAAACATTGAACAAGGATAATAAACCAGTTTTAAATAACTCCTGGTTAAATGAGGCTTGTTTGGTTTTTGCTATGAAGATGGGACAGGGTCCGTGGAAAAAGGAGTTGGTAGCCATGTAAACTGAAACTTGTATAACATATGAAGACCTACAGATGAGGCAGTAAAGCCCATTTTAATTCTGGCATTTCCACCTTTGAGTGGTTTACTTTTCAACATATAAACCTCCACTGAAACAGTGCATTGAAGCACTTATTCTGCGAAGTCTGAAATCTCATGCTGTGGCCACATTTTACTACTCAAACTCACTTCAAGATCTGTTGCATGTCTGTGTCCTCTTCCCTCTCCTTAGGAGAAGAGTTGGCTGTACCTTCTTAGGAGAAGAGTCACTGTACCTTCCATACCTTTCTGCATAGATCCGATGTCAGCAAGGACCTTGTCAAAGGTCCTTCATCCTCTGAAGAATTTTGCTGAAGTGGCTGAAGACACTACACTGCCTGTCTGCCCTTCTTCTGTTACTTGCCTTATTCCAATGAACAGTTAGCATAGTTCACCTTCAGAGGTGATTTTGTTGAAAATTTATCCTGTGCCTTGGGGCAGTTAAGACACAGGCACGTGTTCATCCTTTGTCTTCTACAGGATTAATAACCCAAGAAGGTAGGAAGGCCAGCAATGAGACAAATAACATCTGAAAATGCCCCTGTGAAATTTGCCGAGTGCCTGCTGAAAACCCCACCAGCTCTGTCGGCAAAGCAGTTAGAGGGCCACAGTCTTCTCTAGAGTAAACCAGTACCTAGTGTCACAGAAACTCATGGCCCTACACCAGCTTGACACCAGTTAATCAGCTATACTTGCTCATAGTTCATGGCCTGATAAATATCTAGCCATCAGAAGGCAAGGTTCCCTACACTCTGTATTGATCAGATGCATGTCAGGCCAGTCCACAGCTTCCTCTCTGCAGAGCTTCGGGTCCATCCCATTCCCATGTGCCCCAAATCATCCCCCAAGGCTCTGCCATAATCTCACCCAAAGTGATTTGCAGTCACTCAGGTAGTGAGCTGAACACAACATGAAGGAATTCTGCTTTTGTCTAATTAAGATAATGCAATCAATTGGTCCACTAATACTTAGGGATCTTCTCAATAACTCTGTTTTTATCAGCTTGATGTGTACTGTGAGGTAACCATCAGTGCCGATATTTGAATTCAGGAAAGTTTTAGCTTACTATGTTTTTGCTCATTAGCATTTACTCCCTGGTAACCCAGTCCCTTTGCCATTACTGTGCTGGCTCCCATTTGCTGCTAGCATCCAAGTAATTTTCTTTAAATTACTTTAAAAGTAATGATGGCTATGTTTCCAAAAATACTCTTAATAACCAGCTTCTAGGCACAATTTTAGGATACAGGAAACTAAAAGGAAACAAAGAAACAGATTTGAATTTCTTTCAAGTAAAAAATCTGGCCAGGAAGGTTTTCAAGAACTACTTTCTTGCGAGAAGATGGATTTTGTCTATCTGTTTGCCTTCATTTCCTAATACAGAAATGACTTTTATATTCCCAAAATATTTAGAATAAAATAGTTCATCTATAAAATTAATCAACTTCTCCTGCCGAAGTTTGTCATTTGTTGCCTCCATTTGGCTGTGGAGTATTATGAGCTATATTTTAGCAGTTCTTACAAAGCCTTATTGTGCATCATTTTATCTAGCATTATAGCAGAAGACCGTTCATACCCTTAAGGTGTCATGACCTAGGTGGTTGGTATTTCCTCCCTCCCACCTCACTTCCATTAACTCTGCTGTAGTAACAGCCACAATCAAAAGACAAGTTTCTCTCAGAGACATATTTCCACAAGGTCCTATTCCATTAAGAGAAGAGCTGAAATTCAGTGGCAAAATCTACAAAATGCTATGAAAGCAGCTGGACTCCTCTAGCTATGATACTCAGTGATTCAGCACAGGAGCCCAGGAATCACTTTTGGCTGTTGAATGAAGCATACCACTCTGTGCAGAAGTCTTTATCATGAGATTGTGCAAACATCACTTGTTTTCTAACATAATGGAGACTCCTGCACATGCAGGGAATTGCTGTTTGAAAGTACATGTGTCTTGGTGAATGAATGTAATACTGACTGTAAGATCCTTACACTGCACTAAACTGAGAATTGGCAAATCCCCTTGTCTTTGTGGAAGCTTTAATAATATCAAGCATGTTTGTGAAAAGTTCTGTAGGCATAACTCAGTGCAGGAGGCTGGGTCCACTTAGGATTGCAATAATTTGACCTGTGCCAATGCATGGGATTTGGTTTTACAATTAATTTTGTTGCCTAAATTAAGGTATTTGAAATACGAGAGAAAAAAAGCATTTCATACCTTCCAGGTAGAAAGCTTTCCCTCTGGCAAAGACTTTTTAACTAGTTGTTGTGATGATATCACACTGTCTGATGTAGGTCTCAGATCAGTGCTAGTATTTGGTGGAGATGTTTCAGCCATGGGTTTTGGCATTCTATCTCTGTTGAAAAAACCTCCAATTTACTTTTTTTAAATTTTATTGTTTGTGACTCCCCTTATGAAGAAAAAGGGACAAGAAAATAAGACAACAGGATGGAAGAGGCATTTCCAGGGTATAAACAAACTCAGACTATGAGGTCACTGATGTCTCAAATGCTACAAGTCACTGGGGGTGGCAAGAGAAAGAAATGTTTAGGGACCCAGCTGCAGTCCTTTGTCTCCAAGGAGCAGCTGGTGATGAGATGCTCTTATTAATGAAATGAGATTGCTCAGTGCTGTCGATTTACTGCAGTTAGTGTAACCAATTCTGATTCATGCTACCATTACAGATACTATGCCTAGCAGGCAGTAGGGGTTTTTGGTTAAATTGATTCAAAAAAGGTGTGAAAAGCAGTAGATTCAGAGAGCTTATGTAGATTGTCTTGTCATTGAATTGTCAGGTGACTGACTGACAGATCCCAGAGCTCAGAGTTTCCTGTACCGCTAATGGTTAATCATCTGGGAGCTGATGAGTAAGAAATGATATTAGCTATGTTATTCAGATTGGGAAAAAAGTATCAATCACTGTGGTTTGTAAGATTAATAACATTCTGCTAGCATGGAAGTGAGCATACAAGTAAAATACTGTCAAATCATTCTCAGAATGATTGTGCTAAACCTGCATCAAACAGCTGGGGCTGAGCTCAAGAGCTGATGAGGACATGGGCTCACCAGGCTGTGTGGGTGCACAATAAGCCTTTTTTTTGTTCACATTGATGGCTTGAGGTCAGAGCACCTCAACTCCTGTGACAAATGACAGTAGGAAGACATTGAGGATTCCTCGCAGAGGAAGAGATACTTTCTAACAGCAATCCATGTCCTTTAGCCCATGAGTTTTTAACACATCATACAAAAATTATCTGACATGTACTGCACTCAGCTTTGGTACGTCTGTATTTCCTACTGCATTTTCTATAAAACTGCATTGTTGAGGGTTTTACGCCTTCTTCTAATACAAATACATGCAATTCTCATGCTGAGCTATAAAGTCAGTCTTTCTCAGAAAACTGTCCATTCTGTATACTGTAACAGCTTTTTCATGAGGGATTTGTGAAGCAGACAGCCCTCTGAAAAGGTCTCGCTTAGCAACTGTTCTAAAGTATCATCTTAGTATCTTAGTACCAGGTTTTGGTTACCATCTCTCAGAGTCCATCCCTCCCGGGCCAACTGGGAGTATTGCCCAATTTCTGGCTGAGCCATTTGGGCATTTAGCCATAAGGTTACTTAGCACAGTTTCCTACTGGAGAGGTATTTGGAGCAGGGCCTTTGCTTCAGGTTTGATTAATGTATTAAATTGGTGACAAGGGACCCAGCAGTTTCAGGCAATGCAATGCTCAAGGAACTTGAGGATTGTTTTCAGGACAATGGTTTGTAAGAGGTTGCTAATTACTCTCTATTGCAGTGATTTTTCCAAAGGAAGTGGATTGAAATTGCAAATTCACAATTGCAGTTTCACATAGACCACAAAGGAGTTGTCTGAATAAACAGACTTTGATTTGCCACCACCTTTTACTGGATTCAGACTGCTGACTAGCTCCATGCCCTGTTGTCATACCCTGAGCTATGTCCCTCTGTCCAGGCTTTCTTTTCACAGAATCAAAGAACAGAAGGGAGGAAGATATCATGGGGCAGCTTGTGCCATGAAGCAAAGATGGATCCTGCCCAAAGATGGACTTCATGAAAAGAAGCATGGCCAGCAGGTCAAGAGAGGTAATTATCCTCCTCTACTCCACTCTTGTTAGATCCCACCTTGATACTGAATCCAGCTCTGGGGCCGCCAACATAGGAATGATGTGGACCTGTTGGAGTGAGTCCAGAGGAGGGCCACTAAGATGAACGGAGGATGGGAGCACCTCTTCTATGAAGACAGGCTGAGACAGTTGGGGTTGTTCAGCTTGGAAAAGAGAAGGGTCCAGGGAGACCTCATTTCAGTCTTCTAGTACCTAAAGGGGCCAATAAGAAAAATGGGGAGGGACTTTTTACAATGGCATATAATGATAGGACAAGGGGGAATGGCCTTAAGCTGAAAGAGGGTAGGTTTAGCTTAGATATTAGGAAGAAATTCTTTACTCAGAGGGTAGTGAGGCGCTGGAACTGGTTGCCCAGAGAAGCTGTGGATGCCCCATCCCTGGAAGTCTTCAAGGCCTGGCTGCATGGGGCTTTGAGCAACGTGGTCTAGTGGAAGGTGTCCCTGCCCATGGCAGGTGGGTTGGAACTGGATGATTTTAAGGTCCTTTCCAACTCAAACCATTCTATGATTCTGTAATGGAAGGGCTGTTTTCTAGTGTACACAGGGTATCAGGGCCCTTACACTGAAAGAGCGCTGGGAGCTGCTGTGATTTGTGCTGGCAACCACACTTAGGACCAAGGTGGACAAAAATACAGATATCACATGGAAGCAGTTGAAGGCAAAAGCAAGCTCTTATAGAAATGGCCTAATCTTCTGTGTCTTATAGTGATTATGGGAGGACTCTGCCATGGCACAGTGACTAGCACTGTTTTGGAAAGGGAAAACATGTGGCAATATTACCTAGTTTGCTCCTACCAAACTGTATCCATGGATTACATGCCCTTCTTACATCTCTGGCAAATCCTTTTAAGCTTTGCTGCATGGACAGGCTACAGGACAGCAGGGCATGATACTGAACTGAAACCAAACATGTATAAAATAGTATTGATAGGATTCACAGATAAATAATCAGTAGATGCCAACAAGGCATACAGAAAATCTTTCACATTAAGGCAATTTCACTTCAGAAAGTATAACACTACTTTTTCAGCAACATTTTCTTTTCATTGCAGACTGTCTTAAGAGCTTTCTGGTGTCTAAGCATTATGAGGCCTGGGCTTTTGAGAACTACTCTGTCATTTTTCTCACAGGTGTCTAGTTTGCTTTCCATATTCTGGACCCTTTTCTTTTTAACCAACTGCTGCCAAGGGATGTTCAGATGTCTTCATGAGATTTTCAGCTATTTTATGTAAAAACAGTTCTGTTTTAAGCCTTTTGTGCTCACTTAAGACTTTTACATTCAGAAACTACCTTCCCTTTCTCTGAAAGTTAGTAATTTTAATACAGTATCCTTATTCAATAGCCAGTTCTGGAGCTGTGTCTGCATCCACTGAAATCAGTGAAATGCCACTAGGAGCAAGATCAGGCCAAATCATAGAAAATCAAGAAGTAAGACCTGTCTCCTGTTGTGACACTGGAAATATGTAGGTTCCCTAAACCAATGTTTCAGTGGGGGAGAAAGACCAACGGGAAGAAATTAGAGGAAATATAGTATCCTGTATGCTTTTCACACAGGACACAGATTTGCTCTATTAAGTGGGATAAGTCAGTCTAAATGTATAGTGTACTGTATTTTTTCAGTCATATCACAGGTATTTCAGAGCCCAAGGCAGAAACCAGTATAAAATCTTACCTGTCTCTTTCACTCTTTTAAGTCTTGAGCTTCTAATGCTGTTTGTATTTCCTGTTATCAATCTCATGCAATCTCTTTCTGCAATTTAGTACCAAAGATACTGTTCCAAATTTTTTTCATTCTGTAATGTGCATAACAGACATTTACAAGAACTGCAAGTATTCGGCTTTTACCCAATTTGGTTTTAGCTAATGTCTTTTTCTTTAAAAATCTATTTCATCACCTACCAGCTCATTTTAAGAAAGAAAGCAGCAGTACGGAATTCCAGTTAGCTCCATTTTTAAGGAGTTAAATTTGCTCACAAAGAGTATCTTAATCTATAAGGTGTATGAAAAAATTTAACACTTGAGTCTCCAAGAATCATACTTCACAGAATGTAGCTGAAGTGTGGGGTCTTTATAAAAAATGAGTGGGCTCTACTAAAGTACACAGAATAAGAAATTACCCAAATCTGCTCTTCAAATACATCAGACTACACAGAAATTGAAAAAAAAAAATACCCACCCTATAAAGACTGTTGCACAGCGATTATTTCCTAGCACCCAAACCAGGGTTTATCCCATAATTTTCTTGAGAAATAGACAGCTCCCTTTATCCCATCAGATAGATCTGTCTTTACAAAGGCAGCACATAGGAGAACAGGGGATACACACTGCTACGGCTGATCAAGATGAGAGTTGAGTCCTGTCTTGTGTTTCCAGTATGGACAGTGTGGTGCAGGGTTGGTGAGAGGAGCTGCAGCAGGGAACATGTTCTTCAATAAGCAATGTGTAAGGATGAGTATTTTGCCTTAGAAAATACTTGGATTTTTTTTTAAACTACCTTTCCAATTCTGTAGAATTGAACAGATAATCAAATGCTAATTTCAATGTAAATTTGGCATTGGAACTAGAGTTGCTCACTGGCAGAATGAAGATGAATGCTTTAAATGTGGCTTAAAGCTGCTGTCTTTTATGGGCAGGGTGAGGATGGAGCCATTCACAGGGTGAGGACACTGCTGCAGAATTCATTACAAGCTACATCAAGCAGAACAACTTAGTGTAGGGATTGCCATTTTATGTAAGTGTGTAAAAGTTCCAAATAGCAGGCTCACATAGCTCATCTCTACACATTGCAACATGAAGGAGCCTTGTCCTCATCATACTGAAGTAGTTACTTCCTCTTCTAGGTGAGGAAATGTACATATATAAGCAAAAAGAGTGACAGATTGTGAGATTTGTTTCCAACTGTAAATGTCTGTGTAACTACATATGCAGATTAGGTATTGCCCTTGAAGACTTGGAGAGCAGCCAATGTGCTGCTTACGTGATGTAAACAGAGTTATGCATAAGCATCTGTTTTTTACAGGGACTGTGCTACTCCAGCTTCCAGGTTTTTCACACCGAGGTTTTTCTTCTGCAATTTCTTATCTGCATTATTCTGCAGTTTCCTGAGTACCCTCTAAACAACCCTTACCTTTGCAGCTCCAAAGTGATCTTTCCTCTAAGATCTTATAAGAATTTCACCCACGCACATGGATGACCATGCCAGTAACATCTCTGCACTTCCAAGGTGTCATTGAAGCCCTCACGGCTTTGTCACTCTTCAAACTGTGTTTGATTAGAGCTGCAAGATTTCCTCCTGCCACGGGGTAGGTGTATGAATGTGTGTGCATGCATATCTATGTGTGTATGTCTAAAATATCTGCCCTGTCTACCTGCACCTATAGGTATATCTAAAGCCAGTCACCTGAGTCACCAAGTGTGGGCCTGAAGTTGCACACTCAGAAGTCTTCATTTTAATCAAGTTTTAAGAAAACAAGAAAAACAAATCTGTGGCATTTTTGTTAGGTATGTGTGTAAAGAGAAACAAAGGGTGCTCTTCTCATAGGTAAGCTCAAGTTGAATACTTAAAACAGCTGTAGAAATAATATTTGCACATGTGTAAGGACTATTTATTTTGTGGATGTCAGATGTGAAAATATTTGGTCTAATTCTGCAAAAACTAATTTGGAAAACATTATTTATGGTAGGATCCTTCATATTTATTAAAGGAATAGTATTCTTTAAAAATTGTGAATGCACCATAATTGATTAGTAGTCACAGACTTGTTGCAGAAAATAAAGCATGCTGAAAGAATAAATATTTTAAAAGAAATATTCTTTTGTTGTCTCAGTCAGTATTCTTTCTGTATGTGCTAGACTTTTTAAAGGGTCAAATTGGACAGTCTGAACCTTAATTCCTGTAATGCATCTCACACAGCTCTTTTGCTAATGCCTCTTCAATTAAAGAATAAGTCTATTCTAAAATTAACTGTGGCCCCAGGATTTAGTTTTAACAAGATGTTTCCATTTGTGGGTACTCTGTGGTTTCTGTGCAAGGAAGTGGGGTTTTCTATATGAAAGCAGTGGATCCACTGTACTGCTGAGGCAGGGGAGATGGCAGGTGTCACATTTAAGGTTAGTTCACACTAGAAAAACTTGCCCAGAAAAATTATACAGGCTATGAGTATGATTTTCAACACCACTCTCCCACTAGCCTATTTAAACTGACACACCTGCATCCATTTTAGGATTTCTATCATTACAACAATGCATTGCTTCAGTACCTTTCATTTTTGGTTTCCATATTTAAATAAACTGCAGCACACATATTTTCATCTGGTTTCCTCGAGGAAAAAAAAATTATGCTGTCATGCTATATGCAACAGTCCCTATAATAATTCCTGACCTTGTTAGCTGATTTTAATCAATCTCCAAAAAGCAGCAGAGATCACAGACACAATTACTTTCCCACAGTTTTCATAAAGACAGATAAGTCAAGTACAGGAAAGACTTCCTGTTATTGCCTGCATTGAAGGACAGCCTGCAGTTCAGCTTTTATTACACTCAGCCTACACAGAAGAGGACCATTCTGAATGCTTCAAATGCAGGAAATGAGCCTTTTATAATCCACACCATGTTATATATTGGAGGATCTAATCATACAACATGCAGCAAGAGCAAAATGGACTTCTTGAGTCCAGCTGCTCATGGTAGCATATCATAGTGTATCACTATATTATTATACACCCTATCAGTCTAGCAGCACCACCACTGCCTTTTTTCTCTAGGCTGGCATAGCTGGAACTGCAAAGCTTTCCAGGATAGACAAGCTTTTGCCTGCAATAAAATTTCTGAAATCAAATTCACAAGTCACTTAAAAGTGTGTGTGTGAACAGGATTGGGGTCCAGCTGTGAGAACCAGCAAGCAGTTCATTTCATTTCAGTCGTAAGAGATAACTGGGTTCCTTACCAACTGGAGTGCATGTTTTGCCCAGTGGGAGTATAGGTTTTGGGTTGGAGTTTTTTTGTGCAGGTATTGTTATTGCTGTTGTCATGTTTTTGCTTTGTTTGTTTCTTACAGGGAAACTCATTGAAAGTCAACCCATTTCACACAGTGATGGATAGCTGGGAGGCATCATTGACTGGTGTAAGTTCCTGACTCAACTCTAGAGTCTTGCCCAATGCAAATATCTGCATACACATGAGCAACAAGGAAAAAAACTGCACTGAGGTTACAAACCAAGCACTCAGAAGAAGGAAATGCAAAAATCGGGACCTGAAGAAACTTTATGTAGTTGCCCTTGGCCATATGGTGTTTTGTTCATTTGTTTGATTTTTAATTAGTTGTACAAGTCTTAATATACTCCATTCAGTGTTCTGGAGGGTAGAGCTTAAGGAAATAGAATCTTATTCCTTTTTATCCTCCTTGTTCATACCACCTAAAAAAATACTCAGTGCGGACACCACAAGATTGCTCTTAATACAGAAGTATTTTTTTTCTATGTGCTTTTCAATCTCAGTCCTTACCATAGCATCTAAGAGCTTCACAAGATTTACCATTTTACGCCAAACTTTTAAATAAGAGGGTTTTATTAATCATATTTTCCTGGTTAGACTTTTGAGAAACAGATGTACTGTATCAAAACTAGAATTCATCTCTCCACTGCAGTTTTCTCGGGTGTAAAGAATCCATAAAACCTATTACATTCAGCTGTAGCTTAACACTAGTGAAAGCAAGAAGACAGATTTTTATTACGGCTTCACGGAACATACAAATAACCAGCTGCAGAGTTTGGTCTCAAGGACAGATAAAAGATGTTCAGACACTGCCACATGCAGCATCAGGGTGCCTGACTTTTGGATCCTTGCCTCTCAGGGTAACACCCAGACACTGAGTGAGATACCTTGGAATAATACCCTAAGAATCTGTACGTGTAGTACACATAGCTGCTTCAAGTAGCTAGTCAGGGATGTTTAGGACATAGCTGTGCTACAAACCCCGCCACTCATTAAGTACCATTAAGTGCCATTAAGTACCTCATTCAGGGATTTTAAATCTTCTGCTTCGCAGTATCACTTTTTTTTGTTTTGTTTTAAATGAAGACAGAGGGTCAAACTTTTAAAATATGGCTGGAAAAATTCCCTTTACCAATCTCTCTCCAAGGAGCAGTTCAGCAGTTAGACCACTGCCTAAGAATACCAGTGAGCTGGATTCAACTCCATCATGACCAAATGGGAAGCAGGTGGCTAAATCTTGACCTGAACAGTACACTCACCCACCCCACCTGCAGGAACCTGTCAGGGCCCTGATGGCACTGATAGGTCTTAATGGTCCCGAGCAGCTCCACCTGGGACCCCTACTTACACACTGCCTGAACTATCTGGTAGGTGGATCTGCCTTCAGTTTGATCTCCTGCTTTGCTTCCTAGACGTAGCTCTGTCTCTAGCTGTGGCTGTATCTCCTGCTGCTCCTGACTGGATTCCTTGTACAAATTTTACACGTGATCCATTGCTTCATCATGTCTAGGACAGTCGATAGAGCTGCACTGTGCTGTGACTGCTCTGTTCAGGTCTTGTGGGAAAGTTCTCTGGCTAGTGAGTACAGTGCCTGTGCTGCAGCCCCCCTCAGCTCCGGGCTTTTCCTCCCTGAGAGCAATAGTGCTGATAATAACGATACAAGTAATGAAGAGGAGAGAGAGGAATAACACCCTGTAAAAATAATGCTGCACAATACTTTTGCTCACCAGCCACTAACTAATGACTAGCCAGCGGTCGCCGACTGGGGTTAAGCTGTGACAAGTGTTTACGTGAGGTATTTCTTACATTGCGGGTAAACAGAGATGCTCCGTGGCTGGGGCTCTAACAGCGCCCTGCCCTACCCAGCTGAGCCCCGGCCAGCCCCGCTACAGCCGGACACCCAGCAGAGCTGACAGCGCTGTCATCCCCGGCGACATCACCTTCCAATGCTTTGGGTGCTTAACAGACTCAGTTCTTGCTATTGGCTATTCGGGGAAGCTGCTTTTCACTCCGCTGTCAGAGTCTGACAGCAAATGTTCGCGCTGTCACACGGAGCGAACCTCGTGTGCCAGGGTGCTCGGTGTTTGGGTGGCTGCCATCGACATCCGTCCTCCCCCACAGCACAGCACAGCACAGCACGCAGGCCGTGGAGCGGGTGTTCGCTGCCCGCTCTCCGCCTGACGAGGCGGACAGTCACAGGTGCCCGAGGCCGCGCCACAGTGCGCTCTCCACCTTCGCCGCACGCGTGCCCCGCTAAGGGATGCCGAGCGCCCGGCCCTGACGCCGGCCCTCAGGGGACCCTTCCCCGGGGCCGCCGTCGCCCCGCTCCGCCTCCCTCCTCGCAGCCGGCCGGCCGCGCTTCCTCAGCCGCGGGCGGGCGATGCCGCCGCGGGGAGGGGTCGCGCCTTCCCGCCGCGC